>VWPW01016029.1:186624-341797 GCA_013389825.1 Crypturellus undulatus | reverse complement strand
TAGGTGTGTATGTGTATGTATTATGTATGTATGTGTAAGTATGTGTGTGTATGTGTATGTACATGTGTGTGTGCAAGTATGAATAGGCATGTATGTATGTGTATGCGTGTGTATATGTATGTGTATGTATGTGTGTGTATGTGTATGTATATGTGTGTGTGCATGTATGAATAGGCATGTATGTATGTATATACGTGTGTATACACGTGTATGTATGTATGTGTGTGTATGTATGTGTATGTATGTGTGTGTCTGTGCGTGTGCCCGCTCGCTGCGGCCCGTCCCGCGCGGCGCTCCCCGCGCTGCGGCGCCACCTGGAGGCGAGAGGGCGACGCCGCCCGCGACCGCCCCCGCCGCTGGGCCGGGCTGGAAGCGGCTCCGGAACCCGGTCCGGAACGGGAGCTTCGCAGCCAGCAGGGAGGATCCCGGCCTGCCGCTCCTCGCCCGACGCCAGGGAATCCGTGGGGAGAAGGACGGCGGCGGCGGCCAGGCCCTCCTGGGAAAGCGAGCGGCGCATTGCTCGCTACCGGCAACCCGGCTTTCCCAAGGAAACCGGCAGCCTCCCCATCCATCAGTGTCACTTCTCAATGGTGGCTCTGTTTGCCACGGGCCTGTAGCGATTGGGAAAAACTTCCAGGGCCCGAGTGCTTCCCGCACGGCTGGTTTTATCTGTGTGCAGGCAAGGATGCTCCCGCTCGCATCCAAACGGGGCTCTGCGGGAGACAAACCACGCTGCATACAGCCGTACAGCGAGGGATGGCCACGGTGTTGGAGACCAGCAACGTCCCAGGGTGGATCAGGAAGAGTCAATCGCTTTTGCCTCCTTCACATGCGAATTTACCTCAACTGCTGAAGGGGTCTAGCGAGCCCGAGCCCTAAGGAGCGGGGATTGCTCCTCCTTCCTCATCCTTCCTCCCAGCCCTGTGAGCAGAGCCGTCCGGGATGGAGCAGGCGTCTGGCGCCTGGGGGTTCTCCAGGGCACAGTAATAACTTCTGGGGATGGTTTCCCTGCACCCATCCAAAAAGCCCATTTCACCCCAAACGGGGGGGAATCTCATACCCGCGAAGCTTCCCAAGGGGCTCCACACAGGCACCCACCGGGGGCTCGCCTCGCCGTGGGCGCACACGAGGATCCACCCGCCCGGCCGCTGCGCGTGTAACAAAATCGGACGCTAGAGGGCGGCCTTTTAATGTGATTCCGAACCGGCGTCGCGCGCGGCTCCGGCCGCCGCTCCACTCCGCGCCGCCCGCCCGCTCGGAAGCGGCGCCGGGAAAGGGGCCTTTCCCCATGGAAGAGGCGGCAGGGCCGGACGGGAGGCGGGAGCGCGAGGGCAGCTCCACGGGCTCGCTCCGCACGCACCTTCCCGGCGCTGCGAACGGGAACAGTCATCGCACATCGAAACTAGAGAACGGCCTCGACCGACCTGCACCGAGACTCCCCGAGTGCCTCAAGCGGGAGCCCGAAGTTACACTCGGAAAGAACTTAAATTAGTGGCCGCTTTTGCGAAAACTGATGTTCCTTAGCATTTAGCAATAACGTGGCCTCGGTTTTTGCTAAATTGCAAACGAGCAATTAATTTTTTCAGCACTCATGCAGAATACTTTAAAAATGGAAACATGAAAGTCTTCTATTAAAATGAAGTTGATAGTATGCACCTGCCACTAATGTACTGTACACTGTGTCTTCCACTCATTATAGTGATGATTTGGGTTGAGATCAAGAGTCATATAGTGAAAATCACTTCAACACGTGCCTGTTCATATGCATAAACTCCTGTGTACCAGATGGCAAAATATAATGACATCTTAAACAGCTAATTGCATAAACCTTGTAATGCAGATAATTGCTGAACCAAAGTATGAGTTAATAATTTCCCACTGTATTGCCTGGCTTGACACTAATTCTAAAGGAAAGTTGTGACAATTCGAACACACTAAAGTTCACCAAGCGGTAATTAAAACTAGCACTTAAAATCATTCGACTTTCAAACCGTTAATTACTGTTCAGGCGACTCACTTTGTACAAATCTAACATTTATAGGCAGCTACACGACAGCCGTTTCCGTCGCTGTCCCTTTCATGGGGCTCTCCTGGGCCGGGGATATCCCTGCAAGTCGGAAGTCGCAGTGATTTCCTTGCTAACCCTTGGAAAACAGAGGCCTGCAGCAGGAGTGAACATTATACCACTATTTTATCCCACAGCTGGTATTGGAGGTGTCGTGGCAAGGGGTCATTTTAGTCACTGGGCACGTAACCACAAACGAGCACGGAGCCATGGCAATAACGGGCGCTGGTGTTGCAAGTGTGGGTCTAAGAATTACAGTGTTTTGCTTAGGTTTATAACTCACGTGTTGACCCCAGAGTCCAGCCTCTAACATGGCATCGGCTGCCACCATATATTGGAAGAGCTGCCATGGGATTAAGTGATAAAGAATATGTAATTAATGATGGTAAATGCAGCTTTAGGAGAAGTAAGCCTTATCAGGAAACCCAAGTTCTTTCTTTGACGAGGCACATTAAATAATATGATGAAGGTAAAGACTGAACGATAAAGGTCAATGAAGAGATGTGATATTCACATTTTATGGAGATTAGAATTAACACCGTGTGATATTCTGATCAAAAAACATTAGAAATAGCAACAGAGCATGCACTAATTAGATTAAGATTTGACTAACAGCCTGTTAAAAGTAGCTATGAATCAGGAAGCATTATCAAACGGGGGAGTTTTACCAGAATCGGCATCGGGTCAGATGCTAGTCCGTGTTTTCCTCAGTGATCTGAATGCAAACACTGTAAATTCACAGCTGATGCATCTGAGGATGACAAGGACCTTGGTGGAGTGACAGCCAATGATGAGAACAAGACGCTCCGAGTGATCCCGCTCGCCTGATGAGCGCAGCCCATTCACACACAATTGATTTTAATACAGACAATGTACGATTATGCTGCTCTGGTTCTTACAGTTTTTAAAGATGGTTGGAAAAGTGGAGAGGGTGCAGCAAAGAGCCACCGAGAGGCTTCGAGGGCTGGAGAAAGCGCTTAATGGTGAAAGGCTTCAAGCACTCAATCTGCCTCGCGCACTGCAAGGAAGACGGAGACGTGACGTGCATACAGCCCGCAAGCATCTGAGCATCTCTGTGCAAGTATCTGCTGGAAACTGATGACGTTTTTAGTCATCTGGGTGAAAAGGGACACCTGCAAGCCAGGGGTCCAGGTGAGAAGTTAGGTGAATGTCCTTAGCAGCAAGTCTGAGCGGGGCTAACTCACTTTCATGGTGCCAAGTCTTTTTTTTTGGATACTTTCAAAGCAAGACCAGAAGACCTGCTGCATCCAAACAGAGGTTAATGCCTTTAATGCAGGGCAGGGGTCCACAGCGAGTCATTGCATATTGCGGGGCTCTTTCTGGTGCTCTACACGCACCAGTGGAAAGGTTTCATAAGCACTGGGGAGCAGGAGCCTGGGGAAAGCAGTAATCAAGTAGTGACAAGTCTGACACATTTCCTGGGCCTTCCAGACCCAGTCCAGGTGTGCAGGTAACACCTATATCCATAATAACAGACTATTGACATAGATAGACCCTGAGTTTCCAATGAGCTACAGGAAATCATTGAATTGCAGCCCCTCACCAGGAGATCTGTCACTTCCAGCCTCTTGCCCGTCGCCAGCACAGCAGCTCCCCAAACACACACACTGCAGGTTGTCTTTGCACCCTACAAACCCGCTCCCCTCCTGTCCCTCTGAGAGCCACCAACACCCAAAGCCCCTGCAGCATCACCGCGTGGTACCCGGCTTGTAGGTCAGTGTAGTGCAGCAGGAAGAGGAGCAGGGGCCTCATGCAGCTTCCTTGAGCTCTAGCACATTCTTGAGGGTCCCCATCTAAGCTCGCACTGAGCGCGGTTCTACCTGCCAGCCCATGACAAAAGCTGGGTGAATTCTATAAAACCAAAAACCACAGACTGGTTCTGTGCGGGAGGTCAGAGTAAACGAGTTTGGCACAATACCTTCTGCCCTTAAAATATATTTATTAGCTCCCACAATGCAACCACCAGGTGCCTATTGTTACCAAGTTTCCAGATGGATGTGACCAGATCCAGTATGGAATATTTTCACGCTCAGGTCTTGCCCTGCTAAGGCCTTCCAGCCACCTCTGCTGCAGACTGGCCGCCCTCTGCTCTGTGGCAGCAAACCCAGCAGGTGCCGCTGGAAGGATCCGGCATTTTTCCCCCAGGGAAGTGCGCTCCAGGGAAGATACCATCCTTGCTGGCCATGGCATCTGCAGTCTTCACTATGTGCCCTGCATCCACCTCAGCGCAGGTAACTGGGTCAAACCCTACAAGGCAGCTCCAGCCACCAGGGCTGATCAGTGCAACAAGCTGCTGCTGGCAAAAAGCTGGTGTTTCTGTGTGAGTCCAACCTCTAATTATTTATCTGAGACCATCTGTAACAGCAGGGTTTGCAGCCCACGCTCTGCTTTCCCTCCTCACGTGCTCACACCCCACCAAGTGCAAGGCCAGTGTGGGGCTCAGAGCACCCTGCTCTTCAGGATACTCTGGGAAACGCCGGCACCGTGTTTATTGGTGCTAAGGAAACAAAGGGTATCTTGGATGGAACCTGTGCAAGGCAGCTGTCCCACAGCTACAGCAACGCGTCAGTACAGGAGACACTGCTAATCCAGTGCCGTAAGCCAAAGCAAGAAGGCGCTGAGCAGCATGACTAAGTGATCCGTTAGGTGTCAGGAGTTTGGTGCCACAATGAAATCGTTAACGATAGCAAGGCCTGGACAGCTAGATTGGAGCTAGGTAGGGACTGATCCCGTGGCTGCTGACCTGCCTTTTGGGCTTGCGGCGATGCTGGTAATTAACTCTAAGCAGGAAATCGTACTCCTGATTGACTCATCAGCGTAAAATGAATCACGAGCTGAAACGATTTGCTGGAAAGGACATAATCTGAGGAAGTTCTTTATCTTTGCAACAAATAATAGATCCAGGATGAAGAGCCATGATGTGGAGGGGACCTATTTCTCAATCTATGAACACATATTGGTCTTCCTCTTTTCTTTCAACAGAAAGTGTCCTGACAGGGATAGGTTATCCTTCAGAAGTTGAAATCTAGAAAGCAAGATAAATTATATGGTGATTTCTCTTTTCTTCAGTTTGCAACATTACTTTCTGCTAAATATTTCTAGATATTTGTTATATCAATGCCCATGTAGAGTAAAAAACAATCTCTGATAATACAGTTTATCAAAATAGGAAACAATACTTAAAATATCACCTGCATTCCAGGTTTTAGTATTAAATGTAGCTTAAGTCAAGTTCGCCTAAGCAGCATTCATTATAATTCAAACAGTATCAGTACTAATATATATTCGCTAAATATGAACATAACTCTAAGTTCTCCTATCTGGCCCAAGCTGTATTTTCAACTTCTCTTCTTCTTCCCTTTTTCCTTCAAGAGGTTTTCAGGTGAGAGAGTCAGCCACGATGTCTTAGCTTCTCCTAAAGCTGCATCCCTGTCTCTGCTACTTATCTTACGTGTCCTGGTGCCCAAAAGCATCAGAAACACATGAACAGATTTGTCGACAGTCCAAAAAGATGTTCTGGGAAGAGACTGGGCCTCCACACTGTGGAGCATTTGCACTTTTCCACTAGTCTGATACAATAGCTTCATAAATACAGGATCATCTAGGAGGCGGAATCAGCTCTCAGAATTGGTGAAAATCACCGGAGATCTATCACTTCTCCAGCTGAACATCTGGCAACTGATTTTGTTTACCTTGCCTAATTTGCCTTTGATTTCTAAGACCCTAAGGCACTTAGAGATCAGAAAATAGTTCAGCCTGTTCAAATAAGGAATGTACCTCTCTCAGCATCAGTCTCGAGCCGTTCTTTCCTCACCTCTGTCGGCACATGTAATTATTTGCAGGTGCCAAGTGGAACACAAATTGCAATCACACACAAATCACTCCTCGAGCGCTTCGGCCAACAGGGACCCAACAAGCTTCAGTTTACCTTGATGAACAGGTTAGTTATTGGTCTAAATGACCACAGGAAAGATCATTTTGAAAGATAAGAACTTCCCTTTTCACTCATGGACTGTTTTTGCCTCAGGCTGTTCGAGAATCATGTTCTGAGAAGCGTGGACCAAAACCTGAAGCTGCTAAGACGAACACAGATGTAAAAGAATCTGCAACTTGCTGTCAGGTGGCTGAAATCAGTGATGGGCACCAGAACAAGGAAGAGAAACCTGTGATCATGATTACAATTAGACCTGATTTATACGTACTGTTTACTTATCATCCACTCCATATCATGCCAATTTGAGTTCTTAACATGGGTGCTTATCGCCATACTAAAACCCTCCAGCAATGATTACTGTCTGCTCTGGTAATTGAAATTCTCACTGTTTGTTACACCTGTTTATGTGTAACTGTGAGGAAAGGTTCTGTTCTTTCATCTATCAAAATGTAAATAAAAGGAGTTATTTCCAAATGAGGGTGGAATCTGAACTAGAGAGTGGTTGCCTGCAGAAAGAAGAAAATTCAGAGATTTTTTGTTACCCAGCAGCTTGGGGCTGGAGGCTTGTCAGGTTGCTTTCTCGGGGAGGTTTTTGCAAAGTCTTGACATTTATGGGGCAGCTGTGGGTGCTGCATAACCTCAGGAGCACTGTTATCACTGACCTATGGCAGAGCTGCCACTGCATCATGTACAACATTCTGCAGCAGAGCAAAACTTGCTGGGGCTTTTTTGAAAGTCATGTCTTGTTGGTAAGACCTTTCTGCTGTGTATTTTTTTTCTTTCTTTTTTTTTTTTTTTTAAATGCAATTGCAATGGTGAGTGCTCCCAAGAGTGAGGAGAGGTTTTGCAAGTTTTACCTCTGCTTTCAGAATCAAGCTCCCACCGGAGCATTTAGGACTCCGGCAACCTGGGCCCTTCTGAGCTGCGTTATGCTGGGACCCTAAAAACTGCAGGGCTCAGAGATACCTCTGCAATTCTTGGTCTGTTTTTAAAGGCTAACTCTCATTTGCTAATTAGTTGAAGGAATAAATTCTAACGCTGTTTTGTTATTGCTATTGCTTTTAACCTCTGTGCTTGCCCCCTCTTGAAAATACCAGGTTTATCCATAGCATTCTTCAAGGCTTCCCCTTCTCGGCTATTTTATCCTGGCTATTGAAGCGATGTCTGTATAGTCACACACTACTTTATGCAGCTCCCATTGGGGCTATTCACATATCCATATGTGCATGCAGCTCCCATTAATGCTCGTCAATGCAACTTAACATATGAGCATGGACAGGAGAATAGACCCCTTGCTGTGCACTTGACTAGATGGGTTTTTTTGATGTTGATCCAGATCACTCACAGCAAACGCTGCTGTTATTCGAAATCGCTGCACTTAACACGACCACCAAGCGCAACTTCCCAGCCCGTCTCATTCTTTCGCAGGGAAGTTGCTTGGTTTTGTCGCCACGAGGCAAATGGTTCATAAACACAGCCTGGAAACCGAGATTATTCCACAGAGTGACTTTATTCTTTGTATTCTTTTCTACATGCCATGCAACAGTATATACAGTTAAGCCTCTCCACCACAGAAAAGACAGCATTTTTTAATGGGAATTGGGACTTGGAAGTCTCCATCTCAGTCACAGAGTTTCTGTGTAAATCGAGGCAGGAGTTTGACGTTTGGCTCTTATGAAAAGAAACGAAAAACTGAAGTAACGTTGAAAGTTTGCATTTTATTTCTGTGTACCTCAGTTTCTTGCATCTTTAGTGGTTCTCATCACTGCAGATTCTCCACCCTGATGGTATTCATGTGTCTATAAGTTAAGTGATGACAGAACACTTTCCATCACCAAGTTGAAGTCTTCAATATGTTTTATAAAACTGATGCATCTCGTACCATCTGTAATCCCACTCCATTGCAATTCAGGGACATGCAAGTGTTGAATCATCATTATTATTTGTTAACCATATGAAAATAATTACGCATTTCAGTGCGGTTTGTAATGAACACGTGTCCACAGCTGACAGTGGAAATGACCAAGCCAAGACGTGCTCTCAGTCTCTCTAGCCAAGAGTTTCTCTGCTTTTAAGCCACACTTGGAGATTTTCGTAATATTTTTTATGAACAATCCTTGAAATGTTTGCTGAGCTATAATTCTGGGTGCACCAGGGACCAACGGACCGCAGGAAAGTCAGACATCAGCAGGAAGCACCAGGCGTCAGTACCCAGCCTGCCAGGACTGAGTCGACTCAGGCTAAATCTTCTCTTTACTCAGTTTAAATCTTCCCTTTCTACCTCACTCCACACTTTCCAACTGGCCGTGATGGTACCAGAAATACGAGTGTGCCGATACTGAACGTCGTGATACGATGATATCTGTTTTCCAGAAGATCTGGCCCCGATCCCACCAGCCCCACGGTGTGTGGAACCACACAGAAGCCGCCTGAGCTCAGTCCCGGGCACTGGGACTCCCTGTTGAAGCTGAACCAGTGACACATTTTAGGACAGAGCCAAGTGACAGTTTTAGCAATTTCTGCAGGCTGTAACTGGCAGCGTTATCTATGGCTAAGACTGACCAGCATCTCCTGTTTTAAGAGCTGATTTTCAGTGCTTATAACTTGGCCAGGCATTAGCTATCAGAGATATATTTTCCACACTGCACGTTTTCATCAAGTTGATTTCTTTTTGGAAAACTTTATTCAAGCGATTCATCTAATGCTGAAAACAGCACTAGAGAAAATAGCTTTGGGTGTCACCATTCTGGCACTTTGTCCTTGAAAAGCCCAGGTGACCTCATGGTTTGAGGCGATAGCCAGGAAATTGGCCTACGCTGCCATTGCTTAAGAGATGCTTTACTGGAGACTTGACAACCCACCAGCCCTGCAAAGCCTCTGCACACTCGGAGTCTGCACGTGCTTGGTAGAACTTTTCCAGAATTTAATGCCAACCCCAGTGCAGGCACTATGGGACACGGGCTACTTGGCAGGGCCCACAGAGCTGGTCGTGGTGCACAGGGCTAGTCGGGAATGCTGCTCTGCAACCTCCTCTCAAACAGCTCCTGACTTTTGGGTGCTTGGTTTTGCATACTTAATGGTGCCCTGTGAGCATCACCTCTTCACGTGTAATTGCACAACAGTTATAAAGCAGGTAATGAGTTGAAGTAACTGTATACCCATTGCTTGGTACAAAGCACAGCTTTTAACTAGTACTTATGGGTGGCAGCCATTAGTTACTCCTACATTAAGGTGCATTCATAGTGACATTTCACCCTGGCATTACAATGCATTTGATCAAAATGCAGAAGAAGATGCAGTGTGAGATGCCATGCAGCTGGCTGGACGCATAACACAGGCTGCAGAGGCAGCCGTGCAGGTGCATCTGCAACTCTGATGTGGTTGGTAGAACAGGCAGTGCGTGGCAGTCCTCGTATCCCACTGAATGAGGTTGCATTTCATGCCAGACCTTTTGGGGGAACGGAGGGATTGTGGATGTGAGGGATTCCAGCCTGTGTTTAACCACAGGCCTGGAGGAGCGGTGAGGTGAAACGCGGGGTCTCTGCGGGAACACTCCCTTCCCGCCAAGGCAGGGTTGCAATTTCTTCACAAGAAAGGATTAAAGGCTGAAGCGCCCCCGACTCGCACTTTTCTCTGCCCTTAACTTATTTCCCTTCAAAATAGAGCCAGGTACCAAGAAACCACCCCATCCCATTATTTTATTAGGCAAATTTCCATATTCCACTCAATCCCCTTCCTAACAAAGGCAGCATTAACAGCTGCAGCTATTGCTATTCATAACCTCCCCCAGCTCCAAAGCCAGTTACGTTAGCGCCGATGCCGGGAAAGTCGAGTTATTCTGCTAGACTGAGGACTTGCTGAGGCCATAACTGGGAGGAAGGGGCTGGAAGAGCGAGAGGAGACACGAGGGTGGCTCGCGGGCCGTGTCCCCGTGGGGCCTCCGGGCTGGGGACAGCCAGAGCCGCGCTCCGGCGCGGAGCGGACTGACATCACTCTTGGAAGATCCCAGACTTGACGTCATTGGAACTCGCTGTGAAGTAATCTAGCTAATGTGCAGTTTTGTCTAGAAAATCTCTGAGGATTTAACGCACTTTGAAAGGAGAGAAAAAAAGAAAAAAAAGCAAGGCAGAGTCGCAGGCTGTTTCTTCTTTACCTCAAGGGTCATCATGTTTGCACATTTTGAAAGAGTTACCAAGCTAATTTGTAAAAGACTTTTATGTATTAAGGAAAAATAAAGACCTCACAAGAATTTTAGTCCATCAGCAACATATGGAATCAAGAAAAAAACCTGTCCTCGGTTGATGAAATATTTATTTATCATTGAAATCCCAGACATTTGCATCCAATATAAGTGCAAGACAAATCTTACGTATAACCTCCTGGAGAATTCAGTTAAAAGCAGTTTTGGATACCTGTAAGTAATTATGCTATCACATTCTCTAACGGATTTAATTCAGGCCAAGTAGCAACTACTGTATGTCCAAGAGATAATGAATTAAAGCAATGCTTTGGCATATCCCCTTTCTGAAATGTTAGCAGCCTCTCGACTGACTTGAAAAATAGGCTTCAATAAATGGACAGGAAAATATATGCAATTAAATTCAATCAATAAAGCTGTCCTTGACCAAAGTCCAAACATTAAAAACAACTCCAATTGAATTATGAGAAATCCTTTTCTGATTTTAACTAGATTAGTTTAATCATATGTGCATCAAAATTGCACGCCATTCTCCAGTAAGTTTATGGAAACAAAAAGCAATGTACTGCTCGCTCGCAATCCAGGCCAGCTCTGCCTTTTCTCCTTAGAGAAGAGCACTGTTCTAGAAGAGCCATTTTCTTATTAACAAGGACACTCATTCAGAGGAAAACGCAGAGCGGGGTCCCAGGTGACTTCCCTAGTTACCAGGCTTCTCTCTTTCTCTTTCACTTCCACAAAACCCTCATCCCCATAACTACAAAGCCCCTTTGTTTCCTCCTGGTGAGGAGCAGAAACATGCCTGAAATCCTGAGCAGCTACTCAAAATGGGAAAACTCTTCCAAATCTCACAATAACTGGAAGGCTTTGATTTCTCCCCCCCCCGCCTTTTTTCTCTGTTACTTTTCTACCATACTGATATATCTGAGATAAATAAAGATTAAAAAAAAAAAATCCAAGATGCCCCAAGTTATCTTAAGAACATACAACCCAGAGATGTAAACCCAACTGAAAATGGAAATCATTTGGGGGGCGGGAGAGGGGGGGTGACCCCAAGACTTTTCAAAGACTTTTCAAGATTAGGTTTCACAACTGTGATATACTGTAAGAACTCCTCCAAAAAGGGGCAGATTATAGAGCTACTCACAGCATTGCTGAGAACTCAAAGCTGATGTGTCAACAAGGGTGAATTTGGGGATTTAAAGCTCTGTGCAGAACTAACTAACCCCTGTTCACTATTTCTTCAGAGAGAGCTAGAAAGCCTCTCCCCCAAGGATATAAGAAGAGCTGACAAATTTACTCCATGTGAGTCAATATACCGCACTTTGCAAGCCCTGAGCAGGCCCACCTGCCTGCTGATGGCTGAACCAACTCACTTACTGAGCTCTTCCTCTCTTCCACAACAGTAAAAATTCAGAGTGAAAGGAGGGTACTAGGTTACTTTGGAACTGACTCATTAGTCATGAAGCATTTAAGATGCAAAATAGCTGAATTGGAGGAGATAATTCTCAAGTAACAAGAATTGTCTGTTGAATTTTTTACTTTTTGGGTACTTTGGGGTACTTTTTTTTTTTTTTTCCCAGTAATTCTTTACCAAATCAAGAAAAGTGATGCCCTGCAACCAAAAAGAAGGAATGAAGGTGTTGGGGGAAAAAAAAGGCTACAAGGCCCAAGGATTACCCCAGCTGTCTTCATCCACCCACATGAGCTGCATGGAGAAGAGCTGCTATGGATGTGCCTGTGCTCACACCCAATCTGTACCCTCTAAAGCTTCCCGAGAAGAGTAACCTGATGACCCCGGTGACAAAGCCACTGTCTTGTGCTCAGGTCTTACTCCACTGGTATTAAACCAAGATGGGTTGTAGAACATCGACACCTTCACGCAACTGTAGCAACATCACTGGGTTTCACAGCCTCTGCGTTGTGACTGCTGGTTCCCCACTGAGGAGACCAAGCTGAGGAGCAAGATGCCCCCTACAAGGCCCAAACATCCCTGCTCACAGCAGAACCTCTGCCTTGGACAGGCTTTAGCTGTTTGCACACACGCCGTGGCGCCCAGGAAGCCTCGATTCCCTTAGCAACCAAAGTTGGCACCTGTGATATTTGTTTTCAGCGACTGACACCAAGAGTTTGAACTTGCATCTGTTTCACTGAATTATGGTAAAACAGTATTAGTAACTGCAAAAAGCAGTTCTAATTTGGACAATACCATCCAGATCATTCGCAGCTTGCGCTGCCTGTAATTTCTTGTCACATTCCAGCCAGAAAATATGGGAAACTGTATAGCACAAGCACATGACAAGTCTTACACGGGCTGGGTCTTGACAGCTTGACCTATTCCCAGCTATAAAACTTGCTTATATAGAAGTTTTCCTAATGTCTCTTATAATTCATTTGTGAAGGATTGTCCACCTGGTGCCTTATCGCAAACTGTGGAATGAGTCCAGGAGATGGCAACAACATGAACTGCTGTGGGGGATAACAAGGACTCTGTTATGACTGGGAACGTTTGCAGTACTATAAATAACTCTATCAATATTGTGATAATGGCACTTTAAAGAGGTCTATTTTACAAGTGTTGAATGTAAGAGAGACCACAGCTGTGCTCATTAATTCTCAAGTACGCTCCTCTCCGCGCAGGCTGCAGGTGTAACAATAGCAGCGCCGACTCCGTGCAGGTCGAGCGAGTGTTTGGATTAAAAAAAAGGTCACAGTAGCGTGATTAGTTCTTAACGAGGCTTTATTGTGTTTGGCAGAGGGAGAGCAAATGATGATAGTTTAATTGAAAACAATAAAAGTAAAATGGAACTTTGTTAGAGAATTTAGCTATACGTAAATAGCTTCTCCCCCCCAAAGAGCAAGTACCGTAATTGACAGCAGTAGATCTTTTGATAATTAATTGCAGTAAATTATCACTTGGCACAAAGAAGGCATAATTCTAATTAATTTGCAACCTTTCCAGCATAACACTGAATTGAAAATGGCACTGCTGTAATTTTTTTTTTCCAAGCTAATATAGAACTGGAGTGCAAACAATATTGTACTTCTTCCTTGTGCTCTCCTTGTGTGGAGTTGATCTTGGCTGACTTGGTTCTTGCTGCACACAGATGACCTGAACGAGCAGGAGCTTCCAGCGCAGTGAGAATGAACATGTTGCAGCATGGAGTGATAGAATTACACATGGAGAGCCAGGCAAGGGGCCTGGTCTGGGACATGAGCGCCTGCATCGGAGATGCTTGGGGCTCTGAAGAGTCTCTGTCTTTTAAGCCTAGATTTGAGTCTAGAAGACCCTATGTGGAAATGTGGATATAAGCGGAATTAAGGAGAACTCAGTGCTGTACGGTGAGATGGCTTCGGGAGGCCAAAACACCCATTTTAAGTCCGATGCTTTGTGAGTACTTATGGGTGAGATGCTGCTCCTGCCTCATCCTACCTACCCTGCTCAGCAAAGCCCACCGAGGTAACAGTTTGCTAAAGGATTTAAGATTTGGGCCCCAGGCTGGGACCTCGCACACAGCTCCTACCTATCCTACACCTGCCTGTTCCCTTGTATTCCTGGGAGCATTTACCTCCTGCACGTCAGTGTTGTCAGAATAAGTTAACCTCGGGAAAGTATGCTGAGCTCCTTGGAAAAGAGTTACGAAGTAAGTGCAAGTATTATCATACATTAAATCAGAGCAGCTATTAAAAACGAGAACAACTCCTCAGATCTGTAACCCCAACTACAGCAGTTTCTCCCTCCTTTGCTGATTACTTTAGCCTTGATAATAATGAACTCAAAGACGATATTAGCAGCCTAACCTATACTATGATTTAATCTTGATTGCAACAGATCAAGGTTTGATTTAATTGCTCTAGAATTAATTAGGAACAGAAACAAGTTATAAAAAAGAATTTTCACTCTAAATAAAGAAACCGTTTACATTCAATTGGAGTTCACGTTAGAACAAATCATTAAGCTATAAAAGATTACATCTGGGCTAGAATTAAAGTCAAGCCGATTCATTAACCCAAATGGTAGCCCAGAGATTACTAACACGGTATTTCTGCTGTGCTGATCAAAGGATCAAGGGATACATGACCAGATGACCCTAATTGAAACAATCTCCACTGAATTTTGTAAATGAACTTGAAAGTACTAAGAAGATATTCTCTAACTTCTGTCTCTGTGGGAAATAAATTTGTCCTGGTAGCCTCGCTGTACACGTCTTGAAAGGCAAAGAAGGATAACGACAAGCCTTTACACAGGGCACAATATTTTACAGAATATTTTTCATAAGACAGAATATTTTTCTTGAATAACAGAGGACACTGATCCACAATGTTTATAGGTGTCTGTTATAGTTTTTGAAAAATAGGGGATTTACAGCCGAAAACTTCATCACTATTGCCCTATCAATGACCTCATCACACCTGACCTGCGGGGAGTATCTTCTTTTGGCTAACCGATAAATCAGTCTGCATGCAAGGCCCTTCTCTCGCGGGCTTGCCAGTTGTGTTGAATTAGGTATGATAGTTTTATTGTGTGAGCTACTGTTCACTGGGGACCGCAGAGAAGCTGCTGAATGTATTTCACTCAAGATTTCAAATTAACTTGAGCCTTGGTCCCAATGGTGAAAGGCCAAGTTTTTACCTCGCTGAACCTCTGAAGCTGCAGACTCCTGACTCCACGCTAAGGAGACAGGCAGATGCTTTCTCCAAGCAATAGACTGTTTGTGTTTCCAATTTTAAATAAGGAAAATAAGCTTAAACTTTGGAAAATAATAGAGGCATGACTTCTTTTCAAAGACTGGTATAGACATTAGTAAAATGCTATAGATCCCTCTGTGGGAAATCAAGAGCCACTGAACAGAAGAACTTCCTGAAGACAGGGACTATAATTCTTGTTATAAAGGGGAAAAATTGGATGGGATAACTGGTGATGGACAAACTTCAAAAGGTTCAGGGCTTGTGCTTGGTTCAGATAAGCGTCCAGGAGCTTTGATGCATATCCAAAGCTTATCTGGACCTCCTGGGTCTGTAAATATTGGGATGGAAATCTTGCAAGAACAGGCTCTCTCAAGAGATTTTTCTTTTTTTGGTATTTTGGGCAAGTATTTTCTTGTCATGCTGGAAATGCAAAAAGAATAATAATGATGAGAAATAAGGCCTGTTCTTAAAGAGTACTTTGCGAACTCCAATTCAGGAATAATTAAAAAAAAAAAAAAAAAGCTTCTCTTAATATGCTTTACATTTGCATTTCCAGGCCTTCTTGGAGCTAAGATGGGCAGATCTGTAAAACATTTGCAGAGAAATGTGTTCTAGTTTCTTCTGAACCTCAGCTATCATTCAAATATTTTTAGCAATAAGGGGTTTATTTTATTATTATTTATTTTCTCTGTTTCAATGCAATTTCTTCAATGCATAACATTAAAACATGTTGTATAGATATTGGACGAACAAGACTTAGATCAAGGTAGCATGAATACTGGCAACAGCCCAAACAGATTTTGTTTATGTGGTAAATACATAAAATAAAAACTGGCTTCCCAAGGCCAGACCTTGCGTGAAAACCTCACACATGCTTGAGAGGGCTCCCGTATGTACAGGTACACGTGCAGCTTGGTCTAGCTCTTCACAAGCAGCCGCCCCATGCCCAAAATACGGGTTCCTTGGTCACTGGGGAGCCTGCAGGGCGCAGATGACTTCGGCAGACACGTCACCCCGTGTCTCACCGTGCCGTGTTGTGCCCCAGCGTGGGGCCAGGGCCTGGGGCAGCGTCTGCACCTGAGCATGCTTCATCCAGGGGCTGTCGTGGGCTCTCATGGCCACACAGCACGGGAACGGCACCTGCAAACACCACGCTGCTTACCCAGATGTGCACGGGGAGCTCTGCACAACAGGCATGCTGACTAAAAGGTCATCACTACAGCAGTTATTTCAGGTGTTGTAGGGTGCTGGGAAGAGGTATCCTCTTGTCTGTCTCTCTCGAAGATGATAGAGCAATGGGAAAGCAGGTGGCTTAGAATCCTGCTTCACCTGAGAACCAGCTCATTTACCTCCTGAACTGGAAGAGTCATCAGCAACCACCTGGATAGCTGGGCTGGGGTAGGTGAGTCCTAAGGAGAGATGCTCGCAGCTAATATGGTAGCAAAACCCAGGGAGAGACTCAGGGAAAGACCAGGCTGGTCAGAACCAACCCGATATACGTATATATTTCTTCTCAGAGCATGATTTAAAGAAAAGAAACGAAGAATAAAAACTCAGCTGCCCAGGCTGCTTTGTGGTTTTCTACTGTTCCAGCTTTAAAGGGATCTACTGAGGAGCCTTGCAGGTGGGGTTCACGGCAGAGCAGGAGTTGGGAGCAGGTCCACACAGGATGCGGATTAGTGGTGCCTCAGTGCTGGGAAAGAGGCCGAAGGCCTCCAGGTCCCATAACAGAAATTTCCAGCGCTGTAGCCCAGCATGATCCCTATATGGACACAGTATCACTTAACCATAGGTTAGTCATTTTAAATGTGTGCTAAGAAGCTGCAGTCTGCTATTTAAATCCACCTCATATGCTCAAGTCATTGGCGCTGTGTGTCTGAGCCAACGGCGCTGGCCATAAACCTCTCTGGTGGCAACTGCTGACCTAATGCAGCGCCAGGTCCATGGGAACGTGTCCCGCTTCCTTGGACGGAGGCTGTGCTATGTGTCCCCCGGAGTGCTGCACCCCTCAGAGGCCGAGGAAGATGCTGCAACCCCAGCACGCACAATTGGGCCCCTTCACAATGGCCAACAGCCTGAATCGCACTTGGAAGTCCTTGCTGTGCTAGCACGGGACGCTGAGTAAATGAACACGTATGAGCGCAGCCAATGCACGCAGCAGAAACTGCTCTCCGTGTTCAGGAAACAACAAATCAGCCCCCATGCCATGGTCAATACTATTTAAATTATCATTGGCCAAGACATCTTTTTTTTTTTTTTTCTACTCAGTAAGGAATATTTTGGTATCTTTGCCTCAGGTGGATACATCATCTTTAACAGTGAAACTACTATGAAATAAACCTAGTTCTTAGTAACTCAGGAAATAAATTTGTGTCCAAGACACTATGATTTTTATCTTATTTGTTTCTCCTTAACCAGGTCACAAAAAGTATAAACATCTTTCTCCCGACACTCGAGAGCAGTACAGCAGAACTGGGCAAAACAGTTACATGTTCACATAACAGCTCTAAGAAAGAACATAGATCTCTGCAGAGCTTTGCAGAGGGAGACTTTTCTACAGATGGAAAAACTTAGAGACAGAGTTAAAGTTAATCCCATAAGAAAACAGCTGAGGAAAACAAATTCTGTAAGCGTCTGCTCCCGTGCTCAGACACACTTGTTTCTGCTTTTTAAATATTTTTCCTTTTCTTTCCAGTGTTGTCTGAGTACGATTACCCGCTGCAAGAGGTAGGCGGTGGGGAGGCTGAAGATGAATCTCAGCTTCAAGCTTTCAGATCAGGCTGACCGAGGTGCTCATATTTCACTGTATCCAAAACACAACTGAGATACGCAGTGAGATCAAGGTAGCAGTTTATTGCTGGGACTTTTCTGCTCTGGACCATCTAAGAAAAGACACGGGCAGAAGATCACCCTACTTCTCACTAACCCTGGCATTCACCTTGACACAGGCCAGGTTACTTTAAAATAATAATAATAAAAAATCTTTAATGAGATTTTTAATCATGTTTTGTAAATGGATCAGGCATCTTGTGAGGTATTTGAAAAAAAATCCACCCATGTATTTGCTCTATGTAGACCCCTCCATCTGAATGACTTGGCCGTGACCATGAACATCAAAGAGCCAAGGTATGTGAATCTCGAGCTGAAGGGTCACTCAGCTGCATTCCAAAACACACGTGTCATATTCTCTCAAACGGCTTAAACAAACGGAGGATCTCCATAACTGTTACTTCAAACGGAGGATCTCCACAACTGTCAGTCCAAACGGAGGATCTCCACAACTGTCACTCCGTTCTTCCAACCCTGTCCCTCGCGAGGCTGCACTGACCGCGGGGGCTGCCGTTTTGCCGCTGCAGCAGGAGCGGAGGCTGGGCCTTGAGCTCACCGTGGAGGAAGGTCTCCGTTAGGACCTAGCAATACGGGACCAAAAGCACCGGGGGTGAAGACAGGACCTGTGGGGATGTCTGCTGTGGAAACGGAGGTGCCTTTGGAAGACAAGCCACTCTGACAGCTTCCATCTTTGGCCTCACGGGCCCAGCCTGCACGGTGAGACACTGCGCCCTGCGACAGGCAAGACGAATTGCCGCTCACAAGCGCCTCTCTCCTCCTCGGCTCTCGAGGGAGGTTAATAACTTTTTCAGACCAGACCATAAATTCTGCACGGTTCTATTTAACCGAGGCAAGTCTCCCTTCGGGCCCGGACGCGAGGTGGGCTGCACTCGCTGCACGCCGGGCACCAAGAGCTTCGTGCAGCTTCGGCAGCGATGCCGAGGTGCAGGGCGACGCGGGCACCACAGCTCCTAGTACCTGCAGCTGCCTCGTGCCACCCCGCGCTGTCAACCTTGGAGAAATCACCCTCGCTCCTACAGATCTGGCGCGGTTCTCCGGTACCACTTGCTTCAGAGGATGCAAGGGGCCTGTTTCCCCTGTGACGCTCAGGTCGGGCTTGAGCGCGGCACGCGCGGGAGCCTCCCGTCAGTTGCCCGTCTCTCCCAGTAGATGATGCTAAAGTGCGACTGTTTTGAGCAATTTTAAGGAAGTCGAGGATTTTATCAGGGGTGATGCAGTGCGGTAGGAAGGCTCTGGGAAACACATAGTGAGTACCCTGAAAAAGCTGGAGACCAGTTTGCTCCTGCCTCATGTTTACCAATATAAATATGACTTGAAAAGTAACAGCATTAGGACTTAGGCATTAGACCATTTCAGCAGAATTTCTAACAGACCGACATGTGTTTAGGTACTTCTATAATTCTGCAGCTGAAGCACCAGACCAGCATCACCTTCACACAGCCACTGCCTCGAGCTACGGCCATGGGAAAGCGCTACCTATGCGACATCCATTCGCTGCTGTCTGCTAAACTGGAGCACGGCAGCTCCTCAGCCCCTGCCCCATTCCCATCCCGTGCTGCTCCCCTCGGCTCGGGACAGTCACGGCCATCCAAACTAAAGCACTTTGAAGCATTTTGAAGGGAACAGTCCACACAAGCAGCAGCCCTGCAGCTGCTTTTGAAACGTACAGTGACATTTATTACCAGAAACACAGCACTGCTTTGCCTGTAGATGTTGCCAAAGTTCAGATGCACTTAAGCTCGGGCTGCTCTCTGGAGCCAGGAAAGGAAGTGGTTCTGGAGTGGGAAATGTAGGCTCATATATACATTTCCCTGGAATTTAGGAAAATTAGAGGGAGTTTGGCCTTGTCTTTACTTCCATTAGAGCTTTTTTTTTTGAGGACTTATAGGGCAGCCAATATAATTCACTCTGAAATGAAGTTTTAAGTTCAAAGATTCATCTGGAAGTTATTAATAAAAACAGTAAAATATATAGCTTCAATCCAGTACCTTTTAGTGAGGAAAATATCCTACATTTTTTCAGTTGGATACTTTCTGCATTTCTATAGCTGAAAAGACTTTTTTCTTCTCCATTTTAGTCTCTTTATGAGACTTCTGGGGTGTGTTATAAAGACAAGCACACAACTCCTTTGATTTCAACATCCGAGCCATTAGTCTTTGACTCTTGTGTGTTAGGAAACATTCAGGAGGTCTCTGTCCTAACAGACAATTTAGAACAAACGGTATTTTGGAAAAATAAGATACAGAGAGAGACAAAATGATTTATCCGGCTCCCATGTCCGGTATGGGGAAGGGAGGATCAGAGGAGGATCGCAAGTCTCCTGGCTCCTCATCATCTGCCTGCTCTGCTGGACCATCATTGCCTCTATATTAAAACAGTCACCGACCGCACACTGGGCTGCATGATACAACCCCCTGTTCCTAAATTTCTGTTCCTGAATGAAATACTTGTTGCCGTAGCCTCGGCACTGAGGTTGCTGGGCCGCGGACGGTGCCTTGCGCTGGGCCAGCACAACGCGCTGGGGCAGTCGGGAATGCACCAAGACATACGGACAGGTTTGCTTTCTTGAAAGCACCTGGACTAGAATCAAATTGCCTGAAGGAAACTTCTAAAAGCCTTCTAGTCTCTTCCGTAAAGATTTTTTTCTCTTTTTTTCCTTTTTAAGAAAAAAAAAATCCTACACGTATTTGTAGGATCGTGCTCATCCTGAAGATCGTGCTCACCAAGCTGGGCTTTCTCGCACCCTCCTTGGGAGAAGGTTTATCTCTGGCAACGGGACAGAACGAAGCTGTACAAATGGCAAAAGACTTGATGCTCTCAGCTCGACACAGGTTTTATGGTGGCAGATGACGCTGAGCCCAACTGAGGTGGTTGTGGAAGTTTATTATCAGCAACCTACACGAGAGTGGGAAAACAGACTCATGGATTTGAGATCATATTCTGAGGTTGGGGAGTAGTGTTGTCCTGCTGGGATCATGTCAGACAACAGCAAGATGCGCACGACAGAATGCATGGGAAAAGCCCAGCGTGGCGACATTTGGGGAGAAACGCCAGGAAAAAGCTAAATCCCTCTATGAGGTGGTGACTAGGAAGGGCAGCGTGGCAGAGCTACGGCCAAGTCAGGCCAAACTGAAGAGATTCAGTTCAGAGGTGGAAGAGGGTATTTTTCTCACTTGTTACTCACCCCCAGCACCTGTTAGAAGTAAAGACAAAGTAAGTGACAGTAAGAGATTGCTTCACTATGGACTTTTTCACAATTGCATGGGAGTAATCAGAAAAGAAGGATAAATACAGCTGATATAAAGACTACAAAGCAGTTAAAAGCAATTGCCAAATGAATTACTTCAGAGCTGTACACTGTTATTAGAGTAAGTGTAAGGTGCTACCCTTTTAAAAATGGCCAAAGAAAATAAAATGGGAACCTCCAGGCAAGAGTGTTCTGACCTCACCAAATGCCTCGGTCTAATTTAGACTGCATTAGCAATTGTGTTGCTCACAAACTCCTGGGCAGGAGAGGGGAGAGGATTTATAGATAGCATTATGTCCTAAAGGGATTCATACAATGAAATTATAAAATGCATTTAAAAATACATAATTAGCTCTTTTCATCTATAAATTTCCAGAGTGATATTTTTAAAAGGAGGACATTACCTAACTCCCTGTGAACTAAATAACTTTAAATCAAAGGAGACAATTTATGTGTTTGAAAGATGTTTACATTTGAAATAAGAGCATCATTTAACATCTTTTCATCTTCCTCTCGCACTGATTTATCTCCCACATTTCTGGAGGTCACTCTTACTGGTAGAAGTCAGCATTTGTTGTGTTTTGCAATGCAAAAAAATTCTTTTCATTCCCTAACACTAGAACAATATTTCACTGCATTGCTCTGGTTTATTAGACTAGTTGCACAGATGTCTTCTCTTCCTGAGCCAGATGTACGGAGTGCTGCTCCCAGCTTAGCCCAAACTGGAACATGTTGACAGAATCACATAACCGAGACCAGACACACTGCATTTTACACTAAAGGTCACATAAAAAGCACGGGCTGCCCATAGCACGGCCTGCTTTATGTAAACACACATTTGGTTCAGCTTTGGTGCACGGATCACCGGAGGAATGTTCGGGGAGGACAAGTTGTAAAGCAGCGCGGAAGATCTCACAGTTGTTGAGGGAATTATTCCAAAGCCCGGACATCTCCCTAAGAACAGTGTGAAGGGCCACAGTGCAAAGGGTGGCGAGGGAAAAGCCTCATGGAAACTCTCTGGATCGAGACTACTCTGGAAAGACAGAAGCTGTTTTGTAAGTTTAGGAGACCGTTTCCCGAGAACTTCTTTTCCTCGCAGTGGGTTTGATTCAGCAGTGTCCTCCCCTTGCTAACACTTTTCACTTAGAGAAGACCAGTAATAAGGGAAAAAGAAAATTGCCAGGATCTCGGACAAGCTGATGTGGCAGAGAAATGGTAACCAAACTAACAAGGAGGTTGAACCAACACTAGTGAGACCAGGGCTGCTTCCAGTGGCTCCAGGATCTACTGGGAAGAGCTTGATCCTGGATCCACTACTTCTACTCAAATCCAGGCCAAAATTCCAGTGTTTCTTTGTGCAGCAGGCTGGTCGCACGTGGTAGAAATCTTGCTCAATCTATTCCATGCTGACATCAACCCCTTTGGCCTAGCAGTGGGAGCCAAACCCTTCCAGCTTTTGGGTTTCATCCATGACCAGCAGCAGGTTTTTTAGCAAGTAACTTAACCCCTCTCAGCTTTCTGATCTGAAAAGCGGGTATTAACACCAACCTCCTAAGGATACCGCTCCGTTTAATTAATCAGTGTTCATAAAGTCTTGGATTAAAAGACAGTAAGAGCTGCAAGTGCCAAGTATTGCTGGTAGGATGAACAAATGTACAATAGCAAAGAAATATAAGCACGCGGCAAAGGAGGAATGTCATTAAGGAAAGAGGTCCCATTTCAAGCTGCCAAATACAAAGGAGTGAGTCATTTATTTTGAGTATGAAAAACATCTCAATGTTGTTCTTTTAAGTGATTCTGCTTATGATCATTACTCCTTAGCTAAATGCTATAAATATTTCAAAGTGGTGACACCGTTTTCTGTTCCCGCCTAGAAATGCAGAATATCAGAAGAGTGGAAAACAGAAAAATAACAATGCTGTGACAAAGGCACGTCTGGCCTGCCGTGCGCTAAATACTGTGCTCTTTGTTTTACGCAGAGCTCGGCCTCTTTCTCCTTCTTACTCAGTGTGCACAGAGCTATGCTCTCCCATGCTCTGTCATTAGGATCTGACCAAGATTTATGAGTTGATAATTGTGTAAATGTTGGATCACAAAGTATCATTTTTATTCTCTCCTGACCTTAGTTGTGACCCAAGGGACTGTGAGCGGGGAGAAACGTGTGGTTTCTGTATGGCCAGACAGGGTAGAGCAGGGAGCTGGCGCTGCTAAAGTGAAGCCTTGCATTTCTGTAACAGAGAACATTAATTACTGCAGCTCACAAAAGAGTTGCAAAGGGTACACAAAGTGGTAACTTTTTTTTATTACTGTTATTTTCAATACTGCCCTGGTTCCCTTAGACAAGCTCAGTGCCCCTGGAGTGAAGCAGGAGTTCACAGCAGCAACAAACGAGCAGTTTGGTGTTTCTTACTAGGTTACTTCTGCACACAATGTTCTGACCATTTCTTCAAGTATTTGTGATGTGAAATGAAATGGCAGAAACTTGCATGTTCGCAGTGAAATCTCTGCATAGGGAGCTGCACGGGAGGCTGGCCGGGCGCCGCCACCCCGCTCCCTGCTCGCACCTCCCTGACAAATGGCTTCACCTTCCTGCGCCGCGAGCGCCTTCCTCGCACGCTGTTTTCCCTACACAGTGGGGCTCTCAGCTTTCGGCACCAGCAAACTGCTTAATATTTGCTTGCATAGGGTGAGCGTTATTACCCAAACAGAGCCTCGCTCTCAGGCTGGGTCTCTGGAGGGTTTTAAAATGCACATTTTTAATAGGGGCTGCACGAAGCTAAGCGTGAGCGCGCGGGCACGGCCAGCCCGTTGTGCAGCGGCGGGATGCATGGCGCGCTCGGGAACAAGAAGTTGGTCTCTGCGACATGTCACCAGACAAGCCAACAATCGTACTCTTGCACAAGCCATTGGCACTTCTGATGTTTTACATGGTCTTTCTACCTGGCTGTTTTTGGAGGAATGTTGGCCCAAGTTGTTAGTGGTAAATTTTTCCCACCTGAGGGTTGTTTAGAGAAGAGCAAGAAACAACCAGGGGTCTCATGAGAGTCTCTGCACTCCTCGTATCAGGGCCTGAGTTTTGATCTTACTCGTAAGTCACAGAGGAAAGGCCAAAGAGCAGCTGGACCCTGGGAGGACAGAGCCCTTGGCAACACGGACGTGGCTGGGACAGGGATGAGGTGACGGGGATTGATGAGGCCAGCGCGGGGCTCCTGAAGGGACAATCTGGTCTCCAGCTCTGGCACTCCAAGATTTCTTTCCAGAGCTATGTGTATTGCAAAATAATCATTACCGCAATTCAGGAATGGGCTGTTCTAGCACCTCCTGACATCTCTCATATGTCTATGAAATAAAGCTAGCATTGCAAAACTACAGTAGCCTTCCATTGCGGATTCAAGTCAGAGATGAAACTGAGACACTCCTTTAGTCAGGTGCAAACACATCTATGCTGATATTACTGCCCGGTCTAATCTCAACAAGTCATTTTTTTTTACATTATTCAGTCCAGTGTATTCATAGGAGCTAAAACATGCAGCTAAAAGCACATGATCTTACCCCAAGCTTTTGTTACACAGCTCTTGGGCCTGTGGAGCACCAAGTCCTCAGCTCCGTTGGCGATACTGCTAGACCCGAGGGAAGACTTTGGGGGTGGACTCTGCCCTTGCAAATCAATGGCCATTTCCCCTTGCCCGCTCTGGATCTGTTGAGTTCTGACCAGTTTTCCTCCCGGAGCAGCGTGCAGGTTGTAAAGGAACAAAGGCAGATGCAGACAAGGCAAAGTTCACTGAATCAGGAAAGTCGCAGTTACGTTCACTAGCTGTAGGATTTTTATTTTAATCAAGCTTTGCTGCTTGAGGGCCTCTAATTGCAGTGATTGCTCAGTCCGGTGGATATCCAGGGGACAGCTTTCTCATAAATACTGCAATTCCCCCCGGAGAAATTCTTCTCTGGAAAGAAGTGGGCTTTGCCTTCTTTAAAGGTATTTCCTAGCAACCTTTTTAAGACTGGTTCTCAAAATGCTAAAAGTCTCTCGTGCGTGTTCCACTAAGTTATTAAAATGAGATTTTAAAATAACTGCAATACATATTTTTCCTAAAGCAGTGCACGAGAACCTTGCAGGGGCACACTTAGAAACGAAAATACAACACTTGGGTCAAAAACATCCTGGATCCTTTCAGTGTATAAGAACCATGATCACTACTTCTCTAAGGACAGGAGGACTTCAGCAAGCACAAGGGAATGAAAAATGCTGCTGTTGGAATGCATTTTACTACTAGAACCAATTCATTGACTGCTTCTAGGGAATCAATGCATTAAACATAGAGCCACATTGCAAAAAAAGGGAGATGGTTTTGTGCATGCAGATGTTTTACAGTTCATGCAGTATGTTTTAGTTCACATGCAACTCGTTGAGCTGATTAGGGTTTAGGAAACTCTTGAGAAAGGAAATGATCTGGACATTTGCAATTTATTTGTAAAGCAGAAATGGAAGGTTGAAAGAATTAGATTTGTCTAACCATATGATGGCATAAAATTGGAATAAAATGCTAAATAGGTAATTGGGACGTATACAGAAAATAAATGTATAAAACCCAATTAAAATCATGAAGAATAATTCAAAAGGAGAAAGCAAACGCAAGACCATGGAACTCATTATCTAACACCCATCTACATGAGCCTCAAGTGCAGGGACAACGTGTATGCACATCTGTATTTAGTTTATCATAGGAGAGTTTATCAGAACAGTGCACACCTAAGCACAAATGTTTTGCACAGATTTAACCCAAAAGACTATGTTCCAAGTGTCTTAGAAACCATACATGCACCTACTGATGTTCTCATGTATCTTTACGTTCTGACATGGTTATTTTGGACTAACACAGCTAAGACTTACGTATTTCAAACCACTGCAAAACCAGAGCTTCATCATGAGTTCCCTCTAAGGTCATTTACGACACCCTCTCTACAGCATTATAGGTGTCCCAGCGCACCCCCCGTGTATGTGTTCAGGTGTTTGGGGTCAGACGGCCAGCAGTGCATCTCACGCCATGGCTAAGGCCTTGGACACGATGCTGTGTGCCTCGAGGCCCGTTCCAAGGTCTTGATTAACCCCGCTGCTCTGCGCCTAGGCTGGCAGCAGCCTGTGTCCCAGCCAACGGGCTCTCCTGTCCCCGCGTGCTCTCTGGGTGGTTGTTGGCGTTGCCTCCCCTGCATCCGCACAGGTGTTTGTCTGACCATGCGGGCAGCGAGCGGGAAACAAACCTCACGCAAAATTAACCTGCTCAGAAAAACTGCCTGCTTTTCACACAGGCCATTTCTTTGCTTGGCTTCCACATGAGTGCAAGTGACAGCCAAGGGGAACGGGAAGGAGCCGATGGAGTGGGGATAGGGATGCCTCTCCCGTCAGCTGTACATCTTATGCTTGCTTGGAAAGACAGGTATAATGTGAAAATACGCATTTCACCTACTTTGTAAAGACAGTGAATACATCATTCATTTCATCTCTTGTATGACAGTACGTCCACGGATCTGGGAATAATGACCACTAGCTGTCATTATCAGGACTGGTTTTGATAAGGCAGCTCTTCAAAACTGCCCCCACAACCTGGACCTCTTCCTAGGGGTGTTGTGCAAAGGTTCTCCCAGCAGTGAATGAGGTTGGTAGGAAGGTAACCTGTGCTGCAGTTAGCAAACTGCACTATGAATAAAAAGACTATATTTATGACCTATATAGTCATAGCCTTCAGTCTCCCAAAATGAACTTCTATGTATATCACATCAGTGTACACAGACACACATGCACATACATAAGATTAGATCACATATCTTTAACTACAACACATAGTATCATACAGTGTAAGAGTATTTAAATCCTCAATTCTGCCATTCTGGAGAGCCACTAAAAGCAAACGGCACAACCTGAATGCAATTACCACAATCTTGGGTACTTGGTGATAACAGTATAAGCTCCTGCAGGTGGAAAAGGTGCTTCTGGAGGCAGAAGGGTAGCAGTATACCCCAAGTACAGCTCTATCCCTTCACTGAGGTTACTAGGAGGTAAACAGATTAGTGATGCCACTTGCAGTGAAGCTGGGATGTGCAATGGGAGTTGGACATCACTATATGTAGGTCATCAAAGAGCCATGATGATTACTCCCAGCTGTTCTGGACTGGGCACCTTCTAAAGATGTGGCAAACAGTTCTAGATTGTTTTCTGAAGCATCTGGTGACTTGGTAAATACACCTATTAAAAACAGGCATGAAAGTTTTTGTTTGTTTGTTTTGTTTTGTTTTTTAATTTTCATTTTTCCTAACTGCTGAGAAGTTGTGCATGAATTTCTATACATGATATGAGTTCTACCAGGTTAGTTTTTGCCCTAGAAAAGCTCAGAAGAATGAGGATTAAAAGGAAAAGGTAGAACAGCTCGACTATTCTGTATATGTGGGCAAGTGAAAGGATGAAGCTTGCTCCTAAATGTAGGTTTACATTCTGATACCAATAGCATGGAGAGATCTGTAGTAGCTTGTGCATTTTGGTTTTGTGATGGTTAAAAAAGCACCCTGAAGACTTTATGTGATCATGGAAGTACAGCTGCTTTTGTGGTGCAAGATGGTTCATACCTGCTTTTGCACAATTTGCACCAACAAAACTGGTAGGTTCCTCTCTGCCTTCTTTCTGTGCACGGCTCGTGAGACTATGTGAAGGAGAAAAGAAAGGGTAATTTTTTGAAGTTGCCAAATTCTTTATTTTGGAGACGTCTACATAAAGCATTTGTACTGCAGAGAGCGTCAGTAAGGTTATCTGTGACCCTCAGGAGCTGCAGAGCACAAGGGGCAGCCTTCACCTTTGGTTTCGCTCTTGTCTTGCAGCCTGCACCCCAAATCCACCACAACTGATGGGATTTCTGCACTGATTGCAATGTGCAGTGCATCAGATTTCTTCTCTATAATGGTTAAGGGCCATTCCACACATTAAATACTTATTGGGCAAAAATCTGCCCTAGCAGAAGGTACCTTCTCACACCAGGGAAAGACAGCTGGTTTGCAGCAGGGAGGGGAGTCACCAAAAGGTGATGCACAAGGGAGCCCACCTTGACTCCACTTCTGATGTGGACACATCAAGCTGTGTTTGCACAGGAGTGATGTGCCTTGTNGAAGGTACCTTCTCACACCAGGGAAAGAGACAGCTGGTTTGCAGCAAGGCGGGGAGTCACCAAAAGGTGATGCATAAGGGAGCCCACCTTGACTCCACTTCTATTCCCCCTATTCGTGTGGACACATCAAGCTGTGCTTGCACGTGAGTGATGTGCCTTGCGCTCTTCCTGTCGACTGAAGCTTGGCCATCAAGGACTTGAAGCAATTCACAAAGTAATACAAGGGTGTGCTTAAGAGATCTGGGAGCTTTCAAAAGAAGACCTTTTACAATTAAGCACTAGAAGAGAAACTTTGGAAAAGGTACTGCCTTTTTTAAAAAAGAACATTGAGTGTGTAGGAAATTCTACCTACTTAAACCATGCAAACATACAGGTTTCCTGAAAGATATTGAATAGGCTTCTCTGTTGTTTCTAAAGTAGTTGAGGGACAATCTGACTGTCTTTAGATCTTCCAGAGGATTTTTCTGCTCTTTGATTACCTTTCTAGCTCAATCCGCAGTGCTGTTTAGGATTATTATTGCAAGTTTTTGTATCCCTTTGGATCACGGACCTCCTTATAGATTTTCCTAAACAGAGCACCTCACCCACCAAGTTGCTGAAAAGCAGCTTCTTCTGGGAATATTGGCTATAAGAGCAAGTCCCTGTGGGATTTGCAGTGTTCCTGCTGCTGGTTGTGACTGCTTGTGTGCGTGCTCTTCTTTACAGTGAGGAAATGATTTGAATTTTGATATCTCATCTCTAACATGATCTGGATCCTGACCTGCCACCCTTGTGCCGCTGCGAGGCCCAGGGGTTCTGTGGGTTCCTGGGAACGCTGTTGTGGGGAACGTGGCCAGAACATGGCCCATAATTTCATGTGAGATGTTTTGGCGAGGTGGGTAAGAGACCTGTGTGCATGCGCTGAACAGCTGAAATTGGCCTCAAGGAACCTCCTCAACTCCCCTGCCACTCCCCAGCACGAAAGGATTAATGAGATTGCATTTTCCTGAAGACAGGAGGTTGTGCAGCAGGGAAGGAATAAAGCAACACAAAATACAGAACTATATCATAAGGGGTAACCAGATGAAATAGGCAGACTTTAACAAGTATTGAGGGGAAAATAAAGCTCTCCAGTCTTCAAATGAACTTCCACAGAAGACTGTAAAGGCAAAATCAATGATCTAGTCTACAATAATTAGCTTCATTAACAAGTTTTTGTGGAAGATTTTTTTTGTTCAAATAACTGTTTGGAAGTTTATTTTCTATTTTGGCTCTTCTGCTCTACCTGCACTTGAGTTAAGAAGTGGGACTTGCTTTAAATGCCACCCCGTAGCAGCAGATCCTCAGGATATTGTTTTACATATAATTAAATTGCTGGGGTACATTAAACATTGAAATGTTTTAAGCAGGGGAAATAATTTAATGATTTGGTCTTTAAGACAGTTAATTAGGCTGGCATGTATGAAAGTGTAACAAGAACACCACCTACTGTAAAAGTGCATGTTCTACACTTTACAACACTAATTCCTTATAGCTTCACTCCACATGGCAAATGTTAACCCCTTTTGCGACAAACTTTTTTAGGTAAAATTTGATTTTGGGGTTGGTGATTATGGCTCTTGCCAACGTCATCCAGAGAGTAAATCTAAGAGGTAAAACAAACCGTAATCTGTTTAAGCATCAGCAACAATCATTTATGAAAAGGTTATCCTGGGGTCTAGGACAAATCACAATTCATAACTATGATGGATTCTTTTTTTAGCTGGAAATGGTAAGGATTTAAATAAAATTTCTGATGACGTGAGCAGGATTTCTAGAAAATTGCTTGCTAGGATCCTGCTGTAACTTTGCTATGCTGCTGCCTTGATTTATGCACCGTAAGAGGGATGGTAAATGGAACATCTACTATTTAGCAGAAGGTGGCACAGGTCGTGCTGCAGGGGAGAACGGAGTGCCCCTTCCATAGCTCCTCATTTCGGATACGAGTGACTGCTCGGATGTGCTCCCCCTTTGCCGCTAGTGACATGGTGCCAGCTCGGGGCCACCGACCTCCTCAGAACCCAGGATGTCCCTGCTCCCTGGATCCCCCTTGAAATCAAGGCAGGAGAGGCCCCTCCAAGAGGGCTGTGGGCTTGGATCCTCGGGTGTCTCTAAAATACAGTCCCCGCTTGTGCCTGAAACTTGCGGCTTTCACCCGAACTTGTAAAAAGCCCCGTGCGTCTTCCAAGCACGGCCTCTTCAGCTTGCACTAGCAAAGCTGGGATATCTACTGACTTGCATAATGCTTCGTGTTTGAAATCCCAAGTCCTCAGAGATCATTTACCCCCCTATAGAAGGCGCCAACAACCAGCTCCAGGTACAGGACAACTCCCTGAGGCCAAGTCCTCTGCAGAGAGGATTAGAAAAGGAAAAAGAAATACGATGGGGAAAGACAGGGAGGGAAAGGAGCAGGAACACGATGCTGATCCTCCAGGGAACAAAGCATAAAACTGGTCTTGTTGAAGGCAATAGAAACATTGCTGTTAATTCCAATAGCTCCAGATTTCACCCAAAGTCACTTTCTGCTCTCGTGCCTGCTGTTAAAAGCATGTAACACAACAGCATTTTTTTTCTTCCAGTGAGGGAGCACTTTTCTTGTTTTGCAAATGACGCTCAGTGCTGACAGGGACAGGAACATTCCTGATTAAACAAATTCCCTAATAGAGCGAGGCTGGTGCGGCTCAGCCCCCGCGCGCTATTGCACGGGAGGCCGAGCGTATTTCAGCCGCCGTGATGCAGTGGGCAGCGCTCTGTCAGATCAATTATGTACAAGGCCCATCTTCTCCATGATTCCCTCGATTTTTTTCCTCCTGACAGTTCACCTTGTGCCCAACCTTCTGTTCTCCCGGAGAAAACCTGCAGACAATGGGAAACCTGCGGCCGTTTGTCCTCCCCGTGCAGCAGCACCGAGTAACTCTTTCCTGCCACCCTCGCTGCTGCTCCTGCTGATTTATCCGCCTCGGTGCCGGGGATTTACAGCCCCTCTTGCTCTTTTTTTGTTTACTTTGGTGCTGTGGTGCAAACGGTCAACGCGCTCCAGTGGGCCGGTCCCCCTGTGGCTGCGGCACCGTTAATGTCACGGCACTTCGGGCCGTGACAGGTACTCCTGACCGCTCCATCTCCAGCGAGCAGCGTCTGTAGGGGCTCTAGAGCTCAAACACGGTCGCTTCCCACCTGCTTTCCTTAGCCCCGGCTGGAGTGTGGCCTCTTCCACATTCTGGCCTTGCAGAGCGCGCTGGGACCGGGATTTAGCAGCCGTCTTGTGTCCCGCCGGAGCGCGCAGCTGCCGGGAGGGCCGGATCGGTGCGCGGCCGGTTACCCGATGCAGGCGGCCTCCACCATCCCGAATCAATTGTGCCCTGCGGTGCTCACAAGGAAAGGAGGATGAAGCGCTTGAATCCAGTAAGGGAGAGCCAGGATCGGCCCGTCCTGCCTGGGGTAATTCGAAGCAGATTTCACACGAGTGCGGGGCTGAGTGAAAAATGAACTTGGTGCTACCACAGCTGGAGGCAATGAGAAAACACAGCAAAGTTTACCAAATATCAAAATACCTTACACAGGTGGAGAGAAGTTGTTTAATAGCTCAGGGAAAGTTTCTATTGCTCCTCCTGAGCAGAAGGAGTTACCAGAAAGCGGGTTTAATTCCTGTGCACTTGGTTGCGTGCGAGCAAAACCAGCATAAAGCGAAAGCGAGCGGCGAAGCACATGCCTGTCGCTGCAGTTAGAGCCCCCAAGTACAATAAATAGAAGCAGTAACAAACTGAAACGAAACTTGGACAGATGTGTACATACAAATGTGAAACAGAAGCGATGGCTATCAGGGAGCCCGGGAATCCTTTGCAAACTTTTCAATGTGCTGCGGATGGGGAGAGCGGGGCTTCTTCCCTGCCTGCAGTGGAGCTGTCACAGCCACCATGAAGCTTCTTAGCCAAACTGCTGGAAATGGCCAGTGTTTGGGATCTGTGTGAGGAGTCCGGGCCTCGCAATGCAAGACGGAAGCTTCTTTGCCTTGGAGCTGGTGCAAAATACATTAAATGCAGACAGAATAACTCAAGAGCACTGAGCGCCTCCCGTGCGCTCAAGGCGCTGCAGCTAGAGATCACTCCAAGCAAGGATAAGAACCTGCTGCTGGATTCAGCTTCTGCCTTGTCTTCCTAAAAAAAATGTTTTTTCTAACCTCTGTTTTCTCTGATCAGAAGACTGTTGTCAAAGATAGGGCAGAAATTAAGTTGTTTTTCTACCTGAGTCACTTGGACTGGGGGAGAATTCAAAGTCCCGATAACACGGGTTTTCCACAGTCTTTTTTTACTTCTCACTATTTTCCAGTTTACTCTGATATCACCACTCTTGCTCTTGCTTTCCAATCTCACTTCTCTCTCCCTGTGTAATGAGAATACTGAGAGCAGATACATTCTGTTATATAATGCAATGGATAGGCACAACAATCTGGGATCACTGTCTTATGTAATAATGGCTGTGCATGGCGAAGTGACGGGATCCATCACGGGAAGTCATTAAATTCATTAATTAAGAGATAATATTCTCCAACATAAAAAAATCTAGCTTCAATACCTAAGAAATTTACAGTAAAATTATTTATAATGTGCACAAGTGGCATTGCACAGTGCAGAATGTTTTTTCTCTAGCTAATTGCTTCTCCTATTAATGATTCTAGTGCAAAATCTTTTTTAAAAAAGTGTCCTAGAATGAGCAAGATTACAGCTTTAAAGATACCCAGTGTATCTTTAGCAACTACAAATAATTAGGCTTTTCTCAATGGGAAAGATCAGCACTTTATCTGAACTTTGATATTTAAGGTTTAAGTTAGAGCTCAGCTATGTAAAGACGGCACCTGATGGGGTACTGCTCTGTGTTGTTAAGGATGACAGTGACCTCAATCTTGCTTCCTACCTGGACATATTTTTGGTAAACAAATAGAAATCCTTAACTTATTCATAAAGTTATGACCTCTGTGTTCCCCAGTGAGGAGAACAGCAGAAAGAAATAAATCAGCTTCAAGCTGATCCTGGAAAAGAATACGGATCATTTAAAAATGTTCCCTTTATCAGCCAGTGATTTGAGAAGAATGCTTAAACCCACCGCAGAACCTCGTAACTGCAGCTCCTGGCAGCACTGCTCTTCTGACAGGTGCACTTCTGAAGGAAGGGGCCAAATAACCTAGATTACTAGCAAATATTTCAATCTGACAGCTCACTATCAATCTGACAGCAGTGCTATGACAACACGTCTGGGGCAGATTCAACGGGATTATGTAACCCACCAACCAAACCTTTTTTTGAATACATTAAAGGCTGCTTAAGTACAAAACCCACCCATGCAAATCTTAAAATGCAGGGAAATATTTGGCTAAGGAGAGCTTTTTGGACACCCCTTTGTGCCCACACACTATAGCAAGCGATCGCACTGCGAAACAGCCTCCACAAGAAACTCCTTTGCATTTCCAACATGTAAGAAATGTAGCACAAGCCCCAGTTCCTCTGGCAAGAAGGAACTAACTCCGAGCTCCGCTGGAAGTCAGCAACGTCACCTTGGGAAGGGGAAGCTCCAGAGCGGTGGCACCTCTTGAGTGCGAGCAGTCGGAGCAGGGAAAGGAGCAGCAGGGAAAAGTCTCCCTGGACAACATGTTTCCATCAGCGTTGCTGAAGCAGAGCCGCACCCCTTGCATCACCAGTCTGTATCCACGACTGGAAATGCCCTCCTTGGTTTGCAGGAGAGGAATGAGGGAATATGGAGGGGTCGCCCTTGCCCTTTCGGCAGAGCTCTGGAGGTTTNCAACATGTAAGAAATGTAGCACAAGCCCCAGTTCCTCTGGCAAGAAGGAACTAACTCCGAGCTCCGCTGGAAGTCAGCAACGTCACCTTGGGAAGGGGAAGCTCCAGAGCGGTGGCACCTCTTGAGTGCGAGCAGTCACAGCAGGGAAAGGAGCTGTGGGGAAAAGATTCCCTGGACAGTGTGTTTCCTTCAGCATTGCTGGAGCAGAGCAGCACCCGGCAGCTCTTGGATCCCCAGTTTGTATCCGCAACTGGAAATGTTTGCATGAGAGGAATAACAGAATGTGGGACCCGAGGAGGGGTCACCCTTGCCCTTTCGGCAGAGCTTTGGAGGTTTTGCCAGTGGTGCCAGGAAGATGGTTGGCCTGATCGGAAGCTAAGATGTTTCCCTCTAGCTGTAAATCCTTTCTCAATGATTCCTGAGCCTTTCAGCTACATTTCATGTCTGACACAACCACCTGGAGCTTTATTTAAGGCACTCGTAAGCAAAAAGGAAAAGCCTNGGATCCCCAGTTTGTATCCGCAACTGGAAATGTTTGCATGAGAGGAATAACAGAATGTGGGACCCGAGGAGGGGTCACCCTTGCCCTTTCGGCAGAGCTTTGGAGGTTTTGCCAGTGGTGCCAGGAAGATGGTTGGCCTGATGGGAAGCTAAGATGCTCCTTCTAGCTGTAAATCCTTTCTCAATGATTCCTGAGCCTTTCAGCTACATTTCATGTCTGACACAACCACCTGGAGCTTCATTTAAGTGAGGCACTCGTAAGCAGCAAGAAAAGCCTTGAGACACACAGCTCTGCTGGGGCAGGGCTCTCCGCTCCCCATGAGGTACCACTTGGGCACGTTCTGGGCCCTCAATGGCCTCCGCTTCACCTGAATGTCACGTCAGTGTCACTGGCTCTTGCTGAGTCCCCCTTGACACTCCTGCCCTAAAAGGCAACTGATTCCTGGGCCACCAAGAAGAGCCTGGAAGAGCCAATTATTAGCAGCATCTTTAGCACTGAAGCAGGAGCGAGAAAAGATCAGCCAAGTTCTGGAGATGTCAGCACCACGAAGTGACAGGTGACCCTACACAGAGGGCATGGACTGAGGGCCTTGCAAGTATGTACCAAAATGTACCAATTCCTCAAGTTAAAAGAGAATTTATTTACTAAGCAGGTTGGTCCTTCCTACAAACTGTGAGATGCTCACAGGTTTTAAGGAACCCCATTAGGATAAGTGGAAGTACTTTGGATCTGACGTGTATAATATAAGCAGAACATGGACGCTTTAGTTTTAAATGTTTCAATAAAACCTGCACTCATGGAAAAAGAAGAAAGTGCAATACTAAATTTTATCATTTCTTCATCATTTGCTGTGTAAGCAAGCAAAGAAAACAGGCACTGTGCTCCTTCAGAAAGGATTCCCCCTTGGGGTTAGCAAGTAAGAACATTGTATTTCCTATATATAAAACACAAAGTACTTGATTATTTGTAAAGATCCCTGCAGCCAGAGGGTGCCATAAAGGGATGTTTATTCCGAAGTCTTGTCTCCCTCAGTATCCCACAACATCTCTGATTCTCGGTTCCCTGTTTTCCCTCTCCCAGACACCGAGACCTGCCTGATCCCTGTTGTTCGCGGCCTCCCTGCCTCTGCTCTGGACCGGGGTGTCCCAAACTGCTGCACTGACGTGTGCGTATCCAAGCAGAGAGGTTCAAGTCCTCCAGAAGGGCTGCAAGTTCTCTGAGGTGTGACTTACACCTGTGAAAATGTGGTAATTTGTGCTCGTGATAAATCAGCTACTGCTGCTGGTAGTCAAAAACTTGCCCGCGACACCAGATCTATGTACCTAGGCTTAGAAATGGCAATCTTTCTGCAGGAGGCCGTGCAGAGCCGCTGATCACTACATGGCAAATGGGACAAGGTCTGAGCTCCTCGTCGAGCATGCTCGACGTTTTCCAAAGTGGTGCCTTCCCAACCTCCAGTCGATCCCTCAGAGACCCATGTGCCCCGCCGCAGCCTCCCTAGCTGAACTACTCGTCACCTCATGTTTTCCAGCACATCTACAAAGGGAAGGAGACCTCACCCCTGCTTTAGAACATCCCACATCTTTCATTTTTCAATGGACATCCAAATTCTTGCCCTATGAGCAAGGGGAAGAGGATCAGACAAAAAGAGGGAAAAACAGAGGGAAATAATTTCATTTCTGTTACTTTAGTTCCAAAAATGTTATCATGCGTTGCCCCTGTGCAGTCCCACACTGCTTTCTATTACCCGTTTTCCTGCTCTAGCTGCGTTCGTAAGACTAAGAGGCACAGTGGCCCATGACTGGGTAGGTCAGCATTTTTTATTTCCTTTCAGCTCTCTCTAATGAAAAGCACATGCATCCAGTAAATCTTGCCTTTTCCCTTATTAAACCAGTCGATGTTCATTACTGAGGTCTGTGCCTAGCTGGGTGGGAATCAATAAGATGATCCTTTTAATCGCCTTAGTAATCAACAAGCTATTTCTTATTTCAATCTCAGCCCAGTACTCATTGAAATCCAATGATTTATCTGCATTACGACGCGCACACGCACGCACGCGCTCCTACCGAGCAGGGAGGTTTTATGTGCATACGAGAGAGAGGGAGAGAGAGGCTGAATTTTGTAATGCACTTTAAATTAATGTGCCAGAAAGTGCCCCCCGTTTTATTATTTACTTCCTAGGGACCTGAAGGCGCGTGCCTGAGGTGCCGAGCGGGAGTTAGGTGACATGCCAGTGCCTGGAATGCAAGGATGGAAGTGCAGAAAATGAAGGGATTTTTTAGTGGAAGGAAAGGCCAAGAGGTTCAGCATCCTTGTCCTAACCCCTCTTCCTTGGTTTTTCCCTTCTCATCCCCCTCTGGCCACGTCCCTGTCTGGTTTGGGAGCCGGTGCAGCTGCAGGACGCGCCGTGCTGGGACTCAGCTGTGCAGAGCCAGCTAAATCCTGGGGCTGTTCTTGTTCACACGCCCAGGTTTGCAGGGCCTAAACATGGAAAAAAGGTTTTAATCTCTCTTGCTTTCATCTTGGCTCATCCTTAACTTGTTGTTTGTGCGTTAAAGTCAGGGGGGTAATACAAATTGTGCTAATAGATAAAAAACTCCTATGTATTTATCAACTTTGCTTCTTGGGGGAACAAAAAAAAAGAGGGAAAGAAAAACACAGAAATGCCCAAGCGCAAGTGCAGCGAGTGGAGCCGTTGGAACATCTTTCAACCAAACCCCGTGTTACGTAACATTGAGATGTGTTTGGGCTGCAACCCGACACTGCCCCCTTCTCCCCCAAACAGAGCTTTTTCTCATAAAATTCACTTAGGCACTTCTTCTCAAGTTCTTCATACACTTTTCGCAAGAAAAAAGAAATCATTCATATCTCTCAAAGAGAGTCTCGGATTCTTCAGATATTTTCCATTATAAGCTTTTGGCACCACTATTACCCACAGATCGAGTTACTTTTCTGATCCCCCTTCTTTCATCTAGTAAAAATGGATTATTTCATTATTAGCCTGGAACCGTTACTGTTCACAGAGATCAGGTCTATGGATGAACAATGCCTTCTCCAGTACATTTCTGAAAATCCTGCAACTGCTGTAAGGTTGCCTTTAAACACTAGAACTCCTTTTTTTTTGTGAGCTCGGCACAGTAGCATATTCTCTGAAAGGAAATTCCTTTGCTCGGAATTACACAAGAGCTGAAAATGGTCATTTTCAACAGCTTATGGAAGATCTTAGCTAGTGTTAAGCCTATTATAAATAAGTTGGTATTGTATACAAAACATATTTATGCATCTGTATCTCCAATGTCTAGGCTAAAATTTATTGTATTTTCACTATATTTTAATGACTTAATTAACTATAATCTAATGTTGTTCCTATGTCAAGTCTACCAATGTATTTAAAGAACCCTAGCAGAAAATGGTTGGGTTGAGTCATGCTAAAGTCTCCTATCCAAAGAATTCCAACTACGGGAACAATTTTTGCTGTTCTGTACCCAGTTTCTATTATTTCTGTTGAATGTCTGCAAGCTTGCATGCTGGTCTCAATTTTGAGAGTTGGGGAAAACCCTAGAAGGAAAATTTAAGCCTTACCAGGAGTCAAAAGGGAGTGTTCCCAAGTGAGTGTATCCTTTCTTGCCTGCCCTTCTTGCCATCCTTTCCTTTTTTGCCCCTTCCACCAGTTCTAAGGTGGAAACTCCCCAGAATTGGGGATATTTTTCACCATGAAGCCAATGTGGGAACTGGGGCAGCCATGCAGACCTCTCCTGCCCTCACGGACTGTTCTCAGAGGGGAGCCCCCGTCCTCTGAGAAATGGGCTAAATCCATCAATTAATTTTGCAAAGAGCACCAATAATCTGTGGCTGGTAACAACTTCTCGATGCCAGCAACGTGGACAGAAATGGAACAGATGGAAGCACAGGTAAAGAGCTCCATTTCCCATCCCCAGTCCTCGGAGACTAGCTTGAATTCTTTATGTCCTCCATGTGCCTGTTAATTAAAGTGTCTTATCTATTTAGGCTCCATCAGAACATGTTTTCTACTTAATATGAGACAAACAGCTTACCTAAGTAGAATCTGACTTAGACACTTGGTTTCACACATGAGCTAGGGCCATTTCAACATTTTTAGAATGTGTTGTGTAATGACCTGCTTCCTTCTGTGCTTAATTCCTCGAGTGCAGTTGAAGGCATTGTTTCTTTTCACTTCCCTGCTTCCTCCTCTCTCTGCATCTGCGCATGCTGTTCCCACCCTCGTTCCACCCCGTGCCAATTGAGACGTGGAGAAAAAAAATCCCATCGATTGCAATTGTTTAGGTTTGATTCTGACTCTGCTTCATCTGGAATTTAGCAGGAATCCTCCGTTACGCCGAATTACCGCGCAGAGGCGAGTGCAACATCTTTGTGGGACGCAGGCTCTTCCAGCCTCTTTGTCCTCCATGGTAATGTCCCAATCAGAGTGAAGTGCTCCCAAATGTGCAAGGACTATTTAAGCTTTGTAAATGCCGTCCTCCAAAAATCACTCCACATAAATGTTTCATGTCTCTCCTCTGCGATGCACAGGCCCCAAACATTCAGCTGTGAGGGTGTTTATATTTGTGGAACTCTCTTGAACATTTGCTGTGGATTTCAAACAGCTGCTACACTGAAGCACTGGGAATAGTAAGATCATGAATATTCAGGTGAAGCCACTGGAATGAACAGCCGTTAATAGAATAAATGCCTAAACAGTTGTGTAAGGCTTATTAAGACCTATTGGGGCTGAGATAATAAATTCCCTCTTTGACATGTTGCAACTACTGTAGTTTAAACATTTTGGACCACCTCTTCAGAACTGAAAGAAAAAATTATGTTAGTTCTGTGTGATAACACAATGAAACACCTGGAAGGCTTGGCGCTTGCATTAGATTTGGCAGAGAGATTTTAACATGCTAGCTCATCCTCACTTAAAATCATGGCACTGTTTATTGTGTTAGTTGTCAAGGTTATCCAAATTACGTATAGTCTGGAATGAGCACAGCTATCTCACTGGAGAATGTATTTTTTTCCTAGATTCCCCTCAAGTTTAGAAATCATCAGTAATGTGGATGAAACTCAGCCACACGAAAGGAGAAGCTAAGCAGAACATAAACAACAATGAAAAAAGCTCATGCAGAATTGTCTTATCCCACGGTGGGAACCCAACGAAGGTCTGGCAATCTGCAGGCTGGGTCTAGTTGGAGACGTCTAAAAAAGATGGGCAGCTCCAAAGTTGACACTCTGGTTGTGAGGACGCCTGTCTGGCTGCAGGATGCACAAAGCCCCGGCTCAAGAGTGGTTAGTTGTTGCAGGAGAACTGTCTTTTCCTTTGAATCTAGCTGTCAGGTTGCATTACGCTGTGCCATATTGCTCGGTTCTGGCATACTATGTCACGAAACATAAAATCTGACAGGATGCAACGTAACTCTTGCAGGTTAAAATTTAAAGGCAGACTCAGTAATATTTGATCAGTTACCTGCTGTCAGTTCAGGTACAGGGCATTTGATATGCAGGAAGCTTCTTGTGGAAGCAAGCTCGGCCGTGGAATGAGCATGGCACGGGGCGACCGTGGACTGGCGAGCACTCGCCCCGCAGCCCAGGGTGCCTGGAGCTTTGCGGAATTAACCCACTTGGCTCTTTGCTGAGGTTCGAAGGGAATTACCTAACTCCACTGCTATCTAGCAGTCGCTATGGGTGACAAGCAGCTCTGGCTAGCTGTTTTGAGTGGAAAAGCGCAGGTTACAAAAAAGATCTAAAAGAATTACTTCATTCCACTGAAATTTGTTCAACCCCCCACACACTTTAACACCTGGCGCTTTCTGAAGTAGCGATTCTGTGGGCAGAGATTAGCTGTTCTGACTGGGCTGTATGAATGATCTCAGGTGTGTTTGCTGACTGTCCTAATGTGTTCTGCACACCAGGTAAATCAGCTGCCTGCATGAAGGAGAGTCAGAAGCTAGTTAGGAGGACAGGAAAGCTAAAATCCTCACGTTTCCCTCCATCCCTTTCCCTGCGCTCCCATTTTTCTGTGACCTGTTTATCAATATGAGAACCAAATCTGTTTCGGAAACTTCTGTGTTGTGGTTACATTTTGGGAGGAAAGAACAGATGGAATAAATTAATTAGTCAAACTCTGCTTAAGTAGAAAGGCATTTCTTTGCAGGAGTAGCCAAAGGCTGGCGAGAGCGCGTGCGGGGCAGGAGAGGCGCCCCCAGACTCCTCACTGCTGCAGTGGCCCCCGGCCTAGGGCTTGGCGCACATAAAGGGTCTTTGATTCCAGCTCCTGTTCAGAAGTAGGGCAGGAGGTGCGGATTTGCAGAAAGGCAACTGCTCCCTCCAGCTCACTAAAAGAAGACACTCCCAAACATTTTTTGCCTGCTATTTTTGTACAACCCCCGTCTCGTCATGATTTCAAGCAACTATCCCTCTGGTACGGAGGGCAGCAAGTGTCCCTGCTGCTGGGATTCATCAGGGCAGGCTCCAGCTCACCGGCAAGTGCCTGGCTAACACGATGCACCATCATCTGTCTCCAGTTTTCCAGAGCCTTAGGCAAATATCCATTTCATCGCCCTCCCATTCTTCCTGCTCCAAACAGAAAACTTGCCGCCGTGCTCTGGCTCAAGCACTGCTTTTAGCAGCTAGGCTGGCCAGGACACAGCACTGCTTTAGAGCCCTATCATGAATTGGTTGAATTTTAGAAGTCATCTTCTCTACGCTGTTGACCCTACCCTGTGTGGAAGAGCAAAACCCAGAGCAGCGAATGGGATAGGGATGAGCCCGCTGGTGTTACGGGAGGTTTCGAACAGCTAATTGCAGCCTGGCACCATGACTGGGCACTGACTGTAAAGCCTTTTGCTTGGACTCTGTCACCCTACTTAATGGCAGATATTTAAACAAGACACCTACATGGGTTTTGGTCACGTTAATATCCCCTGATAGCCAAAGGAAAGAAATCTGCACATCTTATTTCCTTCCCAGAGAACTGAGGGATCATATTTACCAACTAAAATGTGCAGTTCCTTATCTGACAACTTTTAGAAAATGTGATTTACTGTTGTTTCTATTTTCGTCTTCTGTCATGGGCAGGAGGTGAAGATGGGCAGGAGTCTGGGATGGAAACAGTTATTTCAAATAACTGCAACCATCCCTGAGTCAGGAAAGACTTTGGCTAAGAGGAAGATTTAAATCTAAGCCAGATGTGGCTCATTGGTGTCTGGAACAAGAGAGATGGTCCCAATAACAGAGTAGCACCCAAGGCTGGCTCAGGAAGCAAGGGGATATCTATCAGTTGAGGGGAAAACTGCCTGCGTAGCCTCCAGCCAGAGGAAATGTACTGGAACTGCAGCTGGCAGCGGGGCTGGGGAGAGCGGGGAGCTGCACGGGCGAATCCTGCTGACTGGCAAAGCAATCGGGTCGCTAGGAATAACAGCAGGGCCCAGGAAGCATTCTGCTTGTTGCACGGCTCTAAACTGGGGGTTCCCTGTGCCCCTGTCTGACAAAACCGGTCCAGCTCCTGTCCGCTCACCTCCACGGCCCTCAAGCACAGAGGGAATGAGTATGAGAAAGGTTCTGCCAAATTCCCAGGCTGGTTCCGAGGTGGCAGGTATGCACATATACGTGCAGGTATCTGTATGCAGCTCCTCACGGACAGCACTGGCCACTGCCTTAAGCCAAGTAAAGCAAGGCCAGCAGAATCTGAGTGATCTTAATTCTCCCCCACCACTGACAGGGTCGTTGACAAATGATAGAGCAAAGCCGCAAGTGAGAGGACACAAGAAGTATTTTTGGAAGGACCTTCTATAGGGTTGCCTTCTTTTTTCTAAGAAACTCTGTGAATTACCTAAAAAAATGTCCCTTAAAGTCACTGTATTTATCATTTTTTTTTGTTGCAGTTATGAGAAGAGAGAAGGTAGGAAAGCAAGCAAGGAAAGAGCTTAAATTTGTGGTTATCTTGCAGTAAGTCTGGACACTAAGAAGTGGAATAAATATCCCAATACAGAAAGCACTGGGCTTACTGAAAAAAGTGGGCTTTGTGGGCTTTATTCTCATCAAGACAGATGGAATAAATGAAAAAAAAATCACCAGAGGTCTGTTTAGAAAGTCAAAAGATCAAAGAAACAACATTTAGGTTGTAATAATTATTAATAGATAATAAACTCAATGTTTTTTGGTAAATAATGCAAACAGAGGCTGAGAAGACCCAGGCTCTCAGCTCTCCTTAAGGTCATTCTAGTCGCCTAGACTTTAACACCATTAAAATCACAGTGTTCAAATCACTGCACTCCAGGAGCAGCTCCTCAGCGAGGTGACGGACAGCGAGCACAGCAGCACTGATTTGCAGCTAGTGCTGCACGACCTGTACTCGCACTCAGAACACCTCAGAGCCTTCGGACAGTAAGGCTAGGACATCAGCAAGAGCTCATTATAAAATACAGGTTAAACAAAATGGATTTCCATCTTTTTGACTTCACTGGCTGTTAAAGGTTTTCCACTGGAGGTGCAGATCCAACATGGGGGATTTAAGCTTATGGACGTTAGGTCTGCTCTACCAGTTGCCTTTCATGGATTTGTTAAAAATAGTCCAAGAACCTCTGGGAGTTTCCGCCTCACAGTCTCAAAACCGCTGCTGTGTAATTTTAGGATGGGTTGTAGTTATTAGATTAGTAACAGTATTAATTCGTTTCTTATTTGTGAGTCAGAATCCAACCTAGACAGCTGCATCTCTGGCAGAGCTCCCCATCAGCACCGAAGTGGGGTCACCTCCACACCGTGATGATGGAAGAATCAGCACAAGATACTGCCCAACCTCGTGCAGCCACTTTTGCAGACACTGCTGTTTCTTGAATTCATCGTAAATGCAGAGATTTCAGCAGTTGTTACCGTCAACGTCCCTTTCGCACCTATTCTAACGTGCAAGTCTCGACCTGGCGCTACATTGTGAGCCACCACAAAGCCAGCACAAAGGGCGCCTGCAGCTGCAAGAACTGCGTGAGCAAAATATAAACAAATACATTGCAAATATTTCCCAATAATCGCATAAGCCTGGCTGTTTTGCCTTTCTCTCGTGCAGGACTATCCTTGCTAGTGATCTGGATTCCATGGATACCACGAGCAACTCCAACTTTCTGCCTTTAATGCTTGCACTGTAAAAAAGTGCTGTTGAAATATTCATGCTGACCTTAGAAGCTATCCACTCGGCCATCTGGAGGACTCCCATATCCCATCCCGGAGTATTTTATTTTGAAGGATATATTCTGATCACACTGACTAGGCTAAATAGACTATTGGTCCATTTGTTTTGTAACTGCCATTTAGTTACCTCTCGGTATGTCAGCTCAATTTATCAGAGCGGAGGTGAATGAATTCTCCAATAAAAATATAGATAAATATGATCGAGTGTTGAGGATAGTTAAGAGGCTACTCATTCCTACAGTAGTTGCTGGGAAAGGAAATGCCCTTGTCTGCAGCCACGTAACCTTGCGCTTCGCAATCCGCATGAAAATTCAAAGCAAAGCCCTGCTAGGTCAGAGCGAGGAGCCAGCCTCGTGCTTAGGAAAAATGAGATTTGCTTGTCACGGCGGCACTGCCACTGCCCCATGCCAGGGCACAGGCACGAGCGCCGGGGTAACGGGACAACGGGTGGAGAGGGAGATATGCAATTAATCTGCAGTGGGGAGGAAAAGGAGGAAGAGGAGACACAGTGAGGAGAGGCAGAGCATCCTGCTGCGCTTGCTGGTGATGGGCATGGAGAAGGGCCCCAGCTTGTTGCCCACATTCCTGATACAGAAGTGAAGGGCTGTCCCGTGGCCACCACAGTTCTCCAAGGCTGTTCCCCTGCCCAGGGCACTGCAGAGCCATCCAAACCCGTGCGCTAGCAAGGGCCACTGGCCACCCGCCCTCTTGCTCCCGACGCACTCTGCAATATTACTAACGTAGCGTTAGGCCGATTGTTGTGATTAACTCTGTTTATTCCGGCCTTTTCTCTGTGGTTTGGGTGTGGGGGCAGCGGCAATAGTGCTACTTGGCTGATTTATTTATATTAGGAAGGAGGGTGGAGGAAGGGGGCGTATATCCATGGTCACGCTGACTTTTCCAAGCTGCTCAGGAGGAAAATGCATGCTTAATTGGCATTCCAACGGCATCCCTGGCTCCTATCTCGCAGCAAGGCTTGAATAGCTTGTGGTGTATACAAACCTGGCAAGAACTCCGAGCTGGCCTGACAAGAGTTAGGAAACACTGTTTAATTCTTCTATTTCATTTTACTTTTCCTTTCTTGCTCTTGGAGAGGATTTTATTATTTGCTGCCTGATCATTTTCCCTGTGATTCATGTCCTTTCAGGAAATAGTAATTGACAAAAATAAAGCACTTGCGCTGTTATTTAGTGAGCTCCAGCGAGATGCACGCAGTCCTGCCTAAGAATCTATGCCCTCCCTGCTGCATTTGTTTTAAGCTTCCAGCCTCCTCTCGACAGCTTTTTTCTCCTGTGCAGGCACAAAAGCACTTTAGTCAGCACAATTTTGGAGGTAGAACAAAACCCCTGTAATAGCATATCTCACGCTGCTATCAATTTTCCACCGGTGGAACACTTGGGGACATGAAGTCCTTTGTCTATTTTGAGAAGGCAGCTTTGGGGACATTATATGAGCAAGTCCGACACTAGAGCTGCTGCACACTGTTTTGAATTGTAACTTTAAAAAAAAAAGAGAGAAAAAAGAAGGATCTCTTGGAATGAGGCCAGGGCATAATGATTTCAATTCTGAAGAAATCCGACAACCAATTACACTAAATTCAACATTTTCATGTACTATAAGAAGTTTAAAATCTTCCCTAATCAAATAGGGAAACCCTTTTCCCCCATTAGGCTATGGTTTTAGTTACCGGTAGGCCTCTAAAAATCTGTTTTGGTTTAAAAAGAAACCCTGAAAGGTTGTATTTACTATATGTACGAAAAAGGGTTGAATCATATAATTATACATTTTAGGATACTAAAGCAATGCAAAGGAGACTAATCATGATCCCAAATTCAATTTTCAAACCTTTAATTGATCCCATCCCAAAGGTAACATTCTAGCTTAATTGCCATACTGAAATAGTTGCAATTACGTAAAATAAAACTATTCATTGGTAACTGGAAAAAGTCTCCTCATAAAGCAGATGATGGCCAGCCTTGAAAACAGTTGATTGCAAAAGGATGCAACCACTTTGCTTATATTTCCTCTTCTGGTTAAACTTCCTTTCCCGTCTATCGAGCCTGCCCTGAGCCACCCCGCACACAAGGCTGAACTGGAGATAGAGCCATGTGCTCGTGCCCCTGTAACCCTTCTCAGGCAAAGCTGTATGATGTGAGATGGAGCTGTCTGGCAGGAGGGAAGAAAAGGCTGAAGGGAAAAGGGTCTGCGGACTCATCCATGGGAGGGACAGATGCTGGAGGGCGAAGCAGTCCGAGGTGTCCACAAGGTGCTCCTGGAGAAGGGAGCTCCTCAGGAGACGCTTTGAAGAATCTCTGGTAATAACTGAAATAAAGTTTGGCTTTTGTGACAGCCTCGTGGAAAGTTAAAACCCCCCCTAACGAGGAGAGCAAAACAGAAGGGCACAGCCATCTGAATGATAAGAACATAAAGATTTTCTATATTCTGCAGCAGCAGCATGACTTTGACAAAGATGATGACTAGGAGCACAGGGAGAACTTTATTCTCAGTTAAAATTGGAAGCTCCACTGTGGGCTACGCATGGGTAGATCAAATTCGGAGTGTCACACAAGGTGGGACTAGGGGAGGTAGGTGTCTTTCCCATTATTTGCTTAGAATCCAAAATAAAAGCACAGGAAACTTGTACTATTCTAGAGGTGACACTGGATGTTGATGAAGCAAGGAGACCAGCAGCTTTTTTATTGCTGCCAAGAGATCCGGAGCCTCTCTCAATCCGGTACCAACACCTGTGTCGCCTGGAACACTGCCTCACCGGATGCAGACACCACGTAAATGGCTACAAGGTGGCTATTCACTAGTATTACTACTATTACTCCATTTCTGTAAGATATACCCATCTAGCAGAGACAAGTGTGTCCATGAGGTGATGGCCAGAATCGGGGAGGAGGAGGAAGATGTTCAGCTGGGATGGCAGCAGATCGCTGTGACAAACTGTGTAGAGTCAACAAGAGATCTCTGTTTTTCTTTGATCTCAGGACTGCCTCTCTTTCCTTCAGCTGGACACAAATCACTCCCCTCTGCTAGGGAATAAATGGGGAATGTCTACAATCTATGGCAGACAGCAGGCCAGTCTAGATGCTGGGAAGGTCTGGCCCTCAAGGTCTGAAGGAAATGTCTTTCTAGTAACTCGCCAGTAAGTTCCACAGTGGAAACAGCCCCTGCTACAACATGGGAGGTTTCCAAGTGGAGTATCACCACCTGTTTGGGTGTAGGTTTGGAGCCCTTTGTACTTGGCACTGCATAAACTCAAGACAGGCCCTATCCCAAAGGGCTCCTGTCGTCTGGATAAAAGATGCGATACAAACAGATGGGGAAGCACAAGGTAAGATTGCAGCGGTTATGTATTTAATACACACTGACTGCAGCATTCCAGCTGTAGGTTCTCAGTAAAGTTCTTGTATTTGTTGATTAATAACTACACCGATTCAATACCAACAAATTTCAAAATTCACAACAGATTGCTGATATATATATACACACACACACATATATGTACACACACAGATACACATATATATATCTCCATATGTGACATTTGCTTACTGTAGCATAGAAAATTGATCCATTAAGTATCTGAGAGCTTTAGTTAAGCACACTGAACACACAATGATCTTGGTGTTCTAGGGAGNTGTATTTGTTGATTAATAACTACACTGATTCAATACCAACAAATTTCAAAATTCACAACAGATTGCTGATATATATATATATATATACACACACACACACACATATATATGTACACACACAGATGCACATATATATATCCATATGTGTCATTTGCTTACTGTAGCATAGAACATCGATCCATTAAGTATCTTGGAGATTTAGTTGAGCACACTGAATACACAATGATCTTGGTGCTCTAGGGAGGAGGAACGACCCATTCTTTTGTTCCCCATACAAAGAATTCGTAATTGGCAATCTGCAGGGGTGCAAACAGAAAGGTTCCAACTTGTTGTGCAAGGTTTTTAGCCAACAGTTAGAGAAGTCTCAAAGAGACAACCCCAGCTGGGTGATGGAAGGTTGTCCCAGTGTGCTCTGTCATGGCTCTATTGGACCTCTCACTGCCTGTTGAAGGGCTGCAGGTGTCTGGCAGGTGCAGGTTACTGAACAGAACTGAGGTTCCCTTTATGAGGGGACATACAGGCACGCTGACGCAGGCTGAACATCGCCTCTACCTGTCTTAAACCCTCCGAGCCCTGGAATTGCAGTGACATGTAGAGCTGAGTAAATGCCTGCTGGGACATAGCACAAGGATACACGAATAGGTAGTGTTGAAACGGTACAGAATATATAGGTGATCTGCTGCATGAATGGCTATTTGGTCACTTGATCAATAGAAGAAATTAGTCTTTCTGGGCACACAGCGTTTACAGCAAGGAGGACGTACATAAAAATGAAAATTTTCCAAGCACTTGAGCAGAACTGTAAAAATGCAACCAGTGCCTCATTTTGCTGATGAGATCTTAAGTAGTAATTCAGATAGAAATCACTGCTAAACCAACAAACATTCACGACCTATCCTCTCTCTCAGTCTGGTAAAATTTCTAAGGCTGTTTTACTTCTACCCATACCTTGTTCCATCAGATCTTAATCTTAGTCTTGCATCTGGTTTTGGAAAATCACTGGGAATATGGATGTTTGCAAACATTGTTTATAGATTCAGAGATTCGTTTATGTATTTATTTGGACCAACTGCACTTGGGAAATTCAGGGGTGGTGGCGTAATGCAAAATGATTCCCCTAGCCAAATGAATGCACTTTTAAAATAACTCAGCTTTGGAAGTGCTTCAGATTTATTTGGAAGATTATTCTTCATTCAAAGAGACAGCAAGACATGGCACAAGAATTAATATCTGAATCTTTCCCAAAATTTACTAAAATAGAAATGAAAACTCATACTCTTAGCTAGCACAAACTGGTGCAAATCAGCTGTAGGACAATTATCACGTAGATAGCAAGGTCTGCAGTTACTTGGGTGGCTGACCCAACTCTCCTATTGATCATTCTCACAGTTGAAACCACCACAATACTTAGTCCAACGTAAAAAGACAATGAACCAAATGCCAACAACTTTAAATACAACAAAAACACAGAGCATTATCCAATTTGTTTTCAGAGCACTCCGAAGAAACCTCTGAGCTATGAATGCCATGGGATTTGAACATCATTTCACATTTGCATTTCTGCTCTGCACGGGGAAGACTTTGGGTAGTGCTGGGAAGCCTTTTCTGTCAGTGCCCTTGGTCGTGATGTCAGATCAGAAATCTGAGCCTGTGCCAATCCAGGATTGATTTAAGATGTACCCTTGGAAAGAAAAGGGGGTTGCCTAACCTGCTGCTGTTGTTGAAGCCTGACTCAAATCACTCTTTTGCTTAGATAAAGCCTAAATTTGAGTATGCACTAAAATACACTTGCTTTTCCTGCCAGGTGGATATTTGATATATCATTTTCGTTAGGTACAGACTTTTATGAGAGTTGGTTACTTGATATCAACAGCGACAAAAACATGCAAAGTTGAGTGGAGTACGTGGGAGGCACAGCAGGGAAAGTTGGTTGCACACCAAGCAAGATCCTTGACTTTCCTTCATTTCTACTCAAGTTAGGATTTTGTAGGCAGTGTCTAACAAAGACATGGGGGAACCTGCAAGGAGATCTGTGATATCTCACACCACACCTTGGACTGTTTCACTAGTTTCTTCCCTTACCAGGGCCATCCTTGCCCAGCTATCACAAATGGAAATATAAGAGGTAAAAAGGTAATGAAAGAGGAGGAACGACGGTAATCCAGGCTGAGTAGCCTCAGACATTCTCTCCTGCTTTTTGCAACGATGCAGAATTGGAAGAACTGGCCCTCTGTGTAGACAAAGTCCTAAAAAAAAAAGACTAAAACCATGAAAAAAATCTATGCTACATTTCTATGAAATCTTTACTGACAGATGTTATTAATCTCAGATATATGAAAGAGGGTCAGATGTGGCAAGTTCTGCACACTGCTCCCAGTAGCCAGGGGCAGTAAAACACAGGATTACGCTACTTGCCAGAGTCCATGTAGCAATTCAGTAGTGGACCTGAGCTAGAACCCAGATACTCTGATTTCTTGTCCAACTACTCTGCAATAGGGGATGTTTCATCTTAAATTCTCCTCAGTGTTGAGAAAGTGCAATCCAGTAACGCTAGAATGGAAGTTATGGACCAGCACATTTATGGTGTCATCGCATAAAATTCCACACAATAAAAAAAAAAATATGTCATTTTAGTACCAAAAAAAAGTTTAAAATCACCATCAGAAACATCCTTAAACTACAGCACATGAAGCAGAGAGAGCTCTTCTTGGAGTGTAAATTACACAGCAGCTCTGGGATGAATGCATGTTGTATCCCTTTCATGGCTATATTTAAATCTGTGTTTTCTTTAATTCAAATCTGCTCTATAAAGATCTCAGCAATCTGAAACAAAAGTATCCTTAAAAAAAGAAAAAAAATGACATGATAGCATCCTTCATGCCAGGCTGGCCCTGTTGTGATTTTACATTGAGGGTGCATTTTAATTGATGAAATGTGCTACACAGCACAACTTGAAAAAGTAACAACCTTTAGTTACCATTTGGAAATGTGATGGAGGTGCCAGAAGTTAAACTCTTAGGACTAAATGAAATAACAGAAGCTCCCTATCCTTTCTTGAAGACGCTCATTAGTTTTCACTTTCTCACATTCTGTTTGCCATGGACTCCGGCCAAGAATGACGGATGCAGAGTTATTAAGCAAGTGATAGTTTCCAAACTCCAAGTGTCAGTGCTCAATGTGGAGGCACAGTTACCTTGCAGAGGACACGAGGGTTTAGTACCAGGAGGCTGGAGCTGGCGTTATCACACAGGGAAGGCTCCTGGCAGAGCGGCCTGAAAGATGCAAGTCAGGTACATGAATGGACAAATAAACAAATGAGGAATGTTTGAGGGATAATCTGGTATTTGAATGCTTCAGCATACACAGGAAACCAAAAAAAAAAAAAAAAAGGAGGAGGGAGAGTGTTAGTATGCAGAAAGCAATGGAACAAGAACTTTCCCTTAAATTCAGGCCAGGGCTAGAATGCAGTGATGTCTCCAATACTACAAGGCCTCTTTGAGCAAAGAGGCAGATCGCTAACGTTTCCGATTATGGGTCTAGAAATCTTCACGTTCGCAGGTCACATTTCCCACTCCTCTGGCCTACACACACGACAGCAGCAGGAAGGGGCTCAGTCCATGGACAGAGTGCAAAGGGCTTCACTTCAACGAACCTGCGGGTAAAGTTGGAGAACAAAATGGTACTTTGAAACGTGGCCTTCTCAGGTCACGAAACAGGAAAGCGGAGCAGTCTAGGTGATCCCTCCTCATTTTACCTCCATGTGCCATCACTGCCACAACTCCCTGCTCTTTCAGACGTTTCTCCACTTCCAACTCTAGCTGGACAGTCCGTCTCGCCCTGCTCATTTGCTGCTCCTGCCATGCTCTGACTTTCTGAACAAGCAAAACCAATATATCAAACTAGGCCTAATCTAATTTTTTTGTTCTTCTTTTAATTGCTTTTCCTCATGATTCTGCACTTTGCTCACAAACAAAAGTGGAGGCAAAAATAACATCGTAAAAAAAAGCCACTTAGGCAGTTTTTCTTCTGTCCTACCTTCAGGAAAACTTAAATAGGTGTGTCAGGAAAAAGTTTGTGGTGCACCTGATTTCCTAACTCGGATGACCTGATGTCGGTTATCTTGACTCAAACTCCACAGCGTTGAAAGCCTACCTATTCCTGGCTGCAGCTTATTCCATCTTCCAACCTGAAATCCAAAAGCCTGTATCTAAGAGGGACATGTGACAGCTCCCTCACCTGTGCTTGTTCCTCTGTTTAAATTACAAGATCCAATCGTATTTGTAAAGATTTTATGGTACTTCTGAGTTCAACTTAGAGACTTAGAACATCTAGCCTGGCATTAGTTTAGACTGGTGGAAATATTTCAAGCCAGTGGCTCTTACTAGATTTCTGCTAGTTTCTGCTGTAGAAAGTTTGCAAGGTTTTGGTTATGTGGAAGCTGAACCATTTTTTCCTGCTTATTTTAGGCAAACAACTCAGTTTCAAATATCTGTCCACAACATCCATGCACCACTCCTTTCCTCTACTTCTTAGTCCATCTTATGCAAGCAAACTGCGCTTGAATTTCTTTATTCAGGCATCCCTTGCGAACAAATTTCAGCTGAATTTCTGATATTCAAGTGTGTCCCTTCCATTTCCGAGAGTGCTGCAGTGCTGCAAATCCCTTTTTGGGTTGTTCACCCCTGGAGGCTTCAAGGATTGAACCAGATGATGTCCCTGAAGAAGCCAACCAAGAGCTTGGGTCATTGACGCTATCTGGGACCTCTTCAGCTCTCTTCCAGCCCAGCTTCCTAACATTCCCGTTGTAACAATGCTTTCCTAATGGCAAATCCAGACAAAGAGATTCCCCTTGCTGCCAAACTTAAAAGTTCTGTGACATTTGCTACCAAATTGAGTAGAGGAGCCTTTCAGAGGTCTTTTTTTTTGGAGGGAAAAAAATTGATTTGGACCTTTTTATACTAGTTCCTACTCTCAGGGCATTTTAAGGACCTGCTGCAGCAGACACTGTGATGTGTCAGTTCTCAGCCTTGGCTTTTGTTCCCGCTTTCCCACTCGTTCCGATCTGCTCTTGCAGGCGCCCATGGCTAGATTCTTTCTCTCTTTTGGATTCATGCCGGCATCTCAGACTCATCCTCCCTTTCCCATGGATTGCCATCCGCTTCTCTGTGCACACGGGCATCTTTCCCTAAGCACTTCATCCTGCCTCCACGTGCCGTGCGCGCTCCAGCAGGCTTCCTGCAGCCCTGACAGCAGTTGCCAAATGCACATTTCGCTGGAAGTCCACACACTTCTTCTTTACTGTCTCTCTATAACCTTAATTATAAAACTAATTAGATGATGGTCTATTCCTTGGGCGCTCCCAAGCATGCAACAATTTATACCTGTCCTTACTCTGGACAAGTCATGGAAAAATCCATTCGCTGCTGCCAGCTGTTGCAGGGTATGGCTGGGATGTAGGATGCAGGGTGGTGGCATCTGGAAAGGTTCAGGAGAAAATGAGTGTGACTGAACGGTCTGAAGGTCAGGGAGTACCTCCAGATCAGGACGAGGGCTGATTTCTCTCTGCTCTACCAACGACACCATGATCTTTCTCACCAGGAAGAACTTCTACCGCACGCGTTGCTCCTGGGTCCAGGGAAACAGGGTTATTTGGGAGCTGAGAGATTCCCTCCCAACTCATTGGTCCTGGCAGAGGCAGAGCCAGTAGCATCTTTAGCAGGTTTCACACGAATAAGAGTTATTTTATTTAATTATTTTTTCTGAATGAAGGGCAAGACAACCAGTTCGGCCCAAGAGCGGCAACAGTGACAGCAGCCTCCTGAGAACGGATGTACTGGACCCATTTCCATGGCACAAGCCCGATACCACGAGAGATGGCACACAGTGGGGAGAGCCTCTCACAAGAAAAGCAATAAAAATATGAAGTTTTTGTATCCCCGAAGCCTAAGGTTTCCTTAGGCTATATGATTTGACTTGATTTACCCTGAGTCAGTACGTCTATCTTTAGTATTGCTTGGATATCTGTGATGATAGCAAGGAAATCCTCTGCGATGAGATTTTATTGAAAATTCCCAAGCGTGGACTTCAGATCCTTTATCTCCCCGGATTCATGACAGGATCACATCTGAAAGTTTAATATGGTTCTGGCCAAACATTCGTACATTCAAATTAAAATAGATCCCGAGATTCATTAATGGATCTAAGTGTGTCATCACACTCAACTTGCACTGATGAAACTTTTCATCCTACAATTGGCATTAAGGTAATAATTAAAATTTCAAATCAGTCCTGCAACATCTTCACAACCAATATTATTTATTTCCATTGTACAAGTGGGACAGAATGGATGGAAGGTCTTCTTCCAAATTCTGCTGAAATACACAGAAAAATTCACACTGACTTCGTAATAAGTTAGATGAAGCTCTCAGTGACCCTCCCAAGGTTGCATGTCACCATTTTTCTGCGTGGGATTTGATTTTAAGGACTCTTGGCTCTGCACAGGGACCACTACATCATGTTACGTTCCCTCTCAGGAAAATGGATGTGGGAGGTTTTTTCACCCTTCCGCAGGCAGCTCTCTTTGGAAATCACATTTGTTTTCTCTGTCACTGATGGAAAGAAATGGATGCGAAAAGCTCAGCGTCAACTTTAAACTGGGCCCTGCTGCTGGCATCGTGTGCGTGGGGAGCAGGGGAGCCTGCCTGCAAATGCACTCACAGCTAAGGTCTTAATTCTATCTCCAGATGCTGTGTATAATCTAGAGGTTTATCTTAATGAATTATTTCTGTTATTACTGCAGGCAAAGTGAGATTTAATTTGATGTGTGATATATCCCTGGATTAACTACCCTTTGGCTTTATTTGCTCCATAATGGTGAATTTTTGTTTATAGACCCATTTTGTAATTACATCCCTGAGCTCAGCAGGGCTAGAGCAGTGCAGCTCCCCCCTATAGGAAACCAGGATTCGATTCCCTTCTCCCGGCCCTGTTTTCAGCTGTACCTACAACACAAGTGGCGCCAACATGACATTCCCCCTTTTGCCTTCCGTAACAGCAGCTTCCCGGGACAAAGTACAATGAGCCGAGACCCTCCGGAGCAGGACCAAGGGATCTGCACTGGCTCCTGCTGCAGCTGGGACAGCAGTGGTACCTGTTCCCTTGGGATCATATGGAGAATTTCACCTTGTTGTAATCACGGTGGTCTTAATTAGCGCTGCTCATTAACAGCAGAAGCCAGTGTAAGCACAGGGAAGGATGGGATGAGCTGGCAATTACGAAGCTCCAGGAGAAGGCTGGGCTCTCCAGCCAGAGGAGGACTGGTTCACTCTCCTTTCCAAAAGTCACTCACAAAAACACCCACGTTTGCCACTCTGAAGGCAAAATATGTTTTACTGGCTGGTAGGAATGTTTGGGGCCATAAAAGGGCACCGAGCTGCAGCCTCCTGTCCGTAACGGGTGCCTGCAGATTTATGCGGCATGGCACCTACTTTAATTGCCCCTGACATGTCCGTTCTCATGCATGTCCATTAAAAGTTTATTTCCACTTTTTTTTCAGCTAATAAAATTAAATGTTGGAAAGTTATAGTGAAAAAAAAAAAAGTCCAAGTCTTGCTTGGGCCTGTGCAAGATGGGGGATTCAGAGCTGACATCAAGACTGTCTTCAAAATCACCTACTGTTCAGAGAGCGGGGTATTAAAATGCAGCTTCCTGCCTCTCACCAGCTTAAGCCAGACGTGCAGTGTTATTTTACTGCTTTGGGAGTGTGAATTTCAAATGGACCTTAAGGGTGGAAAGTGATTTAAAAATATTTTTCTAAGAAACCCCAAAACACAAGCAGCATTTTTATGAGTGAAAATTTAAGAGTATGTGTCAACATTTGCAAACATTTCTGAGGGATGCAAGCAACATAAATCCTGGGACTTTAAAGATGTCACGAAGCCAAAACCTGGTTTCCTTTACCCATATGAGAAGTCTTGTTCAAGTCAATGGTTTGCAACGGTTTCTGTAAACGAAACGAGTTAAGACTTAGCCTTAAGTCTACAGGAAATAATAGGAACAACGTTTATTCTCCCCCCAGGAGGAGAGGCCCAACATTCCTGACCTGCTCCTGTCCAGCCCAGGCGAGGATCACGACGGTCCCAGGTGCTTGGAGCTGCCCTGGGATGCTGAGGATGAGCACGGTGCCTTCCTCCACGCTAGGCATCCTCACGCTCTTCTAGCACCAGCTCTGGGTTTGAAGGCCAGAAAGGACCATGATAAAAACCCAGGCTGACCCCATCCACCTCTGGAAGGGGTTTAATAGTTGCGAGACAAAGAGCACACTAAAGAAATTAAACAGGACTTGGTGTTTTTTAAAAGCTACCATAGAGAATGAATATTAACAATTATGTCCCTGCTATGAATTTCTGGAGAAAAGATTTTTTTATTACTATTATTTCTATTTGGAGTACTGTGCAAGAAGTCTGCTTCTTGCCTTCTGCTGTAGCAGGTCATTTACTGATCCTTTTTCCTATGCTAATAAGGACTAATAAATTTAACACCACTGAAGAAACTATAAAGACTTGAAGCCCATTATTACAGATTTTGTATATGTGCAGTGAAAGGCAAATTGTTCACAGCTATTATTGATCAGAGAAGGCTGAGTTAATGCAATTGCAGAACATAAAAGAAGGAAATATAATCAAAAAATAAAATTAATATACCAGTCACAGAATCTGAACTCAAAAAGCCAATAAAAGACATGCAATAAAGCACTCCAGAGAAATGAAACTTCATGGCAGTGAATACCAAGCTATTTACAGAAAAGTGCAAATACCAACCAAGACATTCTTCACCACTCAGACGTTTAGTAAGTCCACTCTCCAATCAGGGTTTTACTGAATCAGTAGCCGCAGCTCGTGCACTGTCACTGAATGCAAAAAGTGAGGTGCCAGCCAGGCCTTCCCGCGCTCCCTCAGAGAAGGTCTGGAAGCTCCCTGGATTAGTGCTCCGCATGGCAGAGTCAGGGCTGACAGATCTCTGTCCACACGAACCTGCCGGCATCATCAGCCATGGAGGGGACAGCTAAGAACGGAAAGATTCCCAGGGCGCCGGGATCCAGTTACACAGCGATACGAACCTGCCCATCTAGACAATACCCTGATGTGGCAACAGCAAAGCCCCCAGCGTCGAAAGTCCTGGGTCAGACTGCGACACTGGTTAGGGACTCAAGACACACACAATTAAACACATGTTCTTCACGTTAGTTATGTGACTTCTAGGACTTTTGTGGTTCAGATTTTCAAGCTTTGTTCCATCTCCAGGAAGACTTGGAATATCACTTATTTTATGCAAAAGCTCAGAGAGGTGGTGTTTGACCCCAGGCAGTGCTTGCTTTTGGGCAGTAAAGTCTGTTGCTGTAAGTACCTGAGTACAAGGAGTCTCCTTGCAGCGTGGCCAGAACAAGAAGTTTCTAATAAACCTGATAAAGGTAAGAAAATGTTCCTGCTCCTCAACACGTGCAGACTAATGAATTTCAGGAGGCAAAGAAATCTGAATCTGTTTTCTAGGCAATGGGTTTTGTTACATATCTATCTTAGGAACAGTTTTCCCTACTTTCCACAGTTCTATTTCACTCAAGGCCTCGGCAGGCTGGATTTCCCTGACTGTTCTGAAGGATGCTCCGGCCTCCACAACAGACAGGATGTGTCGGTCACGCTATTTTTTAATGCTAATAAAGCAGTAAAAAAGCAAAGCAGGGTCGCTAAAGCTAAAGCTGTGCTTATATTTTCTTCATGCACAACAGGATTTTCGCAGCACTCTGAATCCAGGGAACAAGAATCCTTTACATCCTTTTAATGTGTCCATCCAAAAAGAGATAAAATATATTTTTCATAAGCTATATATTTTAAAATACAAATGGTGCTTTTAAAATGGGATGTCCAATATACGGTGACTAGCGGATGACAGAGAGGTTGCAGCCTACTTTATTAACTGTCTCCAGAGAAAAGTCAATTGCTACTCACCAAGTTAATTTATAGTCATAAAGATTTCTGTTTGTGGGAATCACTCTGGCTTCGGAGGCTTGGCAGCCACCTGCTCTTGCTGGTCTGTGCATGCTCAGATGAAGAGTTTGCTTTGTGAGGAGCAGAGGATGCCCTCCGAGCTGGGCCTGCTGCCGTCCTGCAGGTATCTGGACAACCCTGTCTGGCCAACGGCGTGAGCGGCCACAGCCCTGGGCACCCACTGAAGCACACGCGTGTGTTGGATTAGAGCCCCCAGTTGCAGAAATATTTTCCCCAAAGGAAAATTTGGGGAAATTTTCCCCACGCCAGGGCCTGCACGTGCTCCCCAAAGCAGAAATATTTTCTCTTTTTCTGTAGCACTGCTTTTTGCCTTCTAGAGTTCTGCTTTCTCTTCATATTTTTGGCGGTTTAACCTACTTTACAGCATTAATTCTCACCCTGAGTTTATGATACCAGACTTCCATTTGTCCCATTTTGTTCTGAATGCTCCAGGAACTACTCTATGAAGTGAAATGCTCTGCATTTACTGCATCAAGACATATTATCCCGTGTCCAGAGTTCAGACTACAGACGGTGTATAAGCGACTCTCCTGCCTCCCTAAATCCGATATTATTACCAGCAGGACTCCGGAGAGAGATGCTGGGAGCACATGGAAGATAAATCTGCAACTATCCACGTCAGAAAAAGAACAACAGCAGATAAAAGGGATCAGAAATACAGCTGCTGATTTGCAAGGCCCTGTTGTTTTACTACCTTGTGCGCAGTAAAACCTGAGAGTGCAGAGCGGTGCACTTGCTGATGCATCTCTGCATGTGGATAAAGCAACTGTACCCAGGGAAGGCTAAATAAAGAGGAATTGCAGCTCCAGAGGAAAAGTATTTGCAAGATTTAACTCATGACGGGCTTCTGAGGGGGTCGGTGTGTCCTAAGCACTGGGGTTCCTGCGGGATGCGCACAGACACGAGCAGGGAAGCAGGGATCGCTGGGCCCCGGCGCGGGCAGCGCAGGGCACAGCCAGGTCCGCAGCATCGTGGGGCTCTGCAAAAGAGAATCCCTGCAGCTCTGACGTGCTCTGTCAGGAGGAAGGTGCTGCCGAACTCCCCACAGCAGGGCCTGCACGTGCTCCTTCCTACAAACACACCTGCATGGAGTTGCCGACTCATCACTTCTTTGCCCTAAAAGATGGTGAGCAATTGAATCCAAGGGGTTATTTTAAGACCGTGGTATTAGAGGATGAAGTTGCCAATTCTCTATCTTTTCATAGATAATCCCATTACAGGGTAACATGATTTGAGGACAGTCCATTTGAAGGGACAATCCTTTCATCCTTGTCTGACAGCAGTCTGTAAGTGCTTCTTAACTTCTCTCACACAAAGAAAATGCGAAAATCTCAACGTTCCATTACAAGTGTTGAGCTGTGTTTTGGCAGATTTCACCAGTACATTGCATAGTGTCTATATCATTTATCGCTATTCTCAGTTTAACTGAGTTAGTTAATGCAAATATGCAGGAAGAGTCACTACCCAAAGAAGTTTTCAGCTACAGTTCCAGCTCTGTCTACCTCTATATTTGCACACCGGTGTAACACACATCAGACCTGCTCAGATCACTGTACTGTCCGCTGCTGCTCCCACTAATTTTGTTTTCATTCCGTACAGGGCACGGACAGGTTATTTCTGTTGTTTTAAGCATCACTGGAAAATAAAGCACAAACAGACACTGTGATTTCCCCAATGCGCCTTAGAAAGGCAAGGGCTGAACTCACATAATCCAGATCAGTGGTAAAAAATACCTGTCTCTCCCATTTCCTCATCTTTCGTTCTCAACAGAAATAAGCAAGGAAGGTGTTCAATCAAGGGAGATTTGACTGTATACCTTTTATAGTTTAAATTTAGTCTACAGAGCACTTCCAGAACCTTTATCTGACAAATGGAGTATAAAGGATCGTTCCTGTCTTTGGTAATGCTGGGTGGGGAGCAAAGGAGTGTGCAGGAAACACTGAAACACAGCAAAGCTCCAGAATCAGTATATTCACTCATTGACCCGTAACGAACTGCCACAGAAACACGATCTTTTTATGTTACGCCATGGAATCTCAATACTGACAACTCCCTACTCATTCTCACCTTCGCTTTCCAAAATACGCTTCTTGGGTCCCTACAAAACAAAGCATTTCCCCACACAGAAAAAAACCCCTCCAAACTCTATTATTTTCTTCAGTATCTGTGAACAAATGGTTTGCTGAAGATTCTGCACTCTGGCAAGGTCAAAATCTACGTGTGCAAATGATTTTAATTCAATGATAATATATTCATGTCCTGTCTGGGGAATTTCACTGATATTTTCTGGAATAAAGCAGAAAGTAAGTCTTCTCCTTCAGTTTATGTTTCAAGCCATTCCCTCCTATTTAAATGTTCCTTCAAAGGAGAGACAGCTCATTTCCTCAAGAAACTGTATCCATCCTCTGAATGTTATTTCTTGCTGTACATAAGTAATGGGAGATTTCCTATTTTTTGCCCACGTCTACCCCATAGATTTAATATGTAAACTGGGAATGTGCAGAATATATTGCTTGGCACAAGCCAGAGAAGTTTCACCTGTGAGAACACAGTATGAATTCAACTTTTGGCTGCCTGAACGAAACCACAGAGAGAATCTACGCTTAAGTGATATAAAGTTCATAGATTAGACCTCAGCCCACAAAACCAAAACCAGAGTTTTGGTTTGTGGAGCACACTGAGCCCTGGACTCCAGGTCACCTGAGGCGCAATGAAGGACCCCGTGCCCGTCCTTAGGAGCTAATAGCCTTGTCCTGGGGCTGGGACACCCTTGGGATGGAGAAAGAGGTGTCCGATGGCACTCCTGGAAGTCCGATCCCATTCCTGACATGCCCGGAGAAGGGAAGGGACAGACTGCTCTCTGCTCGCTATGGGGCCAGGGCTCCCGGCACGTGCAAGAGGATGCGAAGGCAGAGTCTGGTATCACAAGATGAAGTGGTAAGGGGAAAAATGTCCTATTATTTCAAGAAGAAGGCAGAGAAAAAGTGATTAATGCTCTAGGGGAGCGTGTGCAGTCCGTCAGGAGACTACAGTCATTCCCACATTATGTGCTAAACTTTTTGTTTCTTTTACAATCCTATTTAAATATCCTGTTAACCTTAGCGCACAAAGCACCTGCTATTTCTGGATCTCCTCCGTAGTTAATTTCTAGGAGTCATTTCTATAACCTCAGTGTACCATTGATCTCAACTCCAGAATAGAGGGGGGAAATTTATACCATGCTTTTCCCTATCTATTTTACACGCTTCTGCAGGCTTTGAGAGGTGGGAAGCATTACTCCTGCTTCACATGTGATTTCCATTTTTTCTTTTTAATTATTTTGGTCTTTGGATCTGTTTCCATGAATCAGTTTGGATTCTAGATGATCCAAATCTTAAGTCACTGTTTTCTATATGTGACAATTCTTAATTCATTAAAAAAGTGAGGAAAGTCCTCTTGCTCTGAACACCTAAACTCAACTCCAAAACCCTCTGCTAGGAGAGCAGACTGGCAGCCAAAGTCCTGATTAACTCCTTGTCTTTTGCAGGCTTCTGCAGTGAACGCAAACTGCTGTGAAATCTTTTCCAGCAGGGTAATGGAGGGAAGAAAATAGCTGGCTCTAAGTTTCGGAATTATTCTTCGCATAAACCATTCACAAACTTATCACTTGGGACAAGTGAAGGGCCAAAGACATGCCAAGCAATTACACAGCTACACAGGTTCATGCACAAGATATTCCACATCACGTTGGCTGTAATTTACCCTTACCACATTGGCACTAATTCCACCTGTGTCAGATGGCGGCAGAGAAAACAACTTTTCTGGGAGACTAAATCCATCTCAGCGGTGGCCAAGTCGCGTCCCTGCTATGGAAGTCTGATTCTGAACAGCAGGAATTTTCTGTTGAAAGGGGAAAACCAGTTTCCCAAACTCAGGCTCTCCTTCCACCTCAGGATTCGTACTGCCACTTCTAACAGCGCAAGCAGCACCAAGATGCAGCACCAGAAGCCTGTTGGTGAGAGCAGCTTCCAGAGGATTTACATGGGATAATGCTCAGTCCTAATTCCGACCTCATCCAGCTCTTTGTGTCCTGATGGGAAATGATTTTTAAAGAGGTTTATATTTTCCCTCACTACTCATTTGGGGTGAAGGAAGCAGATGGATCTGTTCCCTTGTTCAGCTAGGAAGATAAAAGAGCCACCTTCCTCAAATCACTGAAGTTCAGGGCAAGAAGGACTTGGGCAAGGCAGGAGAAGCCAGGATCATCATTTATCTTGCACAGGCAGTTTGCAGATGTTTAAAGGTCTGCAAAAGGGTTCAGTTGCTGAGGGACCTGAGTCCTGACCTGCTACAGACTGGTGCTCAATCTTGTACAAATCAGCTGGCCCCTTTCTTCGCTGTTGGTGCTTCCCTGCCAAGCAGAGGGGCTCATTTTGTCATTTGTCACTAGATGATCTGAAGTCCTCAGTCTTGCAGAGACCCAAGAAAACATTATTGCTGTGAAACAGCTCACAGAAAAGAACAGAGCAAGACAGATGGGCCTGTTCTGAAAGGATCCTGATGCCTCCAAAATGCAAAGCTGAACACCAGATAGGTAAGGATTTGATGGAACACCTTGATTTTGACCGATTTTTGATTTTGTGTAACAATAAGATGAGAAATGCAGTCAGCTGCCTGGTCTGAAATGCATTTCACTGCGACTCGCCTGCAGCCGACAGACCAAGTGGGAAACATTAGAGCGCGCCTCGCTATTTCTGTAAGAGGCCCCTCTGTCCAGCTGCCATCACTGCAGGACTTCCACAGTATTAAAAGGTTCAACAGCTCTTAAAGAATATCACCATGTGCCTAACGACTTACCTGGTTTTCTGTTACGTGCTCACTGGCAGACAGAGAAGCCCTCTCACTTTAATGCACCACTGAATGTCACCAGCCTCGGACACCTGCTTCGACCACGGACTCTTACTGCTGAGGCAGAAGCCCCTGAAAACTGAGGATCCTGCTGGAAGGGGCTGCAAAGACTTAGGCTAATGTGAACACGGCTGTTCTAAAAATGAGTTAGTGTAACCACACCATCCCCCAGGACTTGCTGGTAGCCACTTGCTGCTGTCTGCTTGCCCCGAGAGGACGGGTAGTTCAGAACGGCATCTCCCTCTCCCAGTAACACTGTGTTTTGTGCTGCTGCTTCTGCTCGGCAGCACGTCTGCCAAACGCTGCAGGTGCTGAAAAACAAAGGTGAAAGCACCCATATGGTGCTTTCCTATCACAAAACCAACTTGCAGAATCAAAACCCCAAAAGGACCTGTTTCTTTATTTCCTCACAGGAAAACGCAACAGGGAATCTGTGGAATTACATCCAAGTGCCAAGGCCCATGAAAGGATTTATTGTGAATCTCTTTTACAAGATTTGTTACTTGGTGGAGATAGGTCCTTTGGGATTCCTCTTCATGATATTGCTAATGCCGCGTATTCAAAATTCATGATGCAGATTCCCCAGAACACTGAGATGACTCTTAAAAATACAGAGGAGATGTTGGATTTTTTGCTTAGCTTGCTGTTGCATTCTTTTCAAGATTTCAAAGCTCATGCATGCATCCTGCGCTTGCAGTGACTTTCCGGAGGCACGAGACGCAGAAACTCACTTTAATTTGACTTGTATGCATGGTGTGCCCAGGGCAAATACTGACAAACATTCCTGGACAGTTTGGGGGGTTCCGGGGTTTTTCCAGGGACCAAGCTCGGCAGTACTGAGGGGAAGAGGGGTACAGAAGTCTCCTGCAAGGTGGGTTTGGGGGTTTCCACGCGGGGGTGTGTAAATGATCCCAGGCTCCGCAGTGACCTGCTCCACATGCGGCTGGAGGACGATTCAAGCTCACAGAGAGGAACATGCAGCTGAGCTGCCCACAGCACGACTGCTCTGCCCCGGGCAAAAATACCTTCATTCTGTAAGTCTGCCAATATCCTATTCTCTGATACCCTTAATATCGACAGCGACAACATACACAGGGCTTCCAAATATGTACTTGACAGAGGCAAAACTAAAAGGCAAGGGAAAAAAGGAGTTTGCAGCTTTAAGCAATATTTTAACACCAATAAAAATACAAAGTGGGAACTTTCATTTAGAATTTTTATTCTATGATTTTCCCTACTATTTCTGAATGGGCTTAATTTGATTTGGTTTAATTAATAAAAAAAGGCAAAACTACAAAAGTTAAACGATGCTTTCTTTACACCAGATCGGTAAGAAAATATTTTTATGAGGTTCCCTTCAAATAAACCGCAAATGCCTTTTGAAATCACCATTTTTCTCCCTTGTGTTTGGCCTCTCCTCAAAGGGAACTCGGGGTGTACAGTGCGACCCGTCCTGCGCAGGCACGAGCGGAGCCGCCGTTGTCGCCGCTCCCTGGCACGGGGAAAGGAAGAAGCGATTCGGAATCAAAGGTGAGTCAAGGGAAAAATATGTCCAATAGGCCCAGGCAGCCCAGACAAGCAGTCAGATGCCAAAACATGTGACAGACCCAGAGGCAACTCCAAAACAACCAAACCAACTGCCTGTGGAGTCTGCCAAGGAGCCAGATGCTCCTGCTTAAAAATATCCTGCGCTGCTGCGGCATCTGCATTTTCTGCCCGCCACCGAAACAGGAGCGGGGGGAAACGGGAGAGCCGGATGGCAGTGGAGATTGGTGGGGGGAGCAACTAATATTTTCGTCATTTTAGTTCTGAGGACTTTTGGTGATTCATTTGCAGTTTGTCATCATGTCAGCAGAGCAAAGGAGAGCCCCGGAGAGCCCCAGGCACAAGCCGGGAAGGGAGCGGAGCCGGAGCCGCAGGGCCGGAGGGAAGGAGGATCGGGAAGGGGCCCGTGTCCCCGCGCTGCCCTGCACAACGCAGAGGCTTCACGTCCTCGCCCCAGGCACAGAGCCAATGCGGGCGTGAGTTCTTTGTCACTGCAGCTGTTGATTAAAGCCATTAAATAAACACCTATTTTGAAACTTTACAGAACTCCATAGGAAAGGGTCGGGCAAGAGCACAGTTGCAAAGGAGCTAGACTGTAGCCTCGTTTGCAGGAAGAGCTGCAGTGCCGGNAGAGCACAGTTGCAAAGGAGCTAGACTGCAGCCTCGCTTGCAGCTCTGGTGTCCTCCGGCCTTCCTGGTGCTCTCTCTTGCACAGAGATTTCCAAAGATCAGAAATTAAATGGCCAAACGTTTGTGTTTGTGCTCCTGGCTCCCTGCGCGGGGTCAGGAACCCCCAGGGTCTCTCACATGTCTATGGACTGGGAAGCTTTAGGGACAGCTCAGACTGCCAAAGCTCAAAACAAGACACCTCGTGTAAAAGTGGGGACAAATCAGAAACAGTCACTGCCTTGGAAGGAGGAATCGGTGCTGCAAGTCAGGAGCGTGGGGGCAAAACCAGGGCCCGACTCCAAGCTCCTGGAGAGGAGCACCAGGATGTGAGGCCCTCGTGTGCGTTTCACTGCCGCGGTGCTGCGGGCTGGAGTGCCGGGAGCACACAGGGAAGCCCTGGGCTCCCATCAGCCATTCAGCATCCGCATCCTGGGCGCTGGAAGCTGCGCTGCACCTGCGGGCTGCCGGGCAGCAAGACACGGGCCCAGCACATAAATACACAGTGGGAGCCGCATCGGGGAGGCGGGAGCTCATCTGGGAGCCGCGCAGAGAGCTGCTGGTGCGAGCGCTGCGCAGGAGCCGGCACCAAGACGAGGAGAATTTTGCACGTCTGCATAAACTGACTGATAGCAAAGGAGTTTCTAGTCCCCCTCATGGCACACACAAATGTCTGTTAAAGACATAAATATTTAAAAACAACAGCTAGACTAAGAGGGTTAGCTTTCATTTCATCTAATTTGGCAAGCATTAGATACACCCACCAGAAATCATTTTATTTTGTGTAATTTAATAGCAAATCTATTGTAGCATTGCAGTTTCTGACATACCGAAAAAAATCAATGTGGCCTTTTTTAAGATCACAATTAATATAAGGCTGTATTTCAAATGTTAGATGAAAATCGCCGAAGATTAAAACATTTCTGTGGTTTTCCCTTGTTTTCATCCTCTGCTGCAATTTTTATTTGCTTCCATATTACATGGAGACTTTGATCCTTGTTCAAATACCACCGATTTTTTACTTCCCTCCTGTTTGATCTGACTCTCAGGTGAGAAATATTGGCAAAACTTGTTAGAATTACACCTGCCAGTTGCAGCATAGAGGAGAGCTCGTAGAGGGGCTCTATGAGCTGCACCACACGTGCCCTTTGGGTCCTGACACATCAGAATAATATTCCCACAGAAATCAAGCTGAGATTTTAATTTATTAAGCCCTCTTTCTTTTTTTCCCTCTTCCTTAAAGGGCTAGATGGAGATGCAGAGGAAGGAGAGAGCTAACGTTGAATAACAGGGAGTGAGACTGGTCGCGGATGACCTTCACGAGATGGGGCTTGCAATTTTGAGTGGATTAGAGGAAACTAATGTGGGCTTTGAAATAAGCTTTTGGATAAAGCTTGGAAAACTCTAATCATTACAAATCCGCTGCTTAAGAGAACAATTCTGCAGAGCACACTACAGCTTTAAACATGCACATCTTATTTCTTTCCTCCTCTCAACAAGCTTATTTTGCTTCCGCTTGCTCCACTCTCCTTATAGGAGCCCAGCGACTGTTTTTATTTTCTGCCCTGCCTTCACATTTAAGGGAGCCTATTGTGTGGGGGCTCACGCTGCCCTTACGGTGCCTTTTGCATCGAGTTTAGGACTCATAGAGTTAATAGGCTGGGGAAGAGAGAGCGAAAAAAAAAAAAAAAAAACCCACTTGCATTAAGCCTGAAGCCTGTCACCTTTTCTTGGCAATTACACTGCTAATGGCTGGGTCCCAAGCAAAGTGGCAAAGAATATCTCTTCTCACGTTCCCAACTCACAGTGCATTCCCAAATACCAGATGGTGTTTTTGGAATCCATTTCACTATGTTTGATATGACAATACTTTTGTATAATGTTAAATTATATATAACGATTTCAAATAGCCGATATCAGAACAAGGCAAGAAATGGAATATTAGACGCAAGGAGGAAAGAGAGAAACTAAAGACTGGCGGTTCTCATCTTCTCCTATTGTATCTCGTGTCTCTCAGATTTTTCTGTAATTTGAACAAAAGAGGAAATAAACGTGGTTCAACAGACCAGCTCTCGCAATGATACCATACAGAACTCGTGTTGTTTCCCTCCTAGATTTTGGTGTACATCTTAGGAAGGCTGCCAGCTCTACAGGAGGCATGTGCAGGATCATAAATAGTGCAGAAAAAGAAGGAAAAAAGCAAAGAGAGAAACAGGCATGAATAATCAAGTTCCAACATTTTCTTTACTTTACAGGCTTTTTTTTTGTAGAGCTTGGAAAAATCAAGGCCCAGCAGACATTCGGCAGGCTGAGTTGGTTTCCCTCCATCAGCTTCAGTGGAGCAGTGCCAGGTGACAGGAGCTAAGCATTTGGCCCGGGATATTTAGGAGGAAGTAACTTGGATCCATGCAGTAAGTCCTCTATGCATCCTACTGAGGGTGAATCCAATCTTACTTGCACCAAGTGAGTTACTCCAGTTTCATGCTAACACCAACGGATTTACAGGAATTGGAAAATACCCACTGGAATCAGGCTTGTGGATTTAGCTTTGATCCAGTTCCTCACATATCCCAACGCGGTCCCAAGCTCCTTGGCTGTTCCTCGGGATGCCACCAGGACTTCAACACTAAGAGGGACAGGGACTTTTGGCCCATCGCACATTTTACATGCATCTTCAGCAATGAAGTGCACTATTGAGGAAAAAACCCATCAGCATCGCTTCAATATCCCAGAGACGCTGCTTTCATTATCAGAATTCCGTAAGTTCAACACTCATTAATTTAATGATTTAGAAAATGAGATTATATATTTACTGTAACGAGCAACTTTGTTTTCTGCCATCTCAGTTGCAGCTCAAAGCACATTTTAACAACCAACAACCTTTTAGGATCAATGCTTACTAAAAACAAACACAAAACCATTTCCCAAGCTTATCTATAACATGAATTTTGAAACTGTAAGGACACAACTTTGGAAAAAATTGTCCGACTGAACCATTTTTTCCTGCATATGCTAAGAACTGTGGAGCACACAATTCCAAGGGAGGCTTCACTCACATGGCTTTGTACAAGTGACTTACCATGCCACTACTTACTTTTTACACAGCAAAATAATGATTTTCCCTCTCCATTACTTACACAGCTAGCACACAGCAAAGATTACCAAGCCCTAAAAGGATCATACAGATCCAGTGACTACTACATAATTAACAATAACTTGTAGTAATGCAATTTAAGAGTCTTTTTAATGGGCAGGGATGGCAGAATGTATAGCCCATCTTTCTTTGTCATCCTAGAAAAGGGGCCCCATGCGGAGCTGCTGGTTGCTGAGTGATGCTTTGTAGTCCGTAGCAGACAGTTGCACAGTACCAGCTGCATTGGCAGGTAGCCGACGTGCACGGAGATGGCTGCCAAGCCACGCTACACAAAGGCAGCAGTGCCACAGAGAAAGGGACCTTTGCATGCGGGGACCTCTGACCCCGGAGCCAGCATGGATTCCATATTCATCAATTCCAGACAATTGCATCTTTCATTCCACCACAAACTATGATTAGAAAGGGCCCGTTTGTGGTAGTGATTGTTAGTTTACAGTTCCCAGAGATTGGATTATTTAATCTTTAGTTCTGTTGGCAGCAATATTTTCCCTAACCTTTTGTAACGGCATGCCAGTGATAATCTAACATATGTATATAGGGAGATACACACATGCGTGCGGGCACCTCCCCTCCCTACCAAAATTGCTCAAATAGATAAAGATGCAGAGGAAAGGAAAAATCCACAGTGCTCCAAACTCATTCTGGGTCGCAAATATTGAGCTAGTGCAGATTTTCAGAAAGCAGCCTGGAAGCCACGGTGCACTCGGCCGGCAGGAACGACTCACGTTCTGGCCACAAACGTTCCTAGAGTTCTTTGGGTTAGCAGCAGAGCTTTTGGTTTAGCAAATCTAGATGCACCAGATGCATTACCTTCAGACAGCAGCAGTTTCCATCTCAGGATTTTAATTCCAGGTTTCCATACTACTTTTTAATATTTCAAGCAATATTGACAGCTTGCACTACGCGCAGAACCAGGGGGAATACCAGGCAAACAGTGGATAGACTCCTGGGAAAACAGCCGTTGACAGGGAAAGGGGGGACGGATGGATGGGCAATGCACAGAATAAACGCAGCAGGGAGGCGGCTGGGCCTGGTTCCTGCTACCGCTCTGCCGTGGGCTTAACTGAGTCCTGCAGAACCCCCAGCAGAGCTCACAGGGTGCCCATGCCCAGCAGCATGTGCAAGAACGAGGCCTGAGCAAGTGGGTCTTCAACAAGAGCAACCGCAGCCCAAACCGCCCCCCGGCGCCTCCCTGCGCCGGACGGTGACACGCGGCACCGCCACCGAGCTGGCAAGAGCACAGGGCGTCCTGGAAAGCAGCTCCCAGCGACGGCTGCGCACAGCCTTCCGGGGAAAAAGCACAAAAACTCCCTCGAAACAAACGCAGAACTAACATTTGCAGAAAGTGGAAGAAAGTGGAAAGAGAAGGAAAATAAAGAAGTCTGTAAAACTCTCATGAAAATCTTTTTTCTGGGGAGGGAGCTGGTCCTGCGATCTCTCTTCAGAGATATCAGTGCAAAGGAAGAAGCACCTGAAGAGCAGCCGTCCTGCACTGCCCCTGACTTCTGGCTCGCTTGCGAGACCGTCTGTTCTTTATTTTCACTCCGTATGAAGCTAATGGAATTTGCAGTTGATTAACCTCAAATCTGGAGTAATGATCCAGCCTGGGACCGCAGCTGGCAGTGCTGTGGCTATTTGTACTTCTTAACTGAGTAAGACAGCAACAAGTATAACAGCACAAAGGTAAAGATCTCCGTTAGATGAGTAAATGTCATGGAGCACTGAAGGAGCTCAGAGCACGGCAGGAAAGCACAACCCGTGCTGCAAAGAACACCAACTCCAAGGAAAATTTATCACAAAGAACTATAATATATGTGGCTGCACTTAGTCAATCTTATTCCACAGCGGATAACTCAAACACAAGATTCCTCCTTTTTGCACACCAGATCCCTGTATTAGAAACAGGTCAGTCATCGAGAAACATCAAAATTTTCTGCAGAAAACTTAGGAGAGAAAGCGTCCGAAAACTTCTCCACAGCTTCCATTTGTGTGAGGAAAAGAGAAGACTTCCCTAGATCAACACCGGAAAAGAGAGGTCACGGAATAGAACTATACTATGTTATTTGTATTTATTTATCTGCACATATTTATTATTCTGCCTCAATTATGAAAAAAGACAGCTGAATCACTGCAGATAAAATAAACACCACCAGCAAGCAACTCGAATACTTTCCCCCAATAGATTTCTTTCTGGTTTTCCCTTCCTGATTGTTCAAAGCTTCAATGAACAGAATTACACAAACGTGCACCAAGCCTCAGAACTAATTCAGTTTAGCAAGTGCTTCACACGTCTCCGTTTACCGAACAATGTTACTTTCAAATCATGACAACATTCTTCCTTCGTTGCCTCATGACTAATACAGTGTTTTTCAAGCCGTTCATCTTCAAGCATTTCAGATCTTTATGAATCTTTTGCCCTGTTTTACCACCTGGTTTCTAGTTAAAATCAAATGGAGAAAGTTCCTTCCACTGACGTGACTCCCCCGGCACAGAAGACATTGTGCTGCTTCCCTGCGAAGGTAGCTGAGGAAAAGAGGCTTCCTCGAGGAGACGGATGCCATGGAGAGGACGCTTGGACGAGCTGCACTCGGTTGTGCACTCGAGTGCTGATCTTGGGGTGAATAAATCCTAATGCGATGCAATGAAAACGAAAATTATTCCATCTGAGAAAGATCGTGCTTTTCATCCTATGCAAGGCTCACCAAATTAACGACTATCAGTGGACTTTACTAACACTACATTACTGTCTGGATTTTATTTATATATCGTGCATGTAAATATACATGTGCACACACACACACACGCACACACTGTGTGTACTATATGTCAACAACTAATCAAAAATTGTTTGCCCACAAGCATATGTGAAAAATTCATCTAAAAAATTGTACATTTAATTTTTAATGAAAAGCCAGTAATCCGCTGAATTCACCATACTCCCACTTAATACGGAAGAGCGGCATGCAAAATCCTGGGAAGACGCAGACATCTCTTTTGCTATGCACGGTGTAAGTGTACGTGGCACTTCAGGCTTCCTCAGGCCAGTGTTATTATATTACTATCTTGATTTGGAGAGCGAGAATTCAGTGATTCATCAGCGAACATTGCTTTTACTTGTGTTCTGAGCGAAGAAGCATATGCTCTATGAGCAACCCATAGTGTTTGGCTTAAAGGCAAATAAAAAACAGCAACAAATAAACAGTTCAGAGCACCAGAGACTGCTGGTGGATGGAAAGACTGCACAACATATTGGGTCCTTAGCTTCTTCAATTCTGCAAAAGTTTGTACTTGTAAGTAACTCTTTTGTATAAAATAACATATTACAGTCAGGGCGTCTTTCTTTAGATAATCTTGAAAACCTGTTAATTCACATCCAACACCCCTTCTGAGGTAGGTAAGTTTTATTAGTCCACTCCACAGAGAGGGAAGGCAAGACGGGAGATTCGAGTGAGGGGTCTGGCAGCTCCCTGCAGCACCCAAGGACCATGCACCACTGGCTGCCTCCGCGCAGGAGGCACCTGCGTTTTGCAGGTGCAGACACCTGCGGAGCCCAAACGCCGCCGTGCTCCCGCGCAGGAACACACGCACAGCAGGGCAGGTGTCTGGTTATCACAGTCCTAAGTACCTGAACAGATGTTGGCATCAAACTGAAATTGTCACCACCCTCAAAACTCCACAGCTCTGTCATTCTACCCGTAATGGTCTGTTTTTTCCTCATCTTCCAGGAAGCCTCCTCGCACTGAATATGTTTTTCCAGGTACGACTTTCAGTGATTTCACTTCCAGTCTCTTTTCCCATCTCAAGGAAAACTAAAAATCCCCAGCCCACNAGCAGGGCAGGTGTCTGGTTATCACAGTCCTAAGTACCTGAACAGATGTTGGCATCAAACTGAAATTGTCACCACCCTCAAAACTCCACAGCTCTGTCATTCTACCCGTAATGGTCTGTTTTTTCCTCATCTTCCAGGAAGCCTCCTCGCACTGAATATGTTTTTCCAGGTACGACTTTCAGTGATTTCACTTCCAGTCTCTAAATCTCCAGCCCACTGATCTGTTCTTGGGCAGCCAAACATCTTAAACAGGATCAGTCGCACTGCTGGCCATGGGCAAGGGCTGAGGCTTGTTCTGTTCAATCACTGCTATCATCTTATGGCTCTTTGGCTTCCTGCTAGGAAGCTGCCTCCGTGTACAAAGGTTGGGGCAATGCTCTTCTAATCTGCAATTCAAACCACACCTTGTGCATTTAAGGAAAGGAAAATTAACCCAAGTTATTTGTCTGTGCAGTGGTCCAGTTACTGGAGGACTGCAGCAGTTGCTAGTCCAAACCGCTGCTGAATGGGATTTTAAGTAAAGAAACAAAACAGCTCCCAAGAGAGATTTGAAAGAGAACCAAAGATGAGTCACTGCTTTTACTCAGGTGTGAGCACTCACTCTTCTTCAAATGGCTCAGAAAGGATTTGCATATCCAATCCTGCCTCCCTCCCTCCCCGCGGCGGCTCTGCCGCATTCCCATGCTTTGGCAAACCTTCTTCTCTCCGTTCTTTGCACTTACTCATTGCCGGACAGGAGCCAGGCCTTCCCCACTATGGAAATCCCACTATTTTAGGACTAAGTTCTCCTCCTACAAGCTCACACACCGTTATGGAAGGCATTTCCCTATTTCTCCATAGCATAATCCCAGAAAGCTTCAATATGAATGAAGGGAATGGCTGTCTGCACAAAAGTAGTAAGGATCTAAACACAATGGCTGTAGAGAGCCAGAGCTCTTCTCTGGAGATTTTTAACAACTCTACATGTCTCTGTAGTATAAAAGTTACATGCTAAAACATTAGGTGAGATGACCAAAATCCACAGGAAAGTTGTTGTCTTCTGGTAAATTGTTTAAGAAATAGTTACGGGTTTTTGAACATGAGAGGATTCCTTGGGTGTGATGCCTCAACGCTGCAGTTTCTTTCATTGCACATGGCAGACAGACAGCACGATCTTTCCAGGTTCATTTCCTTAGGAAATGAGGATAAAAGGAGAGGAAGCAACAAGTCCTGTTGCAATGCATACATGTATTGCCGTTTATATAAACTGCAAGGCCTTGCTAGCAGCAGTTTGTCAGTAAATGTGAGTTTTACTAGTGTCTGCTCACAGCCCTTGAAAACTTGTTCTGTTGCTGATCTAAAAACTTTGCTGATTCACCTTTAAGTCGCTGCCCTAAATAACTCAAGATTTACATAGTTTTCTTAACCTATCCTTGCAGATGGCAGTGCAAGAGAAAATTTCTGGTCAAAAAAAATACTAGTGGCAAACAGAAGTACACACACCTGCTGTTGCTCTCTGGTCCTGGGAGTAAACATAAAAGCAAGCTGAATGAGCCATCAAATAGGACAGTTTTTCTTCTTTCATGTAGAGCATAAAAAGTTAATTTGGGTCACATTTGGAATCCTCTTCACACTTGCACAAACCATAAGGCCATGCTCTACTTTCAGTTTCTGCTGCACCAGGAAGGATGATGCTTTCTGAAAGGCAGCATATTTCTGTGCAGAATCTGGTCCAATTTCTCCAGCTCTGCTGAACTCCGGACTAAGGAAAACAAACCAACAAAAACCTCCCCTCTAATTTACTCAGCAAACCTCTGCCGGTGACCACGTACAGCCTGTGTCTTTTGAGTCAGTGGTGTTTAAAGCGGGGAAGTCAAGTGCTCCTCTCAATTTCTGCTTTGCTCCTATTGACAACCTCAATCCACGTCCACAGTTCCAATTGGGCTGTGAAATTAATAGGGCTGTTTGTGTACATCAAGGGCAGCACGCGCTCCTTCGAAAGCAAGGGCACTGCAATTACTGGTAGTAAAAGTCTACAAGCTTCTAGTGCCATCTGTACCATGCAACACTCCCACCCATATCTAGTTGTATTGCTAACTTTACGTTTCACAGCCTTCTGAAAAAAAAAAAAAGAAAAAACAAAACAAAACAAAAAAACCCCAAAGAACAACAGATATGCTAGTACAGGCAAAATATTTTGAATCTCACTGCTTTAGTCAATACAGCTATTTCCTCTGCTTTAGTAATGTCAGCTTACTGAAAACTCTTTTCCAGAAGTCTCTTACGTGGGGAATGGATACGCTGGTCTTATGGGGATACAAAGGGGACGGTGCCTGTGCAGAAGAGGGGCTGCAGGTCAGGACGGTGCTGGAGCGGAGGCAGATCGGGCTGCCCTGCTCAGCAGGGGCTTGGAGAGCTCTGGGATGTCCCGCGCCTGCTCGCCTGGGCCAGCTGGGTGTAAAGGTGCACGTCGAGCGAGGAGCTTCAGCATTCCACGTGCCCTGGGTCTGACACCGGGCCCGGCCCGCCCTGCTTGCCTAAGAGATGCTCCTAGAGAAACCAATGGCGGTGGCAAACAGTCAAAGGTATTACCGAAGGAAATCATGGTTTTATAAACCAACAAATAACAACCAACAAAATCAACAACAGAAAAATCCCAACTCAATTCATCCTAAAATCCTCTTCGGATACTGTCAGTGCCAGCTCCACATTTAGCGGAGCAGGGAGCCGGGGGCAACACCGAGCGTGCTCCTGGCAGGGCTCCGAGAGCTCTTCCACACCGGGATTAAAGCTCAGGGAGCCTCTTGATACACCTCAGACCTTAGCTACCTTTTCCCCTTCCTTTTTCGCCACTGAGAAAGCAGATATTTACCTCCTTACCTACAAAAAGTTTCAGAATGTTTTGTCCTTATGGGAACCATGTGGAATGGAGCAGCAAAACCTTCCAGGATATTCTTTATTTTCACCTCCACCTCTAGTTACCCCCGGTACTGGTGACAGTCTTGCCTGATCACCGGGATCCCGATGCTGGACATCACCACATGTGTCCTCGTCAGTTTAGATATCCCGTCCTAGTGCTTAAACTCAGGTACATGATTAGTGCCACAGCTCTTGGACTCAGACCGTGTGTCAGACCCTTTGGGCAGCGGGTGTTTTAGCTTCTCCTCTTCCTCGGTGGTCTCATGTCCACTACAGCATCAGCACTTTCAGATCCCTGCTCAGAGCTGATCACAGTGAGCTTAGCTAAGGCTAAGAGGATTGGGAATGGCCCGTGTCCCTGTCCCGTTGGCTCCTGGGTGCAGCAAAGCTGAGCGCCGAGGGCCGCACAAGGGTTAACCGGTGCCTGCTCCTCTTACCCGCTGATGTCATTTCCCGCCCCCTCCCCGAAAGTATCTGTTGCTTGGTTGTTTACGTAACCAACTTAATTTAAAATATAGATTATGAGACCACAGAGCTGGAGAGGGAGTGAAGTCGCATATCCAAAGATCTTTATCCAAATTTAAATTGAACCGACAGCATTTCAGTTTTGTAAAAAATACTGGTCTGTGGCCATGAACTACCCATTTTTAGACTTTCATAGAAAAATAAAATTAAGAAAACAGAAGTAGCAATACATTGTAGGAATTGTCCCATTGAGTTTATAATCCCGGGTAAGTTACACAGTACTGATAAGTAAAGGAAGTTCAACCAGACAGTTTAATCCTCCAATTTCCTGTGTTCTAATCAGCCACTGACTCCTCTGGCTTTAAATTAGAACCATTCGTGGTGATATTCGGGACAGGTGAAGGAAAAGGAACAGAAAAGCACCAGGACAAATCCTTGCAGGAGGAAGATGCGTACAGAAAAGCAGGATGCTAGATAGAGCGTGCCATGCTGCACTGCACCCATGTGCTCAGCCTACACACGAACACAGCAGCTCGGATGGGGAAGGAATAGTTTCAACAACAACATTTCTGCGGGAACTGAGCAATATTTGAACACCCGTCATTGCTCCATTAAACTAAGAAAATCCATGTGGAGATATTACTTTGTTCACACTTTGTTATTTTTGTAAGGGCAGGTCAAGGATAATTATAAATACAGATATGTTTTTTGATACACTGTAAATGATAAGGAGGAAGCGCAGCTCAGCAGAGCCCTGCACAGCCCGGCAGCATGTGAGGATCACCACGTACACGGGTGAGAATACATGTATGGCCACATATACACAGACATGCTCACGGATTGAAATAAGAAATACTTTGGGAGTTTCGTGCTTCCAGATTTTCAAGTGTCAATAGCAACAGCCAGCTTCCCATATGATGAAATTAAATAAAATGTTTATTAAATGCACCGCCACTTTTAATCTCAGTTGCAGTGAGATTTATATTGAGAATGCTATTAATTTTTAATTGAGTAAATGCTACTAGCACTTTGAAATTTTCATTTTTCCGACAGTGGAAATTACCTGAGTATTCCAGCTATCCCTTTGGAAACACCGAACGCGGAGGCATGAAACAAGAGTTTTTACCAAGAGCTTCAGTAACAAACTGATAATAGATGTTAGTTTAAAAGCATTTAAAGGAACAAAATAAACATATCCTGTCTAATTCTATATCTTTACTATATGATCACTTTACTGATGGCACCTAAAGAAAAAAAGGTGTATACACTGAAATATGGATTGGTAACTGTAGAATAAAAAAAGAAGAGAATTATTTTGGAAAATGACTGAAAGATCTGTTTGAACTCTTGCCTTCAGTAAAGCAGTCTGCATGTTAACTCATACTGGGAGGCATTTGAAAGGGCTCCTTATTTATTAATGAAGCTTTTTCTCTTCAGATATTTTGCAATGGAAAACAGTTTGGGTTTCAAAACTGTTTGGAGTGAGATCCGCAAATTCTGGGTCAAAGTTTGTTCTCAGGCTCAGGTAGGTAAATCTGGACTCGCTCCACCTCTCTTAGTTGCCGATGCCAGTGTAAACGGGAGCAGAATTTGGCCCAAGGTCTTTATTTTTGTGTTGCCATTGAGCATTTTTCTCCAATATCTACTTTTGCTACTCATACATTTCAACAATCTGACGCAAAGGAATTTTGCAGACAATCCCTTATTAATCATATATAATAATCACATCGTATTGGCTTGCTAGAGCAAATAATTAAAAAAATAATCATCTGAAATAAATATTTATAAAAGTAGCCCAGCTGCACATATTTGTTACAAATGCAAGGCAGAGTACTGGAACTTTTGCGTGACTAACCCTTTAGTGCCTCTATGACAGCATCTAATTTAAATAAAAAGTGCCAGTCAGTAACTACAAAAATATGATCGTTTTTCAAAAAAACTAATTATATGGTATCTTCAGGCTGTTCTGTTAATATATCTGAACATATAAAAATAGAGAATTCTTTCTTATGTAAATTTGCAGTATTTTGGGGAAGTTTTCAGCTAAAATGTCACATTATGATAAAGCCAAAATAATAACTATTTCTGCACTTACATGTTTGAAGCATGAGAAAAACAGATTGGCTTTCTAAAAGATTCGTTATAAACTGTGGTGACAAATGTAATGACTGTTAAAGCGTGCAAATCTTCTGGGTGCTGCAGAAATAGTCCCAAACATTTATGACTGGCTAAGAGAAAGAAAAATAACATTTTTCTTTTGCCGTGACCTTTTGCTATTTTGGCAAGTAAGATAAAATACATTAGCCATTCCATCAGAGAGAAAAACTAGCTGCGATGAGGAAAAATGAATTAAAGAAGCATTAATACACATTATTCATGAAAGAAAATAAGGTCAAAATTAGAACGCAGCGTTCTCAAGGCACCTTTCAAAACTGCAAGCTGCTCTGCCCCACGACCAAGTCCATTCATTTTCCTAATCATGCGATCGCCCAATCTCCATTATCTCCAGCTCACCAGCTATAAACACGCTATAGAGTGGCGTGAAAGAGGGAGAGTGTGAGCTTGAGAGACAGAGAGACAGAGAGAAAGAAAGAAAGAAAGAAAGAGAGATTACTACACCCAGCCTTTTATAAAGCCGTTTCTTTCATTATAACAGGTCCTTTCATCAAAATGACATAGAACCTTTAAAATTGGGCATCCTACTCCCGTAGAGCACACAGCTATAGCTTTAAACTGAGTTAGACCCTGCTCCGGAAAGCAAAAGCAACTCGCTCATTTGACACACAAATTGTTTACGATTCATTAAAAAGCAAAATTGCATATCCCAGTGCTGGCAGCTGAGTCCATATGGGTGCGAGGGGCATTCACGCATCTCTTTGTATGCTGGCAGTACCAGCCCGAAGTTTAGCTCTGTGGAGCCGAGATTCTGTGCAGCCACACGATGCATGAGGTAATTTTCAAAGCTTTATTTGTCTTTAAAACCTTAAAATCTGCTCCTTGGCTTACCTTTGATTAACAGGATGTGGCAAACGTGATGAGATTTGGGGGGTTAAAAAATAATAGCCATCTACTTTCTTGTTTTACATTTCAGACTCATAGACTGTGTAAAATCACTGCTTATTACTCCATCAATAATTGAAACTTTGGATGAAAATTATTTGCAATTAACACATCTATTGTAAGGATCGTGAATTATTCATTTCAGTTAAAAATAACATCTCTATCGTGCAGCACAACTTCTACAGAAAAGGCTACGGGTGGGGGGGTCGTTCTCTTAGAAAATAAATGGTGTGACGTTCAAGTTTAAGGCGAACTTTCCGCAATGTTTAATCTAAACAACAGCATGTGTGGTTATAAAACTGTTTATTTTTAGGCAAGTGCATTACTAAATGTTTCCAGCATTTTTACATATATATTCACTGCACTGAAACATCTGTGAAATACATGTGACTGAAATGAAACTTCCTAGCATACTTTCTGGAGGGGGGGAACAGCGGTCTAATAATGTTTGGGGATACTTATTAAATAATAAACATGGACACACCTCATCCTGAAAGCAGGCGCGAGGCAAAAAAGAGGAATGCTAATAAAATACACAAATATGACTTAAAAGAATGTAAAACCACAGCACGATAGAAAGGGTGCAGCTAAAAACTGACAGTTTAAAACTTTGCAAACGATAACTAAGAATCAATAGACTTATTTACAGGGGTTTAACAAGCTTTAAAAAAAAAAAGTCACATGAATAGTCAACAGTTTATGTGCATGCAAATACCCCTTCCCCCTCCAACTTCCCCTGGCAGAAAGTCTAATTGGAAAATCAGTAGTATAAGTAAAGTGGTTAGCCCTGCGCCGTTCCCATTCCCCGAAAGCTGCACGTTATGTTTTGCTGGCAACCACTGGGAAACCTCTAATAGACGGTTAAAAAATTAAGAGTTGAGACAAAACAAAACGAAAAAACCCCAAAGCCCAAACACCTTGAAACACAAGCCACATGATCCGCACAATGGCCACCACCACGTTGCAGAATAAAAACCTTCCGGATCTCACTTTTAAAAAGTCTTTCAAGTCCTCGGAGGTCTTAAACTTCCCAAATGACACCCAAATCGGTGCGGGGCGGCGCGGGGGGAGCCCGGCTCGCCGCGGCGGAGCGTACAATGAAACCGATCGCGGCGCGTTTTGTAATTCCACTCGCCGGTCCTTTTTTAACTGATATCTATGTGAAATGAGCGGAGGTTCACGGTCCAGTTAGGAGCGGATAATACAGGCATTGTCCTGGCAGCAAACTTTTCCTCTCGCTGGGAGAATTCACGCTTGCCGCAAGAATAATAATTACAGAAAACTAAAAATGCCCCGCTAACGAATTAATCCCTAACGGACAACACGCTAACGAGGGCAGTAATGACTCGAGGACTCTCCTCCTCACAACGGGACTTGCATCTCCTGCCACAATGGGCTATTGTGCATCCTCCCAACTCTCCCTACCTCGTATAGATTCGGGATGTCAAAGGTTGTCTGGCCCGGCTGACCACGACATGCCAGTTAACTCGTCCTGCAGAGCCCGCTGCAACTTTATGGAAACTTTAATTGCCCCCCAACGCAGCCCGCGCCACATTACGTGGGATCTGTAACACGCGGCGCCGGCTCCTAATAGAGCCGTAACCTGCTCTAACGCGAGCAGGCGGCGGGAGAAGCCAGGGGGTCTCCGAGGAGAGGCTCTACCTTGCAGGAGCCGCACGTGGCCGTTCGGCCCCGACACGGACGCGCCGCCGCGGACTTTAGCTTGGGCTCTACAGCACTTCCCACCTCCCTCGTTAGCAAACGCTGCCTGGCGAAAGCGCACGCGGACGGATGGACGGACGGACGCTCGCGAGCAGCAGATAAAGTAAAACAAAGTGAGCGTCAGGCGGCTGCCTGCGACGAGCTGCTCCGCACAAGGCTGTTGCAAACTCCTTCTTTGCAGACTTTTTGTTTCCTTTTTTTTTCCCCCCAAAAAAAGCTTCCCTGCGGCCGCTGCCGTGCCCAGCCAGCGGCTCCTGTCGCACGGGGGGCCGCGCGCGCGTGGGGCAAGCGCAAGGCTGCTCCAGCGAGGAGCGTGAAAAAAATCAAATGTTAATTTGATAAATGTGAGGTCTGGGACATTCTGTCAGAGAGGGAGGGAAAGTAGAAAAGGGAGAGAAAAAAAAAAAAAAAAAAAGCAGCCCTGCTGCCAACTCACCATCCACCAAGTTCTGGCCGAGATGTCGTAGCAGAGCTGCCATTTGATGGAGCCGTCGGAGGTTTTCCCTGCCATTATGCTGTCAGCAAGCTTCATCTGATGCTAACTCACGGGAGATAAGACACCTAATTGAGAAAACATTTGCACTGGCATGTTGGGCAACATGTAGCCCGCTCCATCCCATATGGAATCATGGGTAAAAAAAAAAATCTCCTTGACAATGAACCAATCTCTCGGAGAGCCGGTGGCAAGGTGAAGTGGAGATGAAAAGTCATCTGCTCCCAGCACTGTCTTCTCCTCTCTCCGCTCTCCCCCTCTCCCGCGCTCCCGCTCACTCCTGTTTTTTTTTTTTTTTTTTTTTTAAATAAGAACCCACTGCTCAACATCAAAGCGAGGCGGCCAAAATTAGGGCTTCATCACTCAGATGATTTTGGTCTGCAAGGTTTTTCTTTCCTTTCCTCCTTCTTTTTTTTTTTCTCCTTTTTTTTTAAGGAGAATAAAGAGATTTAATAGGACAAAGGCAGGTAGTGGACTGCGGAGGGAGATCGCCACAGGCTATTAGCCTAAAATTTCTGCTTGACAGATGGAACTGCTTAGAGACTATCATGCAATGTTTGGGTTTTTTTTTTTAAGACTTTCAGTCTGATTCAGTATCTGTTTATCGCAGCTACTTTTCTCATGTACGTGACCGGGAAAAGGAAAAAAAAAAGACAGCAAAAAAAAGAGGAGAAAAGGGAGATTGAGTGTTTTTCCTGTTCTTCCTTTTCCCTTCTTTTTTTTTTTTCCTATTTCTCTTCCTTTTTTAATTTCATTTTTAATTTTATTTCTTAGTATCTGTCGGTATAATGAATCAGGCAGTGAAAGGCAAAACAAAAGTATGAACTGCTGAAGTTTATTTTGCCTCTCAGAGACAGAAGCTTTCTCAAGGAATCAAATGCTCCTTTTTTTTTTTTTTTAAATAAGGGAGACATTAAAGTTCTGGCTCTTTGTTTCTTCTTGATTTTAGATATCAGATCTTACTGTTCAAATGAATGACTTTTCATATGAAGGCTCAAAGGGCTAAAGTGCTCCTTAGAACTAAACAATTCCCTTCTTGTCCCTTTTTTTTTTTAATATAGTTTTGCTACTGCATTTTTAAAACTTTTTTTTTTAATGTTAAACTCCTAATATCATTGGGTAATAACTCCCCAGGACTCACAGAGATTTCATTCTCCCTCCTGCCAAACTTTCCTGGGCATCAGGGTTCTCCATGTCCCACATTTACACGAGGGACCGACAGACAGCTTGGAAAAAAGACAACTCCAAACTGGTTTTGAGAAGTTCAGAAATCCTGTTCAGTGTTAAAATCCTGGCCCGGAAAACGAAGGACAAGATAATCATATATTTTACCACCTCTGTCTGCTGCCGCATGCTGTGGAAGCCACAACTGTGTTACTTTTCTGGCACTGGGTATTACCCCGGTGATGAATGTTTTCCATGTAAATCAGCCCGTTGCATCGCACGCAGCGCCGGGTGCCGGGCTATGAGCAGCACCACCTAATAATAGGGCACTTCAATCCCCGCAGCGGTTCCTTGCCTCAAGTGCTCTAAAAATGAACTTCTGAACTGGCAAGCAGGCTCCTGCCAGGAATATTTCGTAGGTCTATTGAACTATGACTGATACAACTCGCGCACTCAAAAAAACGCCACTCTGCAAATCTTTTCATTATTGGGACACAAGAGGAAAAATGTATTAAAAATATCCACTCTATTTTGAACAATATTCATTTCTGTTTGCATCAAAAAGGGGAGCTCGTGGGCACACAATTGTCTCCTTGAGTGTTTTGTATACTAACAACTGTTTAACTATTTGGCTACAGCAAAATATCAGTGCAGGCTGTGCAGACCACAAAACCGTCATTCAGTGCAGCACAGAAGTGACTTTCATGGAGCTGCAGGAATACCTCTGCGTTTCTGTGATGTGCGACAAGATAAGCAAGCGATTCAGGATAAACCCAAACTGCTAACATAATGTTCACGGGTTAGTCTTTGCTTCTGCCCTGGCTTCCGCAATATATTCAGACTGTGCAAAAAATATGTTTGCACATGATTTGCGCCACAGCCCAGCATCCCAAAGTGCCTTTTCGGTCCAGGGAGCAGGTAGAGCATCCCTCCTATTTACAGCTAACAGCCTGGCTAGCACAGCAAGTGTTAAGTTTTAGTCGGAATCCAGGAAAAAAAAACAGACCCCGTGCCAGGAACTGTCCTCGCAGTGGCCAGCCAAAGCGTTTATCATTCTCTGTTGCTGCAGGTCCGCTGGTGCTACCTGCTCTTTCTCTTGCTTGCTGCTTACTTGAGAAAATCCCTCCAGATAACCATGCAAAATATAAGGTAAAATGATTAAGTAACAACCAGCCTTTGAACTCGTGTCAGATTCAATTTTATGCTGCTTTCTTTGCTCCTGTATCTCAAACCAAACAACTTCCCCCCCCGCCTTATTATTTATTTAGTATTTTATAGCCAGTCGTGCTGTATGTCTGTCCATCCATCCAAGTTCTGATAAATCACTATTCATGTCTACGTGGCTTTCTATTACCCGGTGTAGCTACAGACCTACCGGCAAACTTTGCTTGATTGCTGCATTAACCACTGCTTTGAGGGTACTTAAGTCTTCCTCCGCCAATATATGATTTTACTTTAGAATATTAATTATAAACACTTGGAATAAACAAATATTTCTTTTTAGCTGAGCACACAGTTTTCAGGTTATGAATGACGGCGGCACTTCCTTCCTGACAGTATGGGAGTTAAGTGCAAAGAAATGATGAGTGCTCTTGGTTACCAGCGGTTTAAATTCAGGACAATTAGGTGCAGTTAACTTGGCCATTGTTCGCTCCAGGCCGGCGATGGTGGGTTCTTACCCGCGGAGCAATTATTCCTTTCATAAGCGGCTGTTGTTAATAGCATTAAAACAAGATTAAATACAACATGCTAAATATTGCAATTATTGTGGAAAATAAAATTATTTGGTGAGCATAATGGGGAGCAAATCAAGCATTTAACATGATCCAGGAAATGCTACTCCAAACAATTGCATTTGTTTTATGCAATTTTTCCCCTTTGATTGCTGACAGATGCCGTTTTGGAAACAAACATCTAAGTAGTTTTCCTTCAATCAGAAAAAAAAAAAACCCACACACCAGAAAATGGCTACATGTTTTGAATTTAACTTTTGTCAATCAGCATTCTGCACAACACTCCCTGTGAATGGTACGAGGACAAAACGATGCCTTCCAAAGACTAATAAGCCACAAAGATGTTTGCTTCTAAACCAGATCTGCTCCAAAGAGAGAAAAAGCCTTCGTGCTGCACAGACATTTGTACAGAAGCAGCTGTGAAATAAAAATACACTGTACGAGCGATATTTCAAATTGGAAATAAGTTAGATGGCCGTGTTTGTGGACTAAAGAAGAGGAGATTTGTTTTCCGACAGCTTTAGGCCTCAAGCAATGAATCGCAGCACTTGCCAGTTGCTTTCTGACTTCCTCCTGGAGAAGTGGCCAACTGTCCCAAAATTATTTGCCCAAATTGCTGAGTGGAGTTACCTGCTGCGGCACGAGGGCCCCTGCCCTCTGCTCTGCCCTGGCCGAGGTCACGCTGCCTCTCCAGCACATGGAAGCAGGAAGACAGGCTAAAAAAGGCTAATAAAGTATATTAATTCGGATGACTATATCAAGCTGGCATTTTACAGCCTACTGGAAACCGAATGCATGAGAGCATTAGAAAAGTTGGCATAGCGGGCAGTTCCTCCAAATGTTGGCTTCTCCTCGTCACACTGGTAAAAGAAGCTCGGCAGAACCGCCTGTAGCTCCCAGTGCTAGACACATCTTCAGGATGTGAACACATTTTACTAGATTATCTGTTAATTGCATGGTATCTATTGCTTATTAACCCTTTTCTAGGCTCTCTTTTTTTTCCTATTTTTTTTGGTTGCAATTGCTTTTCAGCAGACTGCAACAGTGTGATTTTAGGTCTGTTCCTAATTTGGGAGGCATTTTCCTTGGGAAGCCCCAACCGAGACGAGTTACGAAGAGGATTTCCTTATCTCGAGCAGTGACAATTAGTTCAAGCGCCACGTGAGAGGAGGCACTTGATTTCTGGCCGGCCCCTGAACTTATGCAAAGTCGCGGACGACGAGTGTGTATTCTAGCTTTTGAAAATCCTATAATCCTGGCTTCAATCAAGAGGATCTGCTGTAGCTGAAGGCGTAAACAAGGAGAGAAGCAGCGTGTGATCCCTGCTCCTACACCTCCTAGGGTTCCTGAGCCAAAACGGGCGCGATGGTTAAAGCTCTTGCTGGGCACCCATGGCTCAGTGACCTGGGCAAAGCGGTCCTAGCCCCTCAGCAGGAAAGTTTTCCCCGGACTCTGTGTTTTCCCCCATATCTCTCAGTTGGATATTCCTGCCTGCTCCTCTCTCACTCCTTTGATTTTCCTCTTGCCATCTGCATCCCCCTTTTGCCTCATCTGAAACAAGCACCGAGCTCCTGTTTCTAACAGAACGATCTGTCAATATGGAGCCACGCTGACATCAGCCGCAGCGCTGTGACTTCATGTCTGAAAGGAACAGGAGGAGCAGATGAAAGGAGCGAGGAGGAAGGAATGACACATACAAACACTGAAGAAAACTAAATAAAAAAATCTTCTCTAAGAATTCAGAATGTAAAGGAACATAAAAATAATTTTTTTGAAGTCTAAATACAAACAACTGTTTGTATTTAGAGGCTAACATCCCTCTGTGGTCTTCTCCTGAGGCAGGAGTTGCACATTCCTGACTCAAGGTCCAAGGGAGGCTGGCTCAGTCGTGGGAAAAGGGCGACCTGGGAACTAAGGTGGCAAAGGGGTAACGTGAAGGATGATGCTCCTGCCTGGGAGGAGCCTCCACAGGAGGAGTCCTTCTGCCCTGGCAAAATCTCCAAAGTCTGACAAAATGCAAATTCATCTAATTAAAAAAAAGTATTAACCAAAACTACAAATTCAGTTTTGATGCGGCTGTATCAAAGTTCACATTGCCCCACAAAGATCAGGATACAGAGTCTACCCACAAAATATGCTCACTGAAAAGCAAAGGTAGGATCTCCCTTTTTTTCTTTTTTTTTTCTCTCCTTTTTTCTTCCTTCCCAGAATGAAATATTATCAAAATTCACTAACCATTATTTCTATTGCTGGCTTTTTTTTTATTATTATTTTATCCTGTATTAGAATTTGGGAAGACTCCTAAGTCCAGTGTTTCCTTTACCATTCGCAATATTTATTTTAGTTCTGACATTAGAGGGCATCCAGCATATATTGCTTCCCTGCCATCTCTGCAGCCACTGCAAAACTCTAATAAGTAGATTCGTAACTTGTAGGAGAGGAGCTCAAGAAAACTAAAAGGTTAATATATTCTAACTAGATGTTGGGTATAGAATGTCAGATCTGTCAAATTTCATTACAGTTTGCTGCTCAGTGAAAAAGATTTGATTTCTTTTGCCACTGTCCTACTATGTTCAAGTCACACAGTGCCAGCAGCAACCAGCCAACGACCACAGGCTGGCACGGAGCGGGCCCGAGTGGGAAGCCAGCCGCAAGGACCATCTGTTTCCGATTTCTAGCGAAGCCAAGATGTGCAGTGAAGTGCATTCCATTCACTGAGCCAGCCTTCTCCCTGCTCAAGTTATTAGTGTTACAAGTGAAATTATCTTTTCCTAACAGCAGGGGAGCTATAATCCTTATGGAACAAGACTTTAAAAAAAGGATTTTAAAAAAAAGGGAAAAAAAAAAGACAGAAAAAAGTCCCCCCGCTCAACATGCAACATCTTTTGTTCAAGTCGTTGATGACACCATTTGTAAATTTAATTGCAATATTCATGGGATTTATAATTTAAAGAATATTTGATTTAGCTGGATGTCCTCTAAGGCAAGAATGTGTATGCTGGTTCATTGGATCCAATCTAATAAAACAAATGTATATAGAGAATTCTTTTCATGTATAAAGTTAAAAATGACAAGATGAGGATCATTTAAGTCTCTTTAAGAGACTTGAAAAACATCAAAGGTTGTAAAGTATAATTTAAAGTGAGAACGCTTAAACAAGGCTAATTACATGCTACTTACATTGTTTCAATATGTAATGCATATGTTTAACCTCTAAGGGAGAGGATTGGTCTTGGCACGGTAATTGTGGGGATTTAAGGGTATGCTAAACTGATAACTGCAGAGCGAGCTCTGTCATAGGATATTGGTCTCCTACTGTTACCTAAATGCCAGGTGAAACCAAAGGATTTACTGAAGGGAGGATGGAAAGGATAAAAAAAAAAAAAAGCTAACACAATGAGGTGAAACTGAGAAGTTTATTTTCAAAGGGGGAAACATTTATCCTTTGACACCATTCCATTCCAGTGACTTTATTTCTAATATACCGTGAGATTAATGATGTGGCTACTGTCACTGTGTCTGATGAACACTGGCAGAGCTGTGGAACAGTTGCTCTCTCTACTATTCTTGGACGTATTTGTCAATTGGCATATATAAGATAAACTTGTGGCAGCCAATTCCAAACAACCTTATTCACGGGGACAAGATTTTTATTTTTCTACTTCATTCTATATATAATGTAAAGTTGTTTCAAGATTGGCTGATTTAAAAACTTCTTCAAATTAGCAATTGTTCAACGGTGTTTTCCTATCATGTAATAATCTCAATCTGACTCTTATGCAAAATCAATCGTAGGTAATTAGGGAAGTAAATTATCGCTAGGAAACAGATTCCTGACATACCAGAGGCAACTCAATATTTAAGCTTTTGCTGAGTGTAATCATAGTCATTCACTGTCCTATCCCCAAATGGCTTGTTCTTTCCCAAGTAATGTAATCACAAAAGAAAATACAGAATAGCTCATTCCATTAATTCTCCTAATCGCTTTTGTTGTCTTTACAGAATCAAAACTCCTGCCCCGAATGCCGGATCCTCCCGCACAGGGACTCACTGTTGAGTCACCTGAAAACTAATTACTCCATCAGCCCTTTCTTTGGGTTTGAGCTTTTCTCAGCGCCTTCAGCGAAGCGGCTGAACACGGTCACGGGTGCTGCAGGGCACGGAGCTGTGGCGGCACCAAATCCAGCCGGATAACCTCACACTTCCGCCGTTGTATTCACAAACATCTACTAAAGCTGTGTACACTGCCTATTTTTAAGCTGTCCTTCTTTTTCACTAAAACATATTTCAGATATATTTTGGGTTCTGTGGCGCTGTGATCCCTCCTGGGTCTCTTGTCACAAGCTTATTTCGTTTAGATACTACAGGAAGGGGACAGGGGTGTGGAAGGGTCCAAATATCCCACGTGGGAGTCATGGGACTGCTCTTGGCGAATTGCTATACCCGAGGCACTGCAATGGGAAGAAAGAGGGGCTACCAGGTAAAAATCAAGGTTTTCTGCGCATTCGCACAGTTAGCCTGGTCAGACAGGGGGTGATTGTGGAGAAGAGTGAGGCAGACTGTACATTAATGCAGGCCCAGCTAGCCCTCCTCTCAGTCCTCCCACAGAGTTTTTAGATAACACCGCTGGCTGAGGAACACTCCTGGACTGCCACGGCCCTGATCTGAGTCCATCCTTTGGATTTTTACTTAGCTTTCCAGTTTCTGATAGGAATCTGTGGCGACTAGCTCATCCCAGCAAGTAAGATTTTCCTGTAACCACAAACGAGACACGAGTGCCCAAACTCTCCAAGGAAATGGCTCACGAGTGTGTGACCTACCGAGCCTGACCGTGCCGATGGATTCTTGGGCAGGAGGGTGAAGGCAGCAGCTTTTGTCATCCACAGCACATAAAAGCCCGCGACGCCTCCTTCCTAATGAGATACTGCTGTAACGTTCTCTGCTTAGGGCTACTCTTGAGGAACGAGGAATTTGAGACAGATGTGGCAGTGACCATCACATTAAGCTCAAAAAACAAATCCCTCAAAGCGAAGGAAATATGCACAATTAAAACAATAAATACACTGGATCATATGAATTTCCAGTGCCCGCAGTACTAACTCTAGTTCTACACGTTAATTTGTCATTCTTGGGCCAAGCATAAGTAAATCCCCTTTTGCTTAGAGAATAAGATTTAAATGCTACTAATATTAAAACCTCTCCTGCTTGCTGGCTCCTGTGTCTATTAAATACTCATCTAATTTTTTGCTGCACTCTTGTCAACCTTGTCACCTTGATAACACCCATGCACAGAGGCCAGGAAGCTGAGCAGCATTGGGAAATACCTAGTGAAGTGCTTTGGGAAGGACCAAGCTGCTTGTAAGCAAACATCACAAGCAGGTCTGGTATAATCCACTTAAGTGGCTCTGGATTACTGAACATTTTACAGGAAGATAACATGCAAATCACTGTACAGTATATATATACACTCCTGCCTAATCCACAGCACTGAACCACACAACTTGGAAGGTAAGTCTCTAAACACAGTTTATTCAAACGACATCACTACAAACACCCTTTCCTCAGGTAACCGATCATACAGATACAGGAGCTCTGCAGATGAAGTCTGCAACATGCAGTCTCATCCTGGGAGGCTGCTTTTATTTTTCGAAAAATATTTTAGAAATCTGCAAGAGTTTTAGCAAAAAACCCCATCAACAGTTTGGAACTGATGAGAGGCTGTTACTTCAGACCTGATAATACAGATCAAACCTAACTCTGAACATTATGCACTTGCTGGCAAAGAGGAGCTTATATAGATATGCTAAATTTTACATCCTAGCTTATTACAACAGAAATTTTTGCTGAGTTCAAGGTTCTCTATATCCATCTCTAACTGCTGGATATACAGTGTCTGTTCTACTCTTCATTGCCTCAGCTCTGAAGATCTGTTTCCTTAGCTGTGCTAACACACTTCCTCCTGCACAGAGTAACTCCAAACGTGCAGGTCCTAACGCTCTGGTCCCTCTTCCAGGAAGAAGGCTGCGAGGTTTGGGCATGGGGAGAGGCCTGATTCTATCTGGATGCAGCGGGGTCTTCTCCTGACACACACTTGCCAGAAAGGAAGAAGATGCTCTGTCTATGGAAGCTCCTTCTAAAGGGGCAGAGGGCCAAAGATGGTCCTGGAGATTGCAACAAAAAACTTGCACTTAGTGTTCAGCCTTGTCACGATGCCCTTCCAGCCAGCACGGGTGACTTCTCAAGTTTGTGTGTTATTTGACGCGCTTGCGGGAACAGCGGAGGCGGCAGCCTGTCCCCTACACGCTTCCTCCCAGCTCTGCTCTGGCAGGAGCTCCTACAAACTCAGAAGCCACTCGGGCTCCTTTGCTCGTAGCTTCCTCTCTGTAACGTAGGGAATAATCGCCAACTTGTCCCTACGGTTGGGATGAGATGGGCCCAGTGTTGAGGAGCTCAGGGGTGGTTTCAAGGCTGCATTGAGGCCGGATTTATAGGAATGGCTGCAATGTATATCTGCACTGCCAGCAAGCTGCTCCGATACCAGCAAAAACATAAGCTGAGTCACGGTACATGACAGTGCTGCTGACAAAGTGCTTTAACTGCAGACTAAAACAACAATGGGATTATTTATGGGCTGCAGCTCTTACTTTAATGTCAATAAATGTGCTGGATAAATTCCCCTTCATTAGCTAGAAACCTCAGAAGGAAACAAAAATATTCTGGTAAACCACAAGATTGTTCTTAGCAAATACATGGCTACATTTCCGCTTCAGAGGCGTATCCAGGCTTTCTTCACTGGGACAATAAATCTCCAGGAGTGAAAAACGGAGTCTCTAAACACAAGATCTGCAGAGCAGGGTGTGACATATGGCCCTCAAGGGTGACACTGCGAAGCATGAAGCCCTTTGAAAAAAAAAATGGGAAACATGTTTTGAGATGTCCAATTCAACTCAAACCAAAGGGGTGGAATGAATCCCCTTCTGCTGTCTTCTCTTCTGGGCTGCAGATGCCTCAGAGAGAGCAAATCGTTCCTACTGCCATGGTACATCTCCACCAATTTATGAGTTACAAAAAGGGTAACTTTTGCCCTCAAGAGTAGGCACCAGTCTGCAGGACGTGCTGCGTGCAGGCCCTTAGTCCTTCCCATCCAAACTGCTGGTACTTGCTAGTGCTGGAGCCCTTTGGGAGAGCCAGACTCGCCAGCAGGGATCCTCTATCCCAGGAACCGCTCCAGCAGGTCCCTTCCCACTCCCTGGGACTGATTTTCAAAGAAGGCAGATGAAGTGAAGAGGCTCATCTCAGGCTGGGAAGTCTGGAGCCAGAGGTCGTTTCTCCCCTTTTACTCCTCAGCACTCATGTTTGTTTTTCTTTTCTAACTTTGTGCTCTTATATCTTACCCTGCACTTACTGCCGTGTAAGCTATTCCCAGAACTGAAAATGCACTACTCTTATCTACGCAGCAGTGTGTTTATTTATAGCATGACATTACTGACACTTTGGATTTTCTGTAGCGTTTTTTTCTTTCTGTAAAGGCAAGACATCCAAAGAATTGCAGCTGGGTCTAAGTACCTCCTCAACCTCATTCAATTTATTTCAGATGCTGACTCCTCAGGAAGGGGTACCAGCAACTCATAAATCAGTTGCTTCATCCTTCAGGATAAGTCACCTACTTGGATCAATAAGAAACAGAAGAAAGAAGTTCTTCAGTGCATGAAGTAATACAGACAAATTGCTACATATAAGAGATTGGAGGATATTTCAAATCCATGAAAAACCTACACATAAAATACTAAGCTTAGCTAAGCTTATCATCAGGAAGACTTTTCTGTAACTGAGCAAGACTAGAAAGCCAGTTGCTAAGAAGAGAGTTTGGAGGTAAGAGAGTTCTCAGCTAAAATCTGATTACAAGAGCTACAACTAAGTAAGAAGATGAAGAAATAATGCAATGGGAGCGGAACTAAAAGAGAGCTAGTGAGTGTGTGAAAGGGAGCTTAGGAGTCACCCACAGCAGGGTGCCTGTGGCACCCAAGTGCAGAAGCCACCTGGCCAACACCAGCGTGTGCACTGCTACCAGCTCCTCGCATTAACCATTTTCCCCGGCCCAGGCTTGTCACACGCTACTAACTGAGCTGAGCAGGGACCAGAACAGGTTTCGAGGGCAACGGCTCTGCCCACCAGCACTTGCCTGCGTGCGACCCACTCCTGCAGCACAGCCTCTTCCTGCCCAGCTTTTGTCAGCTCCTATCTGTGTCCTTGACTGTCTCAAGGCAGTGCAGGACCTGCTGCAAGGCCCATGTGCTTTCTCACTGGACAGAATAGTTCTTGCAATCTCTGCAGATTAACAAAGCAGCCCTGCATAGAACATGAAGGCCTCTAAATATATTCAGAATTAAATATCTACACAGAATGTTATGACAATAATTGTAGAAACTAAACCATGGTCTCAACATATAACAGAGATGTGCCTGCCTGTCAGTTGGCTGTGGAGAAGCCGATGGGAATCATGTTTCCTTTCCTCTTCTCTCTTCTCAGCCTCATCTGGACTGTCAGCTAAACCATGTTTCGTCACACAGTATTGCAAATCACTTAAAGATTGGGCAGAGAGTCTGGCTGCTTTTATCATCATAATATGAGGATTCACTGCAAAGAACTGGCACCACCTTATCTTAAGATGAAACAGAAAACAACGACATGTCCACAAACCACAGATCTTTTGCAGTTACAGGGCAAGTGCTGACTCTGGAAGTGGTGGCAATTGTCACAGAACAAGAAGTGAGGAGAGTTTATCAAGGGACAGAAAAAGGCACTAAGCTTTTTAAACTCCATGACCTATTTTTTAAGGTTCATCAAACAAGTTCAGGTTCACAGGTTTCTCCAATGCAATTTAATCCACTATTTATCAAAGATTTTCAAGTTTTTTGCTTTTTTTTTTTTTTTTAGCTAAAGGAAAGCAGCTTCCTCCAAATACTGGGGTCAGAACATTCCTTTTAAAGCTACCCTGCCACAGGGTGTGTGCATATATTTGTGTGCCACAAATACACGGCACACACAATATAGACATTTGTTTTCACATATAGGCACACAAACACATATCCATGTTCCATTTTCCCACAAGTTTACATAAACCTCACACTGAGTCAAGCTTCCAGACCTGCAGTATTTGAAGAGCTTCCAAATGAGCAGAACAACTTATTTTGCCCCTCATCCACCTCTGCAGAAATGCAGAGTAGCACCTCTCTACACACACAGCCAAATTCCAGCCTAAAAAACACAGGATCGGGTTCCTTCTCATAATTGCTTCACCTGAGAATTGAGTGATCACCTTCCTGAAGGGAAATAGCATTAACCAGAGCTTGTTCGTGCTTGTGCTGGAAGACCAGGGCTCCAATGGATAATCCAAAAGATTATTCCACAGTGGATTAACTCAGACAATACTTATCAAAAATGTCACACATCACCAACACGAGCCAAGAATATGTTATTGGGAAAGCTGCCTAGGCCAATGTAAAATTAGAGATGATGTGTAAGTATTATGTATCAGACAGTGTAAAACACTCACGGAGCCTGTGACCACATACAGCTGTAACAACTGCCTTGTGATTAGCTTAGACCAGACTCAGATTTAAGGAAACCATACTCTGGGCGAGTGGGAACTTGTAGCAACGGGACGTTTTGCCAGGACTCCCAGGAGCGTTGCATGCGGAGCCCCATTCCCACCTGGCACCTCCCCTGCCCTCTGCACCTCTCCTGTACTCGCTGCTTTCAAACCCGGTTCTGTGACATTTGCAAAAGTCGGAAAATTGCTAATTTATTCCGGGTATTTGGCATAATAAAAAGATATAGATGCATACAGAGAGCTGCAGTTTTTTTCTCCTTTCACCAGCATCTTCACATCTTGACTTCTAAGAACAGAGCTTATTTGAGGTGGGGATCCTGTTATCTCTATGTATAGAGCACCCAGCACAACAGGACCGTGGATGTGGATAAGGGTCTGGGACAATTTCATACTAGAAATTATTTTTTATTACATACCTACAGAAAAGATACTGGTAAAGTTTGCCCTACTGTAAGATTTAGTACCAAATCTGGTGCACAGTAGCCAACTCCTTTTGCTATGCCTTTACCTCCATTTAAAGCATAAAGCACTTAACGGTATTAGAGTATGTAAGACACTATTATAAAATCAATTTGTATCCTGGTTTACAGCCTAACCACTTGATGTCTTAATTTGCTGCCATGCACTTTCTTATACTCCAACTTGTTAAAAATGGGACCAGTTTCCTCCTGAGCTCTAATCACAGGCTTCCCAGGGTTTAATTACTCTGCCGCATTCACACGCTCACGCTTGCACCTTGCCCGGATTTATCATTTACAGCATCGGCCCAGGCTGTTTGCACTTGCTGGAGAACCTGCTGCCTCCCCCTGCAAGGCTTGCGGGAAGGAGGCTCCGGTTTCACCGCGCGGATCCCGTTACACCCGACAAATAAACAAACAGCGCAGGAACCGGCCGGGAGTCGTGGCCCTTTGGTGAGGAGGGCTCCGGCTCAGCAGAGGGCAACCCAAGCAGCATCGTTTTCCCTGCACACAAAGTGCCCTTTCTTGCCTGCTTGACCAAGGGAAGGCAGAGCCGAGGGAGGAGTAGCAGGGCACATCTGCAGGGCTGCGTTGCACAGGAAGCAACGCGGCTCCGTGGCAGATAAGTTTCACCGAAGAACAAAGACTGATTTTGTTCAGGGCTCCAAGAACGATGCATTGAACCTGGGCCTCGCTTTTCAGCCCCTGGAAACAACGCTCGGAGAATGAAACCTAATTTCTCCCTTGCCCTCCTTCGCATTAGCTGCATGCTTTTCAAATTAGCCCTCTCCTTCCCATAAGGACGCTTTAAAAATACCCACTAATCCAGCTAGGTTTACATATTTCATGTACTGATTTTACCAGCTAAAGGCAAGTTAGTGCATTTGAGATAAATGTCAGAGTGACAATAGACCAACCAGACAGGTAAAACCTAGCCCCCAACACTGAGCTGCCTTAAAGCGTAAGGAACAAAATATTTATGACTAAGAGCAAGACAAATGGTGCAATAACAGATTAGCAGGCAGCTTTGTCATTGATTGCAAACATAGTCTGAGCTTAAATCTTTCCTGTAGATCATAACCTCCAAGGCATAGTACCCACCACGATTGGTTTTCCAGCAGCTCCACATTTAACATGAGATAATGAGGTGTGTTTCTGAACGATACAAGCAGCATTAGATGTAGTGGGAGCCAAAAACATGATCATATTAAAAGCAAACAGCAGAGCAAAGATTACCTCTTGCCCCCTTTTTTAGCTGGAGCAGCATATTCCGATAAGTGCAGAAGAGACACTGTCAAGTTCTTCTTTATAGTTTAATTTTCTTTTTTAATCTCCATCACTTGCAATGCCCTTGCCCTCCTTAAAAGCTGCAAAATAAAATTCCTTTCTCTGTCAATTTGGTAGTTTCTCGCTCAGAAAGCAATGACTGGAAAAAAAAAACCTTAAAACTTCAGCCTCTGAGTACCTTTCCAAGAGTAGAGATGAAGGTTAAAGATAAGTTTTTATCAAAATTTAAAGGACCAATAAGTTCAAAGGAAGGTCATCTCCCCTACTCCCACTTACTGCTCATTTCCACTATGCACAACGTGGGAAAAATAACAGGGTGTCTTGCAACATACGGCAGCTTATGGTAAAGGCAGTCATGGGGTCTTTGCTCTTTGAGGAGAAAATTAGGTCTTTTTCCTCAAAAGGCTGCCTGCGTGCTTTGCGATGTGTGGGAATTCAGGGAATAACAGTTGTGAAACTTGGTGAGAACAGGGTTAGGGAGGCCTGAGGGAAGTCCCTGAGCTCGAGCAATCTCTCTATAGCATTTTGGGGATGCATATCCTAGCGTTTCCCCTTGGTTGCTGCCTGGAAAGCGAATGCCGAGGTTGCTTGTCCTGGCTTGGGAGTCGGGCCTGGAGTTGCATGGAGTCCATGTGCTCACGCGGGTTAAGTGCCGGGCACAGCAGGTGTTTTCTTTGGCTGAGCGGCCAGAAGCCGTCTTGGTGAAGGAGAAAATAGCCAGAGCCCCTGCGCTTACAGACTGGCAGCCTTGCTTTTTCCCCGCCAAATCTAGTGGAGAAACTGCCTCTCTCTGGTTCTTGATGGAAATTTTCCTTAATTTCCAGGACTGATAAGATGGTATTTTGTAGCTTAAATAGTGGTGTGCAAAAATATGCTTTTTAACCTTTCTCTTTGGTGTGAGCTGTATACCACTGTAAGACATCCCCTTATGCTTTAGTCACCATCGTTCTTAAACTTCATATCATAATGCTGTATACTTCTGCATGTAACCCAAAATTTGCATTAACTGTCAGACTAAGTTTGATTTAATCACTTTCTTCCCTCACATATTGTAAATCCCTAAAAGAAGCAGTAATGTAACATGAGGGAAAAAAAATCTCATCTTTCTAGTTCTCTTCCCAAACTTGCTGTCACTGCAAGCAATTTTGGAGTTAATCTGATGGCCTCCAATCTATGATACTCTGCCCTAATAATATGTGGTTGCACTCTTGCTCCGGTAAGACCTTGGAGCAAGAGGCAGCATAGTGAAAAAAGCTTTGTGCATCTCTTCCAGGCTGTTCCAGGTTAGCATCAAACTCACTAAACTTTCTCCTTTTAGTCCTTTGCTGTAGAGTTCTGCAGGGAAGGAGCTTGGCCCTGATGCACTGAACATCATCCCATTTTGGGCTCATTCCTCCAACCCCACCTAAAAGGGTTGCAGGCGGCTGCTCACAGCATAGCTAACAATCCCATTACAACAAATAAACCTCAAGTGGAAATTGAACTTATTCTCCTGCCAAAGGAATAAGATGACTGCTACTCACTTAAATTAGCACAAGCAGCACATAAGTTATGAACACGAGGAAAGCCTTTTGGCTGCCTTTCTGCAAGGTATACACAGCAAAAACCCCAATTCAGACACACATTCCAGTGTGTACAAGCAGTCAAAATAGGGCAATAGGCATAAATACCAAACTTAGAAAGGTTACTCTGGGTTTCAGCTTGCTGCAGTACGCAGAGATGGCAGCGCTGTGCAAGACAGTCACAGAAGAAAGGCTAAAGTGCTTAAGGAAATAGTTCCCAAAATCTAAACATCTGAAGATACAGAAATAGAGGATGTAAATCAATCTGATTGCATTTCCAGAGGGGCGTGCATTTAGAAGGACTCTCCACTATTACGTACTGCAACTAGCTCGGTGCATTTTTCTTGGGGTATTTCCTGACAAGGCCTATCCAACCTGCCCGTGGGAAGCTGGAGCAGGGAAAGATCTTGGTTTAAGTGGGGCTGGGGACTTGCCTCTCTGCCCTGTCCTTGGCCCACATGGGCTGTGCTGCACCAGCTCGTACCGCCTACGGTTGCGCACACCAAGAAGACATCTCCTCTGCAGGAGGAACTTCTCTAGTTACTGCTCTTCAGGCCACCTTCCTTTTCACCTTTATCTCCTCTCTGCAACACAACAGTGGAAAAGAGAAGAGAAAAAAGCCGAGAATTGACTTTGAAGGGGAATAACATAGCATTTGGAGAGATGGAGAGAGGAGCAAGGAGTAAAATCCATTCTGATACAGTACCTTTTCATCCTCTCCTTAATCAGCACAGTTATCAGTCTGAGCAACCCCTTCTTCTGCTCCCATCTTCTCCCTGCTATGAAGTTCAGCTGCACCACTAAGGACTGGCGAGCAGCAAGCCCAAAGGTGGGAGGGAAAGAAATGACTCCTCTCAACTGCAGAAGATATATTATGTGCAAGGGGACACACATCAGCTGGCAGAGAACTAGCTATAACTTAAAGCTCACTAGGAATAAAAGATTTTTTTTCTATCCTTATGAGGCAGGGGGTTATTCCTTCCTGGAGCTGAATGAACTCTATCCACTGAAAGGATTCCTAAGTACCAACATATGCAGAATGGCTTGTGGCATTTTTGTAGCACACGTCTCATGGATACAGATACTATCCCGGAGCTGTGCAGAAGCAGCAGATGCTCTGGGAAACATGGTGCAGGTCTTCCGCGCTGTTTCATGAACATTTACTATTGCTCAGACTATTCAAGAGCCAAAGCATTTGCACATAAGAAACAAGTATGCTCTTGCACCCACCTTTTGCCCATTTCATTCAGCAATAACCTAACCTATAAATCAAGAACATGCAGGAGACTCTTTAAATTGACTATATAAATTCCGCTCAGGGTTTCCAGCAGTCGCTTTTTTTGGCACTGCCAGGCAGCCAGGGAATGTTTTCAGCACAACTGTTATTGTTGAAACTTCTATTCCTGATGGGGAAAAATACAAAAACCTACAAAATCTGCAAAGATGAAAACAGAGCAACTATATCAAAAATATTTGAGTAAAGAATAGAACTGAGAGAGACTGCTATTCTTTCACAGGTATTTCAAACTATTATCTAGCAGCAATTCAACTCTAGAAATCCCATAGAACGATTCGAAATATACAGGAAGAGCATTATTTGCCATTAAAGCTCCTCAGCTAAACCACTGCTGGTAAATGACAAGTCCATATAGTGTCACAGTCCTTGGAGGGCCACCAGAACAACCATAAGCAAGAAACGATACTTGCGTTTGGTTTTGGGGCTGCTCTTTAGAGCACAAGGACTGCTCACAGTGTGGGTCTCTCCACTATTTTCCCACTAGCAAGTTCACTGTACCAAGGACTAAGGGCCCAGAGTAACTAAGTTCTGGGTGGAGGAAACACTTGAACTTGTCATTATCTTGTGCTAAAATATTTTCTTAGCACTTAGATCATTGACTTTAAAAAAAAAAAAAAAAAAAAAAAACACAAGAACTAGGGGCAGCAAGTGAGCAGTGGGCTGTCACTGGGCAGGCCAGGGATAAATGCAGACACTTGCCCAGAACAGCATTTGCTAGAAATGTCTTCAGAGTCAGGCTCCCTCACTCTAAATTTTCTCTGCCTCTTTTCCCCTGTTTATCCCTTGCCACATTAAGACACCAATAGGCAGCTCGCATATTTAGCCTAAAATAAAATAGCTTTGCTATTAAAAAGTCAAGGTCAGAATTTTACTTGCATCTTTGTGGTGCGAGGTTGCAATTTCAAGAGCAAAGTTAGACTTTGGTTTTACCTGTATAAAATGAAGGGTTTAAGAAGTGCTTTGGATGTGCACTGGCATAAGCAGAATTTAGCCCTTGATTGACGTTTCATGGGTTTTAATGAAGTAATTTGTTAAATTTGTATAGTCAAAAATAGAATCATGACACACTAACGACCTCCCACCCAATTTTTTCACGTGTAGGTTAGTGTAAGTGTCTATTCCTGCAGTTTTGTGCTTTAAATCAGTGATGTCGTCTTCAGTAGCCTTGGCAGCCACAGCCAGTTTCCTCCAACTCACAGAGGAAGAGAAGGGCGGATTTCTGTGCGTTTCAATACAGACCTGCCCAGGCAGCGCTGGACCAGCTCCACCTGCGCAGTCAAACACTGCCTGTTTGTTGCTGGCACCCAGGTGACTGCTAGAGCAGCGCTGCATAACCACGAACACAGCAAAACCAGGAAACCTCTGCTAAACCCACGCACTAGCTCAGCTCTCTAGAGCTACAAGCTCCTCACGGTGCCCAGATGAGACGGCCGAGGGGCTCTGGGCTACAGCCCAGTCAGATCCGAGGTGCCGGCACAAGTGCTCAGCTGCAGCGGGGCTGCCTCAACACTTCTGTACGAGCTCTGATTTTTGGAGACCTGGATTGAGCTGGTTAAAGCAGCTCACCCAAGCAAAACTAGTTAGTCTGTGTATGCACAGAAGCACCTTCACATCTGAGCGTGTAGCGGTTGTGCTGTCACACATGGGTCGCAGGAGTCGCAAACTACATGTCGCCAATTAAAAGACGTCACTCTAACCTCTTGATATTGATATTATTGTTAGGTCACTAAATGAGGTGGTTTCACAGGTTCCAGATTTGACCAAGGAAGGAGAAGGCACCTAATGTAAGTTCCAAATATGTGGCAAGCCTGAGGGCCGGCTCTGCCACTGCTTAGCACTTGCAAGCCCTGTTGGAGGCAAAAACAACTTGGCTGCCCCTGTCAGCACTTGCAGGACCTTGAATATCGACATCTCCTGCCCCAAGGAGTTGCTATAGAGCAAGGGTAGCCCTCAGGGATCATCTTTTAACCACTGCTGCATGTTGCTCTGCCTTCTTCTTGCAGAGGTAGCAGGGGAAGAAGAGTCTTTTAGATTTTTCCTCAGTTTGTGCCACGTCTTTTTCCCCTGCAGTGGGAAGCAACAACAGAAACGACAAAAGGAGCAGAGGGTCACAAAAATTAGGTAATTTTCACATTGGTCTGAGGCAGGAATTGCCACATCTCCAAAAGGACAAGGCTGATGCTATTTTTCAGTGCACTTCACCAGTTTAACCAATAAAGAATGAGATACAGGAGGTACTTTGTCTGGAAACCACCTAACCAAACTTGGACAATTTTTAACTACTAAATAACAAAACATTCAACTGGTGACTGCAGCGACAAGAGCTGGACTGGAAAGAGATGTTATCTGTGAGCAGCATGCACTGGAATTTCAGCAGCAAAAAGAATTCTTTTCCTTCGAATATAAAAATAGGCAACATTTGGATTTATTCCTTTTTTTGGGGGAGGAGAGAGGGATATGAGGAGGAGAGGGAGAAATCTTTCTCCTGACCCTTGGGAGACACTTTATTTTTAATAAGAATTCTTTCCAAAAGAGCTTTGATTAAAAAAAGTAAAAGGAGAGATGACTAGACAGCTAAATATCCTCTAATAAGCAAAGCTAATAAGGAAAATGGTTCTAATATTTCTGTCTCTGATAATGGCTCCATTGTTTTCAATTTCGGGGGCACAGGGGAAACGCGGTGACGCATTCCCATGACTAGATCACCTGTGAGATTGCACTTTTTTATTTAAAAGGTCTTTCCCAGAGTAGATGCTTCTGCCTCTTTGATGTGGTAAAGTAATTTTGCACAATCATGTAATAGATTAAGTTAGACTTAGTCTTCCTTGAACTTTTTTTCTTGTATTCAGGCTGGATTATAGGCAGGGCAGAGCAGCATCACTGCTCATCACTGCAGCTTCTCAGGGGAGGGTTGGGGGAAGAGGGTTGCTCTGACATAGTCTGCTCAGTGAATCCTTTGAGAAGTTGTATTTAATAACAGAACAAATATCTATTTCCTCAGCAGAAAGAAAAGTTAGGCCTGATTTTCCACTACCTGATTTATAATTTAGTGCCTAGCTCAATCACCCCTTGATTTCAGGGAACTTTGGCTGTATGTTGCCTTATTAACAGTTCTGCAAATAAAGCATGCATTAGCTATAATATATGATATTCTCGTTTTCTGGCACTTTTTTTTTTCTAGAAATATGAAAAGCATGTACACCTACATTTACTTACAAACGAGGGAAAAGGCAGCAGCTGACTGTCTTAGTAAACTGCTTCAAATACCTCTAATCATACCATCAACTCAGACAACACAGACAAGTGGGAAAGGCCTTACAGGATTTTAGCACGTACCCTGTTAATCATAATTAGGGAAAAGTCCTCTGGTCCTCCCTTTACTCCTGGTCTGTGTTACCCTGTTATTACACTCACTGGCTGCACATTAGCCTGACTATAGAAATCCAGCTCTAACTGCAGTTGGTTAATGCTCGACAGCCTTCGTGATAGAAACAATAAATCAGTGGCTTTTCACAAGGTATGAGCTGTAGCTTCTCCACTCCGGGAAGTGGAGGTTCAGATCACTGGAAGGTCTGCACCACGTGGTGCTTGCATGTTTGTTTTGGCTTGGGTGGATTCATCACTCCTTTCCCTCTGAATTTCCTTTTGCTCTGAATGAAACCAAACAACTCTCAAAAGGGAAAGTTATTGAGTCAAAAGCAAAGCCACCCAAAACCCCTGGTGAAACTTTCTCTCCAGAGCTTAGTTAGAATTCTTGCCAAATTGGCAAACACGCTCAGAGCTGCAGGTGGAGGTACACGTGAAAGTGAAACGCCTCCCCCTCCAAACTCTGAAAAACAATTTAAATCTGCCCTTTTTCAGGATTTCTGTGGAGAACATTAAACGGCTCCGTGTAAAAGGATTAAAATAAATTTACCTGCCAGGGCCTGAAATTTCTTCCTCTAGGTTTAATGACAGCATTTTATTACCTTAAATTGACGAGGATTAGACCGTAAATATTTAAACCCCGACACTTTCCAGAATTAATCTAGAAAGGAGAATTTTTCAGATTGTTCCTTACCTAAGACATCTATTCTACCCATGTGTTTATCTGGTCTACCTTCCTAATAGCTGGTTTAGAAAATAGGATACTGAGTCACTAATTAATTTACTTTTACCATAATTTGCCCAGAATAATTCTGAACAATTAACATGCAGGTCTGAAGGACAGAATTACTTTGACAAAGTCGTGCCCAGAGGCTCCTCCATGACGTGTTTAGGGCAGAGGTTTTTGGTACTTGCCTGAAACTGACAGTGACTCAATACATAAGGAGATCCCCTAGTACTATTTGTCCGATAACCTCACTTTTGCTGGCACAGTAACATGTCATCTTTTAGCCCAACTTAAATATCTGGCCCTAGAATTAGTCTTCATCATTTTGGATAGCAAGCTGGAATGAAGATTATTTTGACAGATGGCATCTAGCCTGTCCAATATGAATTCTACCTGCTCCATAAATATTGATGACTTTAATACATTTTTGTTCTGCCATATGCTTCTTAAAGGTACATTTCCAAAACTTGACTTGGCTGCTGGATTTAAATGGAATTAATCTCCATTTTGTAGGACTATAAACGAGATGAGAATCACACATCATCTGATGTGGTTCCCAGTGGTTTTAATCTTCCCACAAAAGACACACAGGGGTATGTGGGGATAACTCCAGGGTAATTCCGTGGTTCTCTTTCCACCCTCATAGTCCTGAGGCTCTGGAAGTTAGAGGGACATTTTGCAGGTGGAAGGTGTTACCATCTAAACTTCCTTACACAGAAGGGGGTTCTAGGCAAAGGCAACACCCTTCCCCACAAGGTGCTGCCAGGTGTTAACTTGGCCAGTGCTTGAAGCAACTTCTTCCTTTGCACTGTAAAAACCCTTCAGTGCCGTCAACCCGTAACTGCTACAGCAAATGCCTCCAAGAAAAAAAAAAAAAGACATATATGCAAGACTGGAAAGATGCTGTTGTTAGTCATCGATTGGACTTTTTGTTTTTAAGATTCAGAGCTATATGAATCTCTCTCAACAGCGACAATTACATATAAATATTCCTTTGCATAATTCCTCTCTGCTCCAGCCTGTCTCTCAGAACACGCACTGCTGCTTGCTTTTTGGGGAACGACTTGCTCTAAATTAAAGGCCGATTTCTTGAATTCTGTCCCTTGTCGGGAGAGCCGAGGTTACAGAGAGGAAAACCCCTAGTGACTGTTTCCTCCTTTCCCAGCATGATGGTGGAGGCATCCACTGCGCTTTAACAGGAGTGGGAGTGGGGCCAGGACTGCTGGCAGGAAAGTGGGAAATCTGGGCTAATGAGGGCCCAAGAACCTTTTCCTCAGGCCCTCGTAGCCTTGAAAAACGCAGCACTGCTTCCAGTAGGAACAGCTTTGTGCCCCATGGCTGGGAAAAGCTGGCTCCAACTCCCAGCAGTTTGTCCTCCGCTGGATCTGCCACCAGGTCTCATCAAACACAAGGAGAGGGCAGCTTTATCCCTGCCCTTCCTCACATCAGGTTTCTTCTACTTAATTTTCCCACCTTATTTGAAAGTAAGTAATTTCTAATTAATGTTCAAGACATCCACTATGCAGATCTTTTCCAAACATTATATGATACAGTTGAATACAGACATAAAAATATGACATGTCCTACATAGTAAATCATAGCAAATCAGAGCAATATTATGACATTTCCTAAAACACCAAAAATATATGCAGAAAGAATCGGGTTTTTGCAACCGTTATGGATGACAAACGTACCTTTTCCCAAATAAAAATTCCATTTTCATCAACTTAAAATTCTCAGTTAATTTTTAAAATCAAAACCAAAGTAAATCACAAAAAATGACAGGTCAGTGCAATAGAATTTTGTAAATTTTACATTCAAAAGTGCACAAAGTTTTCACCTACTTTCAGTAAAATGACAATTTGCAACTTTGAAAAACAGTAATTTGCATCATAATACTAGCAAATACTGATGATATTTTTCCCGATTTAAAGATGCATTTTTTGTAAATGATAGTTTCTGACAGTAATGATAGTATCTGATAGTATTTAGACAAGATAGTACACTGCAGGTAGCCAGCAAAAGAAGGAAAGCAGAACTGAGCAAGCCTAATGAGCACATTTGCAGTGTGCTTTGCTTGATAAATAACAACCACTTTGAGCTGAGTATGTAAAAGGAGAGGTTAATGATCTCACTGATGCATTGGTACATTAGTAAAGGCAGAAGCTCAGTTCGCTGGCATTGAAGTGAGACAAGAGCCTATATACAGCATGGCACTTGCAATAGAAATATAAACTTTAACTTTGTTACTGGGAGTACATTACAAAACAACTAAAAATCATCCAAAATTGTCAAGAGTTCTGTACAAAGTGTGTTTATGTAGACTCTCTTCAAATAAAATAAATTGCTTCCTAGTCTTTCCTTTTACAGCCAAATTGTAAGAGGCTTCGTCTGTCAGTTCTCACTAGCTTTAACTGGGCTTTTGGCTATGTCTGCGTGTAGGAGTATGAGTAAAAACGCAAGGATTGCTGCAGAATATGTGCAACCAGAGTCAGGAGCTGCCACAGCCCACAAACTTAAATTGTAGCAACCATGTATCCCCACCAGAAGCACAGGTTAATATTCACCAACGCTTAAAGCCCTAGGGGCAGTACTGACCAGAACTGTCTGCTGCCAACGTGCTCCACGACTTCTGCTTCCCGGAGAGGGGCTGCCTGCGGCCGCGTGTTCTGCGGCAGGGCTGGTTTGCCTGAAGAGAGAAGAGAGTCCAAGCGAGTACATGAAAGTAAAGTTGGTAAAAAAGCTCATCCACTCACACACAAGCACACACAAGCTCATCCACACAAGCAGTTGACATTCTGTACCAAGGGGAACGCAGCATTTTTTTCTACATATGCAACAAACACTTGCTGCATAAGCGAGAGCTGAAAAAGGCTCACCTAACCATACCATAAAAATTATATATTATTTGAAAGAAAGCCGATATCATGGGAATGTCAGGGGTTCAAAAATAGGTCAGATCTGTATTAGATGTAAATCAACAACATGTCACTGGCTTTAAGGTATTCAGATCAATTTTCACTAACTAAAAATACGTCCTTGCTCTGCTTGGATGTAAAACAAAGGAAACCCAGATAATGCAGGAATTGCTGGCGATTCTGAAGCCAATAGTAATTTCTGTTTTAGCCAGGAATAGGAGTTTTAGAGATGCCCAGGAGTCAGTGCTCTGCTGGAGCCGAGTGTGCTAATTTGTGCAGGTGCTAGAACACAGTAGCTTGGCAGCTGTGAATGGGAAAAGGAAAAATAAGTGATTTTCCATCTTCCAATCGTGATCTGACATCCCTAAATGCAGGCGTGGGCTGAATAGGTTCAGAAGGTTGGTTTGACCAAATACCCAAGATAATATAAAATAGAGTAGAAAAACTGTAAGAGATGGCTTCTTTGAGAGGCTCCTAAAGAGACTAAAACAGGGACGTGAAAAATCTCTGAGAAGTTCTCTTTATTTGTTTCTGCGCTTCTACTTCAGTGCTGTTTCTAGAAACATCAATACAAATTAAAATGAACATGGCCATAGAGGGTAACTAAGTATGTGAAGCCCTTGTAAGACATCACACTTACTTTATTCCCTTCCAGGTAAAGCTTTTAGTCCAGTCCTCATTTAAGTCAAATAATTTTATGGGCACTTGTTTTTTTTTTTTTTTTTTTTTTGCAAGGATTTAATTGTTATTGCAGAGACAAATACTAAATAAGCAATAAATCATATTAAGTAATCACTTATGAATCACATTTAGGCTTAGAACAGCCTGGTCCTCAAACAGTCCAGCATTTAGGCAGGAGACCGCTGGGTGCGCTCAGATGGGGGCATAAGGATGCAGAGCTGCTCCTTGCTTTGTTCCCAGCTTCCAACGTTAGTATTTTTCCATTTGCCAGTTGGCACCACAAAAAGCAGCAGTTACCTAGAACTGTTACCTACTCTTTTTCTACCTAGTTAACTACCATAGCTAGATAACTGGCTATTCAGAACAGAAATTAATTTCACTTTGGGGTCAAATTCAGGAAGTTCTTATCTACTAAATAATCTTGTTTTCAAAAGAACTGACATTTCCATGTCTCCTGGGGAAGCACTTATGTAAGGAAAGCAGACACCAAGGCCTGATTGAGAAAGTGCACGGGTGTGATTAGAGACACCCACGTTGCCTCATGCCACTGAGGAGTACACTAGAGGAACCGCAGTTCTATTTCTGATACAGGAGCCTGGGAGAGTGAAAGCACAAAACCCAGCATGTTCCAAATTGCTGGGCTGCCAAAGTCTGGTTATAAGCAAGGCAGGTATCTGCTTTTTCCTAATACACACACAATTTGCTTTTGAAGTCATGTGCTGAGCGCTCTAGCAGAGCTAGGGAGCCTCTCCTGTCTCCGACTTGAATTTGCAGTGTTGATGAATCACAGAATGCCCCTAGAGGAATAACATCCACCCACCAGGTTTGTTTACTATAGCATTTTGTGGTTTAATAAGGGAGGTAGCTAACATGAGAACTCTTACTTGTTCCAAACTTTTTGTTATTGCTATTTAAAATTGTTCTCCTGACTTCAGACAGCTTATTTCAAATCAGTATCACATCTCTCTCGTTCGTGGTTTCATAACAAAAGAATTAAAGTTAAAAAGCCCTCTTCTGGCTTACCTTCCTCTCAATCTTGTTATCTCATATTTCTTATGTTAAATTGGATATGTAATTAATATTTTTTGACAATTTCAAACCATTCAGATTTAAGTTACATGCTTCAGTTCATATTCACCAGCAATTTATTACATTTTCAGCAGCAATAGCATCTTCAAAAAAGATTTCTTTGGTAGGAAGAATGATTCATTTAGGTCCCACCAATACTGGCAGTGTCTATCAGTTTTAGTTTTTTACAGTTTTCATTTTCTATTTGCAGAGCACGTAAGCAATATACAGTTCTTTACAGATTAATAGGCATATTATTTATGAGGCACTCGAGCCATCAGATAATTGCAACAACTCTGTTGACTAAAGCTCCACCCAGGTAAGTGTTTCATCTTGTCTCAAGACGACTTCCCAGTAATAGTACCACAAGTAATAACATTCCCTGAGGAGTTTTACTCTGCTTTATCAAAGGATTAATTTCCCACCAAAGAAAACTTGTAATGCCTCTGCAAACTCTTTTGCTAACCTTTCATTTACACAGCTTTGTGTAACATACAGTCAGATCTCAGGAATCAGAAGAACAATTTTGTGTTCTTCATTCTTCCATGGATAATGCTGCATGACCAAGCCAAAAGATGCAGTATTTGTGAGGCTGAGATTTCTTTTTTAGAAAATAGGAATAATAACCTGTGTGTAGATGTAAAGAGATATGAGTCATTTCAGATAAGAAGTGACTTTTAAGCCTTATATGCATTTATTATTCCATATACACTGACATAGTTTCTAGGGCAATAGAATTTCAACCTTCAGTGCAGTCATTACTTAATTTCCCATGTTAAGTCTTTTCTGGTTGAATACAAAACTAGTGACCTTCACTGAATTATGAAAGCTATTGGGTGCGCTTCATGCTTCAGCCTGGACTTCTGCATTTCCTGACACAGGCAGGAGGGGAAAAGAGGCCCACTGCTCGTGTTGGGAGGGTAAGAGTAGGAAAGTTGTCTTGCATTACTCAAAAAATGAAACCAAACATAACCCCAAAGCCTCAGCAAATGTCAGTCTGCCCCTCGACTATGCAGTATTGTACCTACTATTTTTGCTCAAGACCAGTTCAAAGGTCCAGATTTCCTTTGAAGATGCCTACTACAAAACCTGGACGCCTCTAGTACCTTGAAGCGATTAACAATTCCCTAAGCAAACACAGCTTTTTATGTCAGTAAGATAAATATTTTAACCAAAATATCTGTGCTTATATAAACAATAATAAATGCCTTTCATACCAGTAATTGAATACCATCACCAGTTGTCAGAGTAGTGTATCAGTAGCAGACTACTCATTAAATTAAATCAAAGTCACCCTGGGAAAGGATATAGTGTTGAAAATGAATGTGGTCATCATTTATTTTGATACAAATGAAGACACACAGCAGTTCTTTTATTTTTCCTTCATTACATTTGTTTGATTCAGTTGCTTCCTCTGGGCTGCACAGGTGTATGTGCTACAGAAATTTGGCTTGATGCACATTTACCTATTCCATCCAAATAGGAGATTTCTTAGGAAGGCTCTCAGCTCCACTTACAGAATGAGAAAATCACATTATGTAAATGTCAAATCAAAATTCAGCATTAATAACTGCTGAAAATTCTCAAAAAAAATGCATGTCTAGTGGCAACAGCATCCCAGAACTTCACAGCTTGTACCCTCTGCTCCCGTATGCTGCAGTTCTGCTAGAGAAGTCATAACGATAACTGAAAGTGGAGTCAGCCAGAGCCAGAGGGAACGGCATGAGAGCCCCATTTGTAAATATCACTGGACCACTCTGAAGCAGTCTCATTTCTGGCTTTGCCTAAAGCACCATTTGAAGGGCTAATTCTGTTTCATTTCCCTCTGCTTTCAGCTGTTTAGCATAATTAATTTGATCAGCCTAGCAAAGAGTGCTTCTTTCTCTCATGCTGCAATGATGTAATTTCTTTGACCATTATTTTTTACCTTTTATATACATGTAAGAGGCTCACATAGTTAGAAATGATGACTAGTCCATCGCTAGCAGGTATATTACCAAAATGTTTGCTCCAATAAATGAAAAGCTTAACACCCTTCCTAACACTGCAGAATTTCAGGTGGTCTCAGGAAGTTGTGTGTTGTACTGCCTGCTCTCGCATTGCTCCAGATAAGTATGTTTTCAGGCAAACCAATACAATTCAAGTTCTGGAAAATATGCGAAATATGTTAAACTGTATAGCTCTCGAAAACAAAAATATCACCCTTTCTTAAAAGGGGATGTACATACATGGATTACCCATTCAGCAGTTAACTGATTAACTATTAAGGAGATACCCAGCTCTCATGAAATTCAAACCTTTGTTCAAACTTGAAGCTCTCTTAATGTCAAAGCTTTCAGAACCCAGTGAAGTCCATTAGACCTCTGAGTGCTATTGTATCCTGAGATTCAATCCCACTTTATGTCTGGGGGCGCTTTTCTTAAGGAGAACCGTGATAGCTATTCCTGTCACTACAGCTCTGATTCATCAAGCCTCTTAAGCATATGCTTACCTTTGAGAAAGTAAGATGACAATGAAATTACCATATGTGCAAAATCTGCTCCTGTGAAAACAGTGTAGTGCCCATTTCTGGTGCGCACCCTCTCCATTCTGGGGGAATGAGACTTAACACAGAGCACGACAGCGAGTGCTCTGACCTAATTTCCTCTATTCATTTACCATCCACCCTCTTCTCAAGCCTGCATGGATTCTGGATGCTCTTTGGGGGCGAGGACTGCAGCAGAGACAGGATTTACCAAGGTTACCTCCACCACAGGCCTATCTTTTGTTATAGAGAGCATTCAGGGCAGTTTGGGGGCTATAAATTTACAACCAACAAGGCGCACGATGGTCTGATAGTGCACAGCATAATATATTAACAGCGCAATGTCATGCTCTCAACAGATATGCACAAAGGATGTCCCAGATACGGTCATTCTAGCTTGGACTTGAGAGCATCCACCCCAGCTTCAGACTAACTCAGCCTTCTCTCTCTTTTTTATTTCTTTCATAGACATGCTATGATGATAATTGGGGTTTTGTTCCAAGCAGGCATTCTGTAAGACATGATGCTCAAGGTAATACTTTTATTTTTATTTTATGGGCTCTTGTTTCATTTTGTTTACAATTATCAGTGCCTGCTGTAGACTCTCTAGAGAGCTTTTTTCTGAAGCAGGTGCATTTTCTGCTCATGTAATGGATTTACAGATATTTGGTCATAAATAGATAGTGTTAAATGCTGCTGTAAAAATGAGATAAATGTTTATTACCCAAAAGGTTAATAAAAAATCCACCTGGGACCCTCTAGAAAAGAACTAATCCTTTTAAGTCTGTATTGAACCAGTGACAGTTGTGCAAGATTCACAAGCAAATTGCATCCCTGAAACATCCTAAAAGCAGAAAAAAATCCCAGACTGTGCACCACACTAAATGGAGTGAAAGACATTCACGAGATAGGTACCATTTATTATCTAATTTAAGCACTTAGTAGTGGCATCTGTTTACAAATAACCACATTCAGCACTAGATAAGTCCCATGCTAGGTTAGTTTTCCCTTCCAATTTCATTATCAAACAGTATGATTTTATCAGAGTAGAACAGAATCTCTGTGAAAAAGAATAACAATAATCCAAAATATAAGTGGGAAAAGGAAGCAGTACTTTTCAGGTACCAAACTGTATGTAAGTTGATACAGAATTTTCACTAAATTTAATAGGATCTTATAGGTAGCCTTAATAGACTAAAAGTATTTGGAATTTTACTTCCTTTACACTTTGCTGAATGCAGAAATAACAGGTAGTAGCCTGGCAAGAAATAGGATTTTATTTCCATAGGTGTATAGATGTTGTTATAACCATCAGATTATCCTGACTGTTACCCAGCAAAAAATGCTAGCATATATTTTTTCCATATATTTTTATTTATTTTGGCCTAGTAAAATCTGTTCATACAACACAGTCCTTTCCAAAGGGCCCTAAATCCCCTTTGGGGCAAGCAGTACCTAACTCACAAAACTGATTTCCTTATGGACATCCAACATTTTCAAATATCTTTTTTTTTCCTTACTTACAATTGCAAGTCACTTCTGCTAACTATAATATTATTTTTTCCCCACAGTAACAAATACATCCAGCAGCAGCTAAGTGGTTATAATTTGGCCCTCGAAGTTTTAACAACCTAGCTGTCAACTCCCCCTTCTGGTGGGCTACTAACATAATGCAATAAATCCCATACATTTTTGTTCCCTCAAAGAAATTTAGCAACCAAGATGGATAAAGCATTTGGAATAGCTAAGACAGGCAAAGTGTCTCTGTATCATTCAGCAGGCCAACCCCCACCTGCTCTCATCCTGATCCTCCTTTTCTTCCAAATAAGCTTCTTCCCTGCTAAGGATGGCCTCTTCTTCCAGAAATGACCAATTTAGTTTGCGGAGAGCAAATTGCCCGCAGTTTGTGGTGCACCCACAGCTAAACTCACTTACCTTTTTGCAAGCCTTCTGTCATACCTCTACAACTTAAATCTTCAGCAAAACGGGCACTGTGGCAAAAGGGGATAGTTTGGTAAAGGCACAAGTGATCTTGATCAGCTTTGGTTTTTATTTCTTTAGCTAACAGTGATGAAAAGTCGACAGTCCACAATAATGTGCAACAATTACTCGAAATATGCACTAGGGAGGACCCCATGCTAGGGGCTGCCGCCTGAGGTGTGAACCTTCCTAGGGCTGCGAGCATGTGCACGGGAGAAGGCAGTGGGGCAGCTACCTCAGTACATGAGGGCAGCGGGGCAGTCACCTCAGTACGAGGGCAGCGGGGCAGTTACCTCAGTACGAGGGCAGCGGGGCAGCTACCTCAGCACACCTGGGAATGGGGTAGTCAGGGAGTTACCTCAGTGTGCCCAGGAGCAGGGCAGCTACCTCAGCGTGCGCGGGAGCAGGTAGCGAGGCAACTACCTCAGCGCACCCAGGCAGCAGGGCAGTTAGCAGCTGCGACCCAGCACTCTGCCTCAACAGCGGGTATCTAAGGCACAGATTTCAGCTCCTGAAGCTTCCAAACTTTGCTTGGAGGGACAAAGCTGGTATGCATCTGCAGTGTACTTTAAATAAGGAAATGCATAATATTAAAAATATTCAAAAATTCAAATTTCAGTGCTCTAAAACAAGGTGCAAATTAGTAAGTTACAAATGTTTGACACTTTTTTTAACCGTTTGACAAATGAAGTTGCTGTACTGTTTACAGGGCTATTTTTACTTTTTAGGGGCTGGCATAGGATACAGGGGTCATGGGCTCTCTGTGCCTCCACGTCCCGGTCACACACTGGGAACAGCAATGCCTCTCTGCAGAGATGCCCATTAATTCCCTTTCTGTGAGCAGTCAGGTGGGCAGAGCCAAAGAGACATGAGCAGAAGTCAAAAGCAAGGTTTTGCCAGATGCTTTTCAGGCCTCGTGCAGCACACTATAGTCAAACTACAATGTTTTTAATACAGATTTTTCCCCAGAAGTATCTATCTTCTTTATGTCATCTATCCTCTTCTGCTTATTACCACGATACCTTCTCCAAAATTAAAGAACTTGCAGAAAATCTATTCCCTTATCCCCTCCATGCATAGAAGCCCTACAAAGGTTTTTGCCTTACTAAATACAAATGGCTTTAAGACACAGCTGTTCTCTTCAGCATGTCCTTTGTTATTCACAGTAGGATTTTGAAACACTCATTTCTGTTATGCTACGATTATGTCCACAGGAAGGATATCCTGAAGGTAGTGAAGTATCACTCCATATCATAAGCTTATGCCAGATGTTTCGCCTCTCCTCTCCCCCCCAAAATTTTGGGATATTTTAAACTACTGCATAGCTTCAATTAACCCTGCCTTTGTCTAACCTCACATTTAGAGTCCTGCACTAATAGCCTAACTTCATCGCAAGATTGACAAGTTATTAATTAGGACAGCAGGCCTGTCACAACCTCTAAATCTCACCCGCCCTTCCACTTGTTCCTTGGAGAGACGTATTGTCACCTACCATTGGGAATAAGCTTCTCATTTCCAAAATAAGCCTCAATCATGGCAGTAGATTGAAAATGACTCTATGAAGACTTTGGTGGCCTGCTGGCCTGCATCTCTTCCTTTTCAATTTTATGGGTGAAGCCCTGGACCATTGAAAACAACGGGAGCTTTGCCACCGATTTCACTGGGGCCAGAATTTCACTCTACATATTCTAGAGGGGATCCTGAGAGAAAGAATTTAATTAAAGTAGATCATCAAGTGCAGTGAACAAAAACAGCCTTAAATAACCTCAGTTTTCTCAGTAATGGAGATGCTGACTTGGATAACTTAGGGCAGAGCCTATTGGCTGACAAAGCAGCATCTGACGCTGTTAACTCTGATAAACTAATAGTGAACCCTCCTTCTAGAAGGATGCTGAAACATCATTTGAAGCCCCTGGACTGCAGGGAAGCAAGAAGAAAGCAGCCAGAGGGTGACTGAAGGGTGACAGTACAGGGACTCCCTGTAACCCCAACTCTTGCCTTGTCCCAGATGTGCACAGGATTAGGAGTTAACTGAAGTTGTAGTTTCCCTTCCCAAATGCCTACAGACCACCTCTGGCTCACTTGTGTGAATGATATTTTCATATTACAGTGAGACTGCTTGCATACACCTATGGCAATCACATACATCTTGAGATAAGCCCAGCTGGTACCGATGGCAGATTCTGCTCAGGAGAGCTGCTGTAACGTTACAGTGTTTTTACTTGCCCCAGTTTAGGGCATTGCTGAATAGCAGGACATACAGCGTTAAGATAAAAATAAATAAATAAATAAATAAATAAATAAAAACAGGAAAAAGAATATTGTAACAGGTAAATACACTTGCACGTGAAGTTTCAATGAGTGTATTCAATTAGAAATGCACATATGTGGCTGCTGGGCAATCCAAAGAACAGTCACAGCACTAAGATGCTACCACTTTTGTAGCCCTACTAGCTTAGAAACAGCTGCCCTTGTTGGCTTAAAGTCACAAAAGAAGCTCTAGCCAAAGCCATGTAGGTCACCATGTTGGGTTCTAGCCACACTGCAAAAACATTGTTTAAGACCAAATTTTGTGGAGGAGCCAAAGGCTCTCTGCAGCATCTGGGTCTGCTGGTTCCCAGCTCATTGCTCAGAGCAAAATACACGGTTCCAAGACAGAAAATGAAAAAGGATTAATAGGGGGCTTTTTATGCAAGGCAGAGCAATGACCAGATCCAGATTTTAGTTTTCTGTAGATTTATCCTCAAAGCTACCCACATCTACTTTTACAGGCAGCCTTTTCTAAAAACCCATAGGCCTATAGATGTCACGAAGGATTAACACAACTACAGCACACAGAAGAGCAACAGTGCTGAGAGTGCTTATCTAATTGCACCCTGGCCTGCATACACACTTCTTAGCAGTCAGTAAGTCGCAGTATTAAGAACTTCACCTACCTTCTTCAAAGCACCTCCAAATTAATACTATGCAATCACTATTTTTGTTGCAACAGAAAAAGGACTTAGTTGTCTTCAACAACAAGGAGGGTAAGGACTGTTGTCCCAACCTTTAACTGAGATTTTACTACTCTTTAGATGCTGCCAGTAAGTCAGACACTAACCCCCATCAGCACAACTCAACAGAACAAGCAATTATATCCCAACCTGAGACAGGGCCCATATAACTCCAACTAAATTTGATAAAGTACTTGCTAAATAACTGGCTTACAACTAATGAAGGCCAACACTATCACATTCACAGAAAGATAGAGACACATTTAGAGGGAGAGCCTTTGCAGAGAGGCACCCAAGAAACTTCATCATCTTTTCCAGTCTCCTTACAACACCTTCTCTCCCTCTCTGTGCACACACATACACCTTTAAAAGCCTAATAGTGACATTTCCATCCTATTTACCAGCCCTCTGCCCAGAAGAGTTTTCTGGCCTTCCCTTTGCCTTATACCACCACGGGCAGTGGAGCATTGCCATATAAGTGGCCCTTAGAAAGCGCCAGGTCTCTTGATGGGCCTAAAAAGGTGCACCAGGGCTTGTTAGGGTCAGAGAGACCCTCTGCCTGTGGCATCTTTATTCCTAATAATACTGTGTGCAAAGGAGTGAGCTCAGGGTAGCTTTGTAGGTTCAGAAACTAAGCAAATACAGAGACTTGGTGTATCCCAATAAGCAGGAAAAGGCAAAATGCCTTTTTTTTTTTAACAGAGTCATTTTCCAGGATGGATTTATATCCTGCGGTGTTCGCAAGGCCTGTGTTTTCACAGCATATGAGGCAAACAAAACACTCTTGATAAAATACCAGCTTTTTTTTCTGTGCAGAGAATATGGTATTAAATTTATAGAGCAAAAGGAGATGTGGTTTACTTGCCTTGAGGGGAATCGAGGAGTGACAGTAGGCACTTAACAGCAAGTACCAATTACAGCATTTAAATATAATTGCATACTCTCTTAATCTATGTCAGGATGGCATCATTTTAATATGATTGTCACAGATTCTTTCTAATATTATGAGTGATGTGAGTGAGGCTGAGCCTGCTGAAAAAGTTCAGTTCCAGGGCTTAATGTACCCTCCAATTCTGTCTGTCAATTATGCTGCAGCAGAGTTCAAGTAAAGGTCTGGGGATCTAGAGGATGTAGCTACCTTTATTAAAGAAATTCTACTGTAAATACGTGTATGGGTCAGGAGACAGTTATCATTTGGTCATGTTATTTTTTATGAGCCTGCTACTATTAGAATAGGCTCTTGTGTATAGTGATTTAGATGTGTCATGGAATCTTATTTTAAATGAAAACTGTAAAGTGAAATAGCAAAAATTACAATTTGACCTCTGTAAAAATATTCATTTATGCATTCCTTTGTTTTTTGGCACTACACAGAGCTATTGCAGAAGACAATTATAATCTAAGGATCCAAAAGCATTTGCTTTATCCCTTATAAACTCCAAACTCCCACTGATACAGTGAAAGCGTAGGTATGGAAAGAACTGAGATTCATGTTCATCAGTTATCCCTCAGAATTTAACATAGGTGTTATTCTAATTTAAAGTAATAAAATCATGGTGCAAACTGCTGCTTCTGGTGTCAATTCCTGCCTCTTCCCTCCACCACATCACAGCCCCCCGTCTGGCTGTGCTAATGAGGCTGATTGTGGGGCTGCACTTCAAACCTCATCAACCCAATTAAGTGAGTTAAAAATACACCCTCTTTTGGAGGATTTTTTAGTCGTGGTCAGCTCGCTGATGTGGTTAGAAGCTGCCCAGACAGTTGTATCGGCACAAACATCAGAGTAGCGCATCGCAGCTTGGCGACTGGAATGAATTACTGGAGAGAATGTTTTTAACCAGTGTTTTCAGCAGAGAGGTTGTGTCACAGAACTGTATAAACAGATTCCCAAAGCACCGTCTTCTGCTAGAGAATATCTGAAACCTCAAGCAGTGTTTATATAGTCACAAACATCTGATCTTGCATCTCCTCAAATGCTACAGATGTTTTGTGAAGAGGACATATAAACAGACTTTATTATTGAACTGCTGCCACCTCCTTGGTGGAATCCAGTAGTTTTGGTACTGATCACCACCAGCCAATGGAATAAAACACAGAAAAGCCCGTGCAATGGCAAATGGAGGGTGGAAATAGAGGACTGTAATTACTGAAACAACGGGCTGGTCTTTTTTACTTTTGTGTACATTGTCACTAGATCTTAAGAACGAGTTTGATCTCATATTAAAACATCACTGCCACCAACATTACCCCGAGCCCTGTGTTGGCACTTGGGTTGCTGCAGCCGTGCAGACGGAATGCCGCTGACTGAATCACTGGATTTTCCTTGGCCGTCTCCCATCCAACTCCGGCAGGGCTTGGCTCTGCTTAACTCGCAAGATCAGGCAGGATCCCAGCCAAAGTTGCATGGCCACATATTTTCTTAACCCTCTGACCAGCTGCCATGTTAGAAAGACAAGTTGCATGGGCCCAGCTACATTTTTTTTTTTTTTATTTTAAGTTGAGATACTCTCTTTTGGCATTTCATTTCCTCTTTTCGTCTCTGGAAATTGGTTTCTGGTTAGTTATATTTAGCAGGAGCTGTATTTTCTCTGCAGTATTTTATAGGAGCAGAATAATGTCGAAGTAGATTTATTTTCATGAGAAGAACAGCACCATTTCAAAACACGGAGTTTCTTTTAAAATCACCCATGGTGAGGCAATGTCCATCCTGGGGACTCACCATAAAAGCCAGAAAAAAAGAGACGTGCATTTTAGAAATCACTGGAGCAAGTGAATGATTGTCCTGTGAGCTCTTGGACAACCCTGCGCAGAGCCACCATATGCTTCCTAGTGCTCCCCTAACTGCCAGCTGTCTCCACCTTGCTCCTTCCAAATGGCAGAGCGGGCAGCTGAACTGCCAGAAATGATGTTTTGACCCGCAGTTATAGGCAGAGAAGAGGCTCTGGATCCATTTGATTGGAACAGGCAGGGATACATTTAAGTAGAGCAAGGACAAAAGAGGGACATATTGTTCCTACACTGTCATGCAAGGCTAATTTAGGGATAATGGCAGTACAAAGGCATTTCTGCACTGAAAAAAGCCCAGATTCTGAGCAGTATTTTGTATTTTTTCCTTTCCTTTGCAGAAGAGGCAAATATTAAACGCAGCATCAAGCAACAAAAAATGAAGTCCATAGTCCTTGGAGTTTGCGATCTGAAGCCATCTGAGCCTAAAACAAATAAAACTGACGATAAATGTGCAGGATATGACAATCCCCACATCATAATCTCCTTTCTCTGCAAGACCCGGTTAGGATCAAGCTGTCTTTCCCCTCTTCATGGCCCCCCTTCCACAATTTCTGATCATGTCAGTGCAGAATGATGCTAGTTAGGGCTCTGAGCAATATAGTGCCTCAGCGTTGGCACCCCTGGTGTGTGGCACCCACTGCACAGAAATGACATGTCCTGTGGCCGATACAGTCCTATGGACTTGCTAAGAATGAGCACGCTTGTGGGGTGCTTTTAAACTGGATGAAAATGTTAGATGAAAATCCTCAGTATAAGAGGAGAAAATGCACTGTTTTAAGAAATTACAGGAAACATTCCCTGCTTCTGTCACATTGCCATGGATAGTAATAGAAGCCCATGAGAAAACTAGTGAAAGATACCAGCATCCTTAATGTTGTTTTAATGATTTTTTTCAATACATTACAACAGTGGCATATCTGGTGATTTTTTACTATACCAGCTGGAATCCTAAAGCTTCTTTCTTATGAAACATCAAATTGGATGGGTTATGAGTGATTTCAGTTATTCTCCAAGGTATGCATCTCATGGGAGATTTTACGAATGAAAGCTTTTACTAATGAAACACGTAACAGGCAGGTGTGAGGCAGAATGTATGAATACACCCTTATCTCAATTGTAGACCTAGAGCTTGGGAGAAATGCTAATAAACCGTTAAAAGCCTTTAATTTAATGTGGCCCAAACAAGCTGTATTCTGCTGTGGACTTAGTTTGGATGGGGCTCTGGGATTGTAAAACCTCAACAGTTCTTATGAATTCTGGATCGTATCTAACAGCCTTGAGGTACTGAAGACATGTCACAGGTCTCAGGTAAAGTAAAAGACAGTCCAATTTTTTTATGGCAGTTTTCATCATGCTGTATCTTCCTAACTGTTTCATGAACAAAGGGATCCACAGTCCACTTTCTTATTTTTAAATACCCTTCTTACTGTTGCAGGGTTTGTAGAACCAGACTCCTGAAGGGACAGATTTATGGTGGAGCAGAGGGGAGCTGCTTGCCTGCACCATGTCCTGTAACGCCTCTTGAGATCACTGGTGGATTTAAAACATGTCTCAAAGATGCCTAAGCTTCTCCACGTTAGCTGAGATCAGTATTTGGTCAGAACAGAAAGACCCACTGAGGGAATCCTGTCTATATGCTAAGAAAGCACCTACAGCTTGAGCCCAGACAGTATTGGAGATCAACTGTTCTCAGAGGAGAGCTCCACAAGCTTCAGTTCGACCTTGCACCATAAAGGACAGTTATCACCAGACATAAGCTCACGGAAAAGCCTAGTCTTCATCGACTCTCCCTGGCCTTGAGACTGTCCAAAAGTTTTAGCTGGACGTCATAAACTCCTAGGAGCTGTTCAGCACTCATGGATCACCATGGCACCAAGTGAATGTCTTCAACTCTGGAAGAAAACCAGAAGTGCACTGTAAGGCTGGACCGCTGAACTGGCTTTTCACCAAATAGAAATTTTCTCCATCCTAGAGCCATGGGTTTTCCAGCTTCCTTGCACTGCCAAGTGGAACTGAATTTGTCCTTGCTGGATTTGATCTTGTATTCTCCAGAATGCTCTAAACTTCCAAGAGCATCTTGGTGCGGAAAGATACATGAGACAATGAAGAACAAGCGACTAAGTAAGATGGTATTCCCTGTGCATGTACTAAGGACAGGCACATGCATGCTCATTATTTAAAACACCCCCCTCCTCCCATCCATATGTTGTTGCTTTTCTCTAATGATGCCTCCACTTGGACCGTGTCTCTTTCTGAACAACAGCTGGTGAAACAACACAAAGTCAGGACAGAGTGGCTATTAGAGGAGTTAACTGGTGAGGCCTGGACACCACTAGGAGATATTTTCCATGTCACTGTGCATTTTGCATGGAATCTGTGTCATCACCTGGTGAGGCGGCCTTGGCAGATCTGCTCCAAAGCTGAGTCTGCTGGCACTTTGCAGCTACCATCACCCCTGCTGTTGCTGCTCTTTGGCTGCCTTCCTGCACATGGTGTTCCCTTGATGTGACCTCTGCTGCCGCACAAACACATAAGGCTAAATTCACTTCTAGCACACATGTGTAACCAGACATATATAATCATAAATAGCATTATTCTGTATTCTCTTTGAGATGGTATTTGTCTATAAAAGGCAGTCTGTTAAAAGAGGGATATGATTATTTTGTGCTTTTATTCAGCAATGGAAGAAGAATTCCTGACTGTCTTTGGACACAACTGTGCTCAGGTCAGTTCAGTTCAGATGGTATTTTCTCAATGAATTTCAGACATTAAACTTAAATTCTTTAAAGGCGTTGTACATCTTACTTAGAACAGTAGTTTCTCTTGCTTTCAAATTAGTATGGAAGCTCTAATAAAATATGAAGATGACTGTGTATCTGTTACTCACAGTTCCTGCTACAGTAACTGTATTCACTGTGGTAAGTGCTTATGGCATGAGTATACAGCAGCTCCCAACTCCCTGTGTGTTTGCTGAATTTTGGTGTAGTATTTTACAGTTCTCCCTATTGTACCGGACTTATTTTCCTACTGTGCTAGTCATTTTCTTCATTTCACCCTTTTCATGCATTCCATTCAAATGCTGATTATTTTATGAATTTTGAAGAATTCTGCAAGATATTTACTCTGCTTTAATGCAAATTCTGTGAAAAAGTAGGATTTTAATATAATTCCATTCTGCTTCTCTCATTTTCCATTCGGAAGACACACTTGCTGTCAGTTGACCTCACAGGATTGCAGGCAGCAAATGTAGATGGGATTAGTTCTACATCCACCTCTCAATGTAACTAATTCCTTGTGTTAATATATATAATAGCACACCTTGAGGGTTTTTTGTCTTTAAAAAAAATTATCTGTGTACATTGAAAACTTTGCATAAGTCTCAAGGACTACGAGCTCTTGCATTAGAAAGAAACATGCTAGTCTACAAGCATTTCAGAAGGACAGAATTTAGAAGCTGGGATCATTATTTACATGAATGACACTCCTGCCCAGAGGTATCTTCAGAGAAGCAGAACTGCTAGGTCAGGATCTTCTTTCCTCCTTCTGCTGACTCTTGGGTAGCAATATCTGTTCAACCTTTACTTCTGCTAGGAAATCCCTTGTCTCAGATTCTTTCTTTAACCTGATACTACGCATTTGATAACACAATTTTATCTACCAAAAATATATTCAGTCCTTGAAATACAAAATGAAATAATATATTTAAATGTTCCTACTGTTTCAGATATTTTTGTTTCAGGCTCCAACTTCGTATCTTCTGCCTTTCTCTGCAATTGACAAAGTGTTAAGATTTTTTCCTCTTCTGCTCTGAGCTACTCTATTGCCAGAGGGAACCGGCAGAATTTAGCTCTTTCAAAAATGTTTTTCACTGCAAGGGGAAAAATACATTTGTTCTGCTTGCCCCACATAAACCAGATACACAAAATATATGGACATACATAGCCTCACTGGACATGCAAACAGACATAGCTACAATGGGGTTTGGTTTACAAATTCCCCGCAAGCATTTTCTTCTCATTCAGTCAGAAATCTTTCCCCATACCAACAGTAATTTTCATCCAGCATGTTTGGACTAACCTAATCAACTTGATATAACTATATGTTTTAAACAGCATAGCAGAGCAACTAGAACAGTGCAGTACGACTTGGAGCAATTTTTACTCTAAACTTTACCAGACATTGTCTGGTTTAGTTTATCTTTATGGTGGGTTCCTTAGCTTCTGGCAAGGCAAGTATTTAAAAAATGAACATATGTTGCATAAAATGACAATGCATGTAAATTAGTTATTTTATTCTGACATACATTTGTAGCAGAAGCCTCTTTCTGCAGAACGATCTCTCTTGCTAACAAATCTGATCGTGTTCTGTGAACTCTGGCCATGTCTATTAAAATGCTGTTGCTTTTCAAAAGTCGTTCATTACCCACAAATGCAGGTAAGTGTTACATAAATGCAAGCTATATGAAGCAAAAGACACATGTTCATATAATTAATCCGATGATAAGGGTGAGTATTATCATAATGAGGGCTTCAGGAGCAGCAGCCAGGGTTCGTAAGCCCTTCCTGTGGATGAAAGTTGCTTACTGAATATGTTTCCTGGACTGAGGTTACCCACATGCAAAACAGGTGCTACTTAACTCTTTTGCCTTACAGATGCATTGTGTAGAGATTCTTTTTTTAAGCAATAGCAAGAAAATACTAGTCTTTGCGCTTACTGTTTGAAAGAGTGCTAAGAATAAACATGCTTTATGCTTACTGATCCCCAAATTACCTTCCCTACTCAGTTTTTGCTCTTAAAAAAATGAAACTGAATGAAAGAAAACAAAATCAGAACTGCCTGAAATGTCAAATCTTAGGAGCACAGCTTGGAGAGCAGACAGATGGACCTAGCAAAAAGCAACCGCATACAAAAGTGCTATAATCCGTTGGAGCAGCATGTTAGTCGAGAACAATCAGATTCAAAATTGTTCCTCTGAAATTTTCTCGCTGGCAACCAAACATTGTGACTTTTGTCATCGTGCTATGAGGATGAATCAGATGGGTGACAAGAGCCAGGGACTGGAGAGAAAGCAGCAGATGTGAACACAGAAAAATGAAGCCAGCACAAAATGCTGCTATTGCTTATGAGGGGAGGTAGCGATTATGGCATTAATCAACATTCCATAATCAATGGCAAAAACTCTGCAGAGTGCCAATATCTATTCATCTTTATTTACGCATATGCCTCTCCTTCTTTATAACACTGTCCCTGGGAGTAGTTTCTAGGTTATAAAGATTGTTGCTATGAAAAGAGATAATTGTAGTTCATGACCTGGAGGCCAAGGTAGTGCATAATGATGCTATTGTGCTCCAGGACGCTCCGAGAGCTTTATAAATGAGGGAGGAATGTAACCAAATACAGCGGTCTGGTATAAAGTTAACAGTGCGTTTTAAATAGAAAATTCTAGCTGTGCTATTAGAAATATGTTTTTGCCAGGATGTAATTACACAGACAACCAAACTATATCACAAGTGTCACAGTATTCCTGATATCAACAGCCAAAAAAGTACTTTCCTGTATAGGCTCACCAGACCCGCGAACACAGGACAGTTGTGCCGGAGCTGCTACCCTGGGACTAACGTCCTACCTTTGAGTTCATAGCACTTAACTCCTTCCTTGCTTCTTGAGCAATGTTCTCTGTCTTGCTCACCCCCTAATTACATCCAGTATCTGCCATTTCTGAGACAGGAGCTATTTCCCTGTGCAGCACTAAAATGTGCTGCTTATTACCCTTAAAATTATCTAAGAGGGAGTCTGGCTTAGCAACCTCTGAGTCTGCTGTTTCCAGCAGGCTTAGGCTCCGCACACTGGCTATGGAGGCCTTGGGGATGTTTTGCTATTTTTGGCAAGGGCTGTACTAAAAACCTAAATCAATCCTGACTTTTCCTCTTTACTGGTTGTGATTTCATTTTCTATTTTCAACATTCATTTAGAAGAATATTACAGTGTCCTTTTTCATAGTAAAAGTTATACATAAAAAAGGTATGCATAATTAAAGGTAACCTGGAAGGCTGCATGCCTTTCTGTGAGAGTGGAGTGTTAAAAGTTTATGGGAAGTTTGGTTTAAAGCTACAGTCAGCACCAGCCACCCTAGACAAAAAGACAAGGCTCTTTTAAAGCTTTAACATGATGCTCCACTTGCACCGCATGGTATCTGGATACACCGGGTTAAGTTGCTCTATGTGGTGCTATGTGACTGGATGTAACCAAGTATAACCATATGGGCCATAAAGTAACTTGCGAAACAGATTTGCCTTACCCGGGGAATAGATGCTGTTCTTTCACTATCCCCCAAATACTCTATTTCTGCATTGCTTGCAAATAGTACCAGGAATGTGGGCTGTATTTTGAGGCCTGTGTTGCAGCAAGACAACACCGTTTAGCCACAAAATATATTCATAGGTCAAAAATACCATAGAATCTGTATCATATTGATTGCTATCTTCAGTGCTTCCCAGGGCAGATCTGTTATATATAAGAACAATAAAATACCATACCTTATTATGTTGAACTGGAACTATAAAGGCTATCACATTATTCCGGTTAGTTCTCCAAGGAAAAGAATAATTTCAGAATGCAATTCTCCTACACATCTTACCCCAAGGATAAAATCATCTGCTTGAAGTGATCCAAATTTATTTCTTTTTAGCCTTAGTTTCGGTCTGGTATCTTTAATGGCAAATTCTTTTCCATTCCTTTGGAGTGTAATTTAATCACATAAAAACAAGCAAACACTCCCCAAATATTTCATGAAAAATCTTGAAAAGCTTTACCGATATTTCCATCATTGTCATTTTTAGTAACAGTTGGATGTTATGCAGTAACTGGATGTTACACAGATGGATCATAATTATGAAGTTAAGGCTCAGATCACAGTTGCTTCAATATCCTGGATTAATCTAACTCATTTGGGCCTAGGCTATGACCAAAAAAAGGGCAAGATACAGAGGTCTGGGATCTTCTCCAAGGCTAAAGGATGCCTAGATCAGGACTTTTCATTTGAACTTTTTGCTAATATCTAAATTTCTTTACTTTGAAGAATGACTGACCATAGTTGAATCATAACAGTGCTCTCCTACGAGAGTAGAATTGGAGCACATGGAGTAGTTGACAGTCAGCTGACCCTCTTTTCTTTACTCTTCCCTGTCAATAATGATCCATGGAATTCATATTTTAAAATAAATAGAAGGTCAAAGAAGAAAGAATAAATAATTCAATCAGCAGATTAATCTAATAATCTTATGGTAATACTGGCAATAACCATTGTTGTTTTAAAATGATGAACAGGGCTGTTTTGATTAAAGCTGCATGGAAAAAACTGCACGCTCTGGTTCTTAAGCAGCTAATGAAAATAGCTTTACTATCAGACACATCCTTTTCCAGTTGCCTTTGAATTAAGTTATACCATCTAAAAACCTTTGGCTGGGTAAGTAAATCAAAGGGAGATATTTCTGATAAATGTCCAGAGGCAGTCCTATACATTCCAAGCTGTAGCCCTATAATTAAAAAGTGTAGTCTAAATTCAAGTATTGTATCAACCACTTGTTGGCTTTATTAGATCAGTACTTTTTTATTACCTATTAGATTTTCTGGAGGCATCCATAAAGTTCTGAACCTCTGCTACGGGTTTAAATCTGGAGGCAATGTACTCTATTTCATTACTGAGATTTATGCCTTCAACCCGAGAAAAAAAAAAAAAAGAGACTATTTGACATTAATAATAAAGATCTTTGCAAATTTCCTAGGGGGTTACAGGCCTATATCATCTTGTGCAGGTTATTCTATTCTTAACCAGTTTCATGTGCTTTTCAAAGAATGAACATCCGTCTTTTCTTTTAGAGTATTTCCTAAAAAGATATATATCTGTATATACATGTGTTTGTGTGCAAATATGCATGTATGTTTAGGAAAGTTTCTGCTTCCCTCTCCCTCTGTAAAGTGACATACAAATCCACCTAGAAATTAGTTACCTCTTTTTTTTCTTTTGCAGTCAGAGTGTTTCCATGGATGTCACTGGTAAAAGTAAAGCCCTGCTCACAGATGTATATGCTGGACGGGAAGAACTAGGGATGTTGACTTCTCCACTGCTAAAGCAACTTGTTTTTGAGAATTATTTCACCTCCAAAAAGAGGCAAGAATCTCAACTATTTAGAGTTAAATTACAGCAATGGGAACCAAATATAATTGTTTTACCAGGTACTGAATTCTCATTAAAGTTCAGTGATGGAATAAGCAGGAGAAGATAGAACTAAAGGGAGGTATGAAAGGAAATTCAATTTTAAACATACACATCAAAGCACTGAGTCCTTTTCACAGTCACTCAGTTTTTCCACTGTCACTTTAGTCTTTTACTAAGAAGTACAGTGAGCAGGTGGCCAGAAAACAAGCCATCCAAACTTGTAAGCCATTAAAAAACCTCTGATCCTGTTATTTGAAATGTGAAGCTCCAGGACTAAGACATTCAGTATGAAAAAAAAAAAAGGACCTTCATCCTTTGCACATCACATAGGTCCTTTTCCCCACTGAGTGAGCAGCAAAGCTAAGTAGTAACAAATACACTCCAGGAATCCCTCATTCCTTTTCCTGTGAGCTTCCTGCTGCCTTCCTAGAAAGTAAAGAACCTGCTCATATTATATTATTAAGGTGGCCACCGCAGAACAAAAATCAGTGTCTCCTTCCTGTCATATCTTGTGGCAGACTGAGGATGTGCAAATCCTGAGACTACAGATTCATTTTCCTTAATTTCATCAAGCATGCATCTGTGAGGGAAACAGGCACAGCCAGGATTATTCCCATAGAACAATTTCATAAATTGCACATGTTCATTACGGACTTTTAGGCACAGACTAAACATTCACCACCCCTTCCTTAGATTTTTTTCTCTGGTCTTTCATTTTACTTTACTCTCCCCTCTGGCTTGTAAAACCTGAGCCATTTCCTCCATAAAATTATCATCTTCTTAAACGGAGAAAATAGAAACTTCTGACAACTGTACATCATTTTGGTATGTAAACTACATAAAATAATCCCAACATCTGTTTCTCTGTCAATTTTCCAAACACTAACCTACTAATAATATGCTAGGCGGACGGTAAAATCAGCTATTTTGCTATCTGGATCCTGCTGACTAAATAAATGCACCATAGTATGTGTGGCAGCTTTTGTGACAACAAGAAAAAAATGGGGGAAAAAACAGATGCAAAAAGAATCACACACACACATACACAAAAAGAAGGGAACATATGCCTTCAGTAACCAAACATTAATAGTAAATTCCAGAAGAATACTTCTAAGACTGCTAATTTATCAGAACAGACTTGAGATGTTATGTTTCTGGAGTTACATCATTTACAGGATGTTTGCTTGCTGGTTCATGGCTTATCCATACGATGTGAGCTTGGTACCATTCTCTTTCTCTGAATGTAACGAATGCTGGATAGACGTTCATGTGATTGACCTTGACATTTCACCAGGGGTACCTGCGTCCTGGGATGGCTATTTATCAATTTGAGCTGAAGGCTGTTGTCATCTAGCCATGCAAGAACACTGGGTATGTTCCAGTGACTATGATATAACCTTGGTTACTGTTCAGGAAATAACCCTTTTCCCCTGATGGCTGCCATGACACCCATTTCTGTGTCAGACTAGAAGAAGATACTGCTCCACCTTGATGCAAATAATGTGACTAATAACTGTAAGGACCTAAATGCAGCAAACTGAATCATCCTAATAGTGAACATCTACAAAAAAGCGTGTAGGAATAGAACGGACAGACAGGGATAGCTTTTCCCAGATAAGGACTATCAGTATTTTATGAATTTCCTAAGCTGGAGATTGTGATTACATCTTTAATAGCCCTTGCTGGACTTCACTCCTATCAATTTGAATAATCAGCTTTTGAGCTGCCTCGTTCTTGTGGTTCTCACATCTGTCCAGAAACTGCAACTTGGAAGAATTCCTGGTATCAGGAATCACCTCCTTATATTTTTGCAGTATTTAATATGGAAAGTGGAAGTCATCTGCAGCTACCTCATCCCTTTTCATTGACTCTCCATTTAACTTCCAACTCATTTTGAACTGCACATTCCCCTATAGCGCTAATACCTCCCTTTGTGTGTAATTGGCCTTATGAATGAAGGGGCAATGATTAAATTACAGTGATGATATCCTAGCTGATACTGACTTCCCTGCTATGAGGTGTAAGACAGGATTTGCTACCTAAGCTTCCCAGGAAACTAGCTGTATGAAGTATCTTTCCCAAAAAGTTCCATTTTTAATGATAGAATTCAGGGTATCAAAATGTAGCTAGAAGTAGAACAGAAATGGAAAGAAGTACCAAAGTTTTATGACAGGACACGTTCTAATTACAATAACGCACTCCAGGGCTTAAATTATCAAACGATAATTTACACCTAGGTGATTTGACAGCACTCGGCCTTTGGCCTCCTGCCTAACAACACAATAGGCGTAAATCATTACCAAGTGATTCACACCCTGTCATGTCTTATTGCTTAATTAATTTGTCTAAAAGGCTTTCTGTAAGAACTTAAAGCAAATGTCTTTGTCATAAGCATCTCTTAGTACTGGGTTCAGCACCTGCCCTTTCTGTCATTCTCAGTCCTAATTTCAGCCTTTTGTATTTTAACAGTGTTTAGAAAATCTTCAGAAGATATACTCAAAATTTTTAGATATTATTTTTATTAACTAGTAACTCTCTGTTTACTCAACCAGGAATACTGTATAGGACAAATACAGCTATACCAATCTGGCAGACATCAAATTTTTTGAATATAAACAATATACAGTGTACTTTTGAAATGATGTAACCCTAAATCTCCTAAGTTTCCTGGAAGAAACAGATCTAATAATATAAAAAAGAAGTTAAACACGTTCATGGAGAATATTATCTACTTGTGGCCATTAGGCATGATGATCCAACTGCAGCCTCTGTTACTTGAGCTACTGGTTGACAAAAATTGTAATTACTGTACCATGTCACTGTAATGTTGTTTTTATGTTTTATCTGTTAAACTTTCTCCTGTTTGATTTTGCAGTGAGGGTACCAGGTTATATGGCTGAAATATGCAGAAAGGCATTTGAATCTTCTTGGAACATCAATAAGCTGAAATTTCTGGTAGCAAAGAAAGGGAAATCACAAGAAAAGGTCTGTTTGTTAGCATCTGCAATGACAATAAAGTTTCCTGAGTGCTTACTCAGCACTCACAGGCCTTTTCCAATACCACAAATTGCTTCCTTTACTATGTTAATATGCTCATTACACACGTTCCTTTTCCTAAAAATGAGGGCACAAAAGGTATGTGGTGGATCCTTGCACCAGAACTGTCATTGCTGGGAGGCGCTCAGGGTCTAGAATGATGGACATGGTACAAAACTGGAAGTAGGAGCAGTAAACAGATGTGAGAAGCAAAGCAAGGAAATAATTATAAATCTGAATTACCTCTGTGAGTAAGCAACACTCTCCTAAGGAAAAACCCTTCTGCGATATTTTTAATCCTAAATTCTCCTTGCTCTAAATGTTTTTATGAAATCACTGCTCTTGTAAATTAAAAAGAAAAAAAGAATGACTCTTAGTGAGTGAAGCTGCTCTCATCAGACGCTGACATCCTCTAGCTTCTCCTGCAACAACAGGCTCAGGAGGAAAGCTGGTTGGCCATTAAGTGCCTCCAGTGTGTCTTGCTGGGCAAATGAAGATGAGTTGACTTTGTGCCTATTCAAATCCTTGCCTTTTCTTACTATGACTGTCACCTAGAACTAAGCAAGTACCTAGTGATAACTTTCTTGTTTCAAATTCATTTTACTGATCATAGCTTTTCCATGGTGAAAACATGATTTCATTCAGACTTTGTTACACGTCCATCATCGCTAGACTAGAAACTATTCTTGAACTGGCAATTTATGAAACTGCTGAGATCAACCAAACCAAAGTTGTTGTTTTCTGTGCAATGAATGCAGAATCAAATTTCTGTCCAAGTAACATTTTCTTTCCTACATGCAGCCACAACTTGTGTTAACAAATCTATTATAGGAAACCACTATCTGCTAGGTTGCTGTAGACAAAAGAAAAGGCACAACTCAAAGAAATATTAAATCGGTTAAAGAGTTGAATAGTCAAAGAAATCTGTGAAATCTTCACATCTCTTTTCAGATGGGATACCCTTCCGGCAAGGCGTAGCAGCTGTGAAATGCCTGTCCCCAAGGAACACGTTAAGACTATTTGCATATACCACAGAGATCACTTGAGAGCTATGAGATAGTTAAAGCTTTCAGAATTTCATTCAAAGACCGGGAATTGAAAGTCTCTTCATCTCAGAGCTTCCTTGTTTATTAATATTGTTAGTATAAGGAATAAAGTCGTGCTACAGACAAAAAAAGCAAAACTTAAAACTACATGTAGCTTGCAAGACTCTCACTCTTGCTAACTGAATTTTCCTTTCTAAAAATGAGAGTTCATTACCCCGACCTATCTTATTTCAAAATAAATACCTGCATAATCTACTTCAGATTAAAGTTGGAACATCTGGTAAAGTCAAACCAGATTCTGGCAGTTGGGAATTTGATTATTTCTGGAAGAGAATATAAATCATTTCTTTAAATATGTTTTGAAATTGAGGCTATTTTATTACAAGAGCTCTTATCAATGGTATTTTCTAACCCAATATTTCTTAACCCAAACAATTTTCAGATGAACAAGTTACAAGTACTACTTTTACATTTTTGCCCTATCAATAGCAAATGTTTTTGTTTGTTTCTCCTTTCACTCATCAATGCATGAGATTCCACACTGGACCAGCTACTTATATGTATTTTTGTATTGGTAAAATCAAGATGTTGATGCCAGATTTTGGCTCTGCCTGCTTACAAATATGTAGACCCTCTAATTATCTGAAAGTCATGGGGACATATCCCCTGTTGTCTTTCAGCAGACCAGCACTCACTGTTTTTTCGGTAGGTATTTGATACAGAGCCTCAGGGAGGGTTTTTACTTTGCTTTGCAAAATGGAAAGAATGTTGCAAAGCAGTAGAGTATCAAGGCAGTTTTGTTATAAGATGTTTTCAAGAGGCAAGGGATTTTATCAGTGCTAAGTGTTATTACACCTGTTCTCATTCAATACTGACAGAGAGACGCAAAACCGCTTTGTGATTTTTGTGGCAGTTAAGGAACATATACTGTGCAGATGGTGTAGAATGCAGACACGTCCAGAAATGCTAGAGGATAGTTTGTCTAGATCTAATCATCCTGACACATGAATGAAAGGCATTGAAGTAACCTCGGGTTGTGAAATTCAAGTTTCTGATGTTTAGCTGTTTATCACTGAAAAAAGAAGGAGTTAATAACTGTATTTGCTGTTTATTTATTTTTTATATGACCTCTGCAGCAGGATGCTCATTTTCTCTCCTGCTGGTATCTCCTGATCGGGTGTTACTGGCTGCGGGTACAAATACACTGCCAAAATGGGCTTTCTTCACACCCTCCCTTCTAGCTGTAGCCCAGCTCCAGCAGATCATCTCTGCTGTCTTGTTATTCCTGCTCCTGGGATTTCCTACTGGCCAAAGATTTCCTACTTTTGCAATAGCTCCTTCTACAAGTAAAATACATCACCAATATTTTCAAGAAACAAGGCAGGAAAGAAAACTTTTCTATTCCGAAGCTTTCTTGGTTTCTGCTTTGTCAAATATTCAGCTTTGTTTGGGGCCTCCTCATGCCTGATACAGTCAAGTCAACCACTGGTTTTAGGAATAACAATAATAGTTTTATGCAACATATAGATGGCCCATACAGGAAAATAGGGCTTGAGGATAGCAGACATCTTTTCTAAGAAGTCAGGTGAGCAGTTCACATATTTTACCACCATTAAGGGCCTTCATAGTTAGCAACAACTTAACATTGGCCAGCTACAGTGCTCTGCTGTACTCAAGCTGTACATTACTTTGCTCAGCTGTTTTGCAGTAAGAAGGGCCAGACTATGCAAATACATGATAATGTATTGAGTCCTACAATCATGATTTCAATGGTGGTCATACAAAGTTGTAACTGCTCTTTTAGTTCTTATTAAAAAAAAAAAAAAAAGGATAAGGATATTAATCCAGTGCCATTTCATCTCATACTACAGTATGGAAAAATACCCATAAGTCTGTCTAGCAAATTAAAAGGAAATTATATGGGGACCACCCAGAATCTGTCCTTGGTGATGCAAGGTAACAGAGCTCTAGTGAAAGATTTTCTCTTTTTCCTTGTTTTGCTTTTAAACTTCATAAGGTAAAGGGAGCCCTTTAAGCCCCTGTGCAGCTGCTCCGGCCCTGGCTTTCTCTGCCAGCCAGCTTGGCCCAGGCTCTCTGGCTTCCCTTATCTTAGTGCTGAGCTCTCCACTAACAATGCTGCATTCTCCAACCCTGCACCACTTCTGATCTTTCTTTAAAAAACAGTATGTCTGGGTGGTTGGATGTTTTAGATGCAGATATCTCTGGTTATTGATTTTTTTATTCCTGGCCTTCAAAAAATGCACTGAAAGACACCATTAACTGCAGGAACTCATTTATTTCTATGATTTCTGAGGCTCCAGACTATACACGAAGTAGCCTCATTTCTGCTCACCTCCCATGTTCTGATCATGAAGCAATGAACGCCACTTTCCTTGATAAAAGAAGCAGGCTGCATTATTTGCCAACACTGTCTTTTAAACAATAACCAAGTGGCAGTTCTTTATTCTCTCTCCCTATTCAGAGGATCCTTATTTTGCAAGTGTATTGAGTGAACCAAAAAAATAGGGAATTAAAAATGCAGTCTATATTGAAAAGTAAAAAGCAACAGCCTATTCAGAGAGACTCTCCTTCAGATTTGTATTTGTATCAAGAGTGCAAGTTTCTACTCATTAGTCCAAATTTTGCTGTTTTTACACCTGGCAACCTAATCAAAGACAGTGTGACTACATAACTGTAATTAAATTTAACGAGAGGGGTATGGCACAGTCAGAAAATTTAACTCACAAAACCTCTGTAAAGATTACACACAGAACAGTGAAATTAAAAAACAGGACTTTTAACATTAGCAAAATAAAGTATCTAGCAAAACAGCACGATCTCGGCAGTATAATTTTTTAGCTTGAATAGCAATTCCAGATTAAAAATGTCCTTTAAGAATAATCGAGGCTTGTGGGTTGTTTCCTAGATCATAACCCAGGCTGCTCCACAATTTACAAGGAAGCCTTGCAAAAGAAATGATTCATGTAGCATGACCCAAATATGACATGAGAGCTCAGCTTGACCTCTGAATCATATCCAGGTTTCTATCAACAGGAATGCCCAGGGTCTGGCCACTTTTGAATAGGAAATTTATCCAGAAGGTTATGATAAATACTTTTTTTCTTGCTCTTTGGTTTTATTTGCTCTCATTGTAGTTAATATCATCGTAGAAATGGAAGCTGAAAAGAGATGCTTTGATGCAAATGCCTTAAAAGCACCTCTAAATTGTGATCATATCGAATTTGCATGTCTGCCATCTGCACAGAAAAACCTTGTCTTTGCTCCAATGAAGCTGGCTTGCTGAACTCACAGTCTCCGGATTTGTACAGCCCTGCACCACTGCATGATCATCCATGTAAACATGGACTATAAGAATGGCAGCAGCTGCACATGTCCATCTGAGGGCACAACGCACCCATAATCTTTAATAATAATAGTGAGTGGCAATACTTAACACTTAAATAAGCTTTTTCATCTTCCAAGTCCTCTGCAGGCAAACAGATTCACCCAACATCTCTCTGTTGTGTATCAACATCATTTTATAGCAAGAATTCGGAAACAAAGAAAAACAATCCAATTTTCTCAGGGCCAACTGGGGAATCAATGACAGAGACAGGATTATGAATTGGCATTACCTGGACTCTTCATTTAGGGACCATCAGAAAGACGGACATAAGAACATGTGTTCAAAGAACCCCAAAGAGCTGATACAGTCTGTGTGATGCTGTTCTTTTGAAACATTTTATGCATATATATTCCAAACTTAACAGTTCTAAAATGAGTAAAAGAGGATTTTTTTTCAGTGGTGAAAGCCATCAGGAATTTTCTTGTTGCTAGTTTAGGATATCAATCAGTGTATTGTGATGCAGATTAGATCGATTTGTCGCAGAAAAGTGCAACATACTGCCGTGAACGTGAAATATCACTTGGGTTTTGCTTTAATGTACATTGATTTAAACCATACTGAATTGAACTGCAACCATCTAGAGACTTTAGAAAAGCCACCCTCATATAAATATATGATCAATATTTGCATTTTTAAGGGAAACTATTTTAATTCAAACAAATTTCTGTGCAAGGTCTGAAATGCAAAAGAGTATCAAAACTATATTACAGTAACTGAAATCCTAATACACTGCATTCCTCATTGTACCTCTCTGAGAAACATGCCATGTATTTGATCTGAGCTTTGGGGAATAATGTGGACAAAAAGCCTTTTCAAAAGCTGAGAATAAAAATGGTCTTATTTGAAATTTGAGTATAACAGCTAAAAAAAGCACCACCCTCATCTTTATTAGCCTGCTATTCAATCCACACAAAGTGAAGACATCATAACACTGCTATTATCACCCCACTAGTCATGGATTTGTAATTAATGGAAAAAAAAAACCCACACATTACATACTATCGAAGGGATCTGATCCTGAAATGCACTGAGCTGCTTATTCCAAGCCATAAGGTCTTCTAGCTGTCACTGACTTCAGTGAGAAATTTGGGTTCTCCAGAGTGAGTACACAATACTCAGTGTCACACCAGCTTGGGCGGCTGAGTGAGGTAAGTAGGACTATAAAAGTATTTTGATCTGAAGAATGTTACCTTTATTCTAAAATTCTGGGATAGGCATATCAAAAATATTTTTAAAGAAACACTTGCAAAATACATTTACCCAGCTTGTTTTGGTCTTTTTGTTTCACTTTAGCATGGTACAACTGGCAATTTAAATGTAGGTGGCTGTATGTTTTGTAGTCAACAAAAATACTCTCTATTTTTCTAGGATATTTAAATTGTATGAAGTTAAGGATATTCTGCAAGGGAGCTGTTGCACTTTTCATAAATACACTACCCCTCAGGAGGTGGATTTGTACTTATATTCTGTTGTAAAAAAATCTTTAACACACTCTTCAAAGTTCATAATGTCATAAGCACAGAGCAGGAATATATTATTCCAGCAGTATAATGTTGACTGGAAAAAATGTTTTCTTTTTTCCTAAGGAACGATAGTTAATGTTAAAATCTTATCATCATGGATACCATCAGCTTTCTTGTTTCTTGTCCTGAATTTTCAGGAGGCAGCTACAGCCATACCACAAACACAGACTCTAATATTCCTGCAGAAATGGCAGCCATCTGGGTGCAGGGGTGGGTGCACTGAGCCCTAGGGTGCCTTTAGCCAGTTCACTTGAAATCTCGAGTCTGTCCTGTCCTATCACCCAGCAGCAATAGAACATTTGTTCCCTGAAGGCCCGGCACGCTGCCAGCAGCAGGTGTTAGGCTGTCCTCTGGGAGGAAGGCAGCAGGCATGAGCACTGATGTGTGCCTATGACAAGATGTTGCAAATCTGCTCTCATAGCGACGGTGACAGCATCTGGGACAGTGTTGTGAGTCACCATTCTGTAACCATTAAAAACCAGTTGCCGTTCCTTTCACAATAATAAATTAAAATATCATTCCAAAGCGTGCTGGTCTCAGGAAGAAAATTAAAGAAAGAAGGCAGCTATGCATAAAAACATGCATATGCATCTGCACACACACAAACAGTATTATAGCATGCATAACCAAACGGCATCCAAGTCATTTTTTTAATTAATAGGCATATTTGACGGTTAAGGATGGGTTTGTGACTAATTTTCAGAATACATTCTTATATTTTCTCTAAATGCAATCACAAAGAAAATGTTTGAGAGACATTTAAAATTTTCACAAAGAATATTGGGAAGTTAGATCCTTCTGAATTAATGTTTTCTTAATTTATAGACAACTCTAACACAACTGCCCCTACTAAGTCCATATCCCTGTCCACTTAAGTTTTAAATTTCATTTGCATATGCTCAAGCTGTGTTTCTTCTGCCTATATTCAAAGCTAAGCAGAATATGATATGTTTTGCAAGACAGGGATATATATTAATGTGTGCATGGAAACAAAAAGCAGACTAGCAGTAGCTGTTTCCAAAATATCTGTTTGAAAATACTTGTATGGATCCGTAGGCAGGTGCACAGATATTGTTTCCTTGATGTCTTCCCATGGAGATCATATTTTTCCATTTCAGTTTATACTGGATTTGAATATGGATAAAGCACATTTGAAAACCTCTCAAACAGGCCATAGAGCAAATATCCAAATAATACTGTCCCTTGATTTCACTGGAGTCTTGTTTCCGCCTGGCATGCTTATTTTCCTAGCGATCTAAAGCCAAGACCTTCCCTACTATTGACCTTTGTTGCACAGAAGGCAGGGGATTGAAGAAAGCCGTGACTGGGGCCGCCTCCCTGTCACTCGTGCTGTTTTGTCAGCAAGTCCACAGCACTAATTTGGGCTGATGCTGACCAGTTGTAGATTATTGGCAAAAACAGCAATGATGTCAACAAAGCCACCCTTGACCTCATCATTTACAACAGCATTACCATGAAAGAGTTTTTCTAAGCAATTCTAATCAACGTGGGGGATTTCAGAGAGAATTGATATAATGGCTGATGCCTCAAGTCACATTAAATCCAACCTAGTAAAGTCCAAGCAGCTTTTATCATCACTATTGTTTCCAGCCATCTATGTTCAGCCTTTGCTTTGCTAACCAGTCTAGCCTAGTTGTTCCCTGCTTTTAATCTACCAGTCATGTTGTTTTTTCCTCCTGCTTCTTCCCTATTTTTAAATCAAAAGTTGTTCTAAATAAATAGTTGTTCATCAATAATATAATGATGAAAATAATAACACAAATTTTGATTGCTTTGAATAAACTAAAATTATCTATGAGTAGAAAAACAGATTCAGTGTATAATTTAGTCAAGAATGGCAGAAAATATTGCAAATGTCAAAGTATTTTTCTAGACACTTCCAAAATAAAAAAATCTGAGTTCAGGAATGCTGATACTTTTTTAGTTTAGTAGACAACGTTAGATTTTTTTCTAAAAACAAGGCATTTTTCATTTAAAATTGACCTAATCCTGAAAAAAATCTGAAAGAATTAAAGCCTTCAAAAAGTTTAAATGATCTAAAAAGAAACAAAACACTTCATTTAAATTTCAATGGTAACTTCTGAGTTGACTCAAAGCAAAATGATTTATATTTTGTGAAGGGACTGAAAAATCCATTGATCACTCTGCTAACGTTTGCAACATAGGGCTAGGATGCCTATAAAAATCTGTAAGTACATACTGTAGCAGCAACTTCAAACAGGCACCCAACAACACTCCCAAATTAATACACCAAGGGTAATATAATCATCCAGAGCTCCACATGGCTCCCACTAATCTGTTACTTGCATTACAACCACCTACTACACCTCTACTTCAGATATTCCTACATTATTAGATGGATATTATAATGACTGTAACGTAAATGCCTAATAAGACAATCAGAAAAGCAACTTCATTATGAAAGGCAAGAGAGACAGAACACCAGTCAAAAATACTAAGCGCAGCTTTGAATCTATGATGTGTTTTTAGCACTGCCTGGTAGGTACGTATTCAGCTACATAAGGACATCAAATTCAAAAGATGCAGAGTACTAGTAATCCCCCTGACTCCTGCTAAAGCTTGGTGATCAAAACCTCTGAGGCTCAGCCCTTTCTATTTTTCGGTTGAGCACTGTAGTTTTCTTTCAATCTCACACCTCATTCACTTACCTCCTGTGCATTTAAGATGAGATTTTCGGAGCCAGACGTGTGCATTTGTACACTCATCAACATTTTAAAATCCAGCCCGCTGTTTAAACGGAAAAAAACAATACTCTCCCAATGTGAATACTACAAATACTCCAGAAAAAGCCGAATGATTTATTGAAATGCTTGACAAAGAAACCACATACTGCATCTTTTTGATGGATTAGTTGTGGGTCTGTGTTTTTTTTGAAGAAAAAAAGCCTTTGCTGTAAATCATCAGCATGAAGAATTAAAACATGAAAACAAAGCATATTATTTAAAGAACAGCCTGTTCCCTAAACTGTTACTGTGCTTGCTGCCAAACCACATTTTGTGATATATCATGTACAACCTCCTCTTGCACGTTTTACTGTTATGTTTTATATGACTTGGAGTGAGAAAACTCTGATAGTTCTGTTTTAGACTTACCACTGCCATAAAGACAGGTCAACTTGTAGATCTAGATCAGAACATGACGACTTCCTCTGAAGATGATGGCTCTAGAAGGGGTGGAAAAGTGTTTGTTTACTTGGCAATGTTTATGAAAGAAATCTGAGTTAACTAGAAATGTGAATTTATAGTGGACCTGTTACCCTTCATAAAACACTTCATGAACACCAAATGAAAATGACCTTGCCTGCAAAGTACAACACAAGGAAAGCTGGGCCACTTAATCCTTGTAAAAGCTTAGATGTAAATGACAGTGGCCTAAGCTTGAATGTGAATTTACAGTACATGAACCATAACTACTGCCTGTAGGAAAGCAGGTCTGCAAAGGTAAATATGAAGCAGTCTATCTCATACAGGGCTAGGTGATATTTCATTTACAGTGGAGTAACAGTATGCACACAGGTAACTACTATGGATAGCTGATGTCCACCAACATCGTGCTCAGATTCATACCAGAATGTTTTGTTTATATGCCTACATGACTACAATTATACTAAGCCATTTTCAAAACTCATTCAGGTCTGTTTTCCTAGACATGCCTGAGTGGTTACCAGGTCTAAGGAGGGTTCTGCAGCCTTTTCTAAATCTGGTTTCTAGTGTCACTGTACAAACAGCAACTGAGAGAAACCCCACACTCTGGAAAAAGAAAACAGATCTGACAATTTATCAAGAAAATAAAGAACTAGAGATGTTTATACTGAGGATGATGCAGGCATTCAGAGGAAGGTATTTCAAGGGTAAAGCTTTCAGTGCCTTTTAACTTCTAGTAATGAATTAATTGCTAATATTAAATTAAATGCAATTATTTAAAAGTGATTAAAGATGGAATAAAAGTGAAATAGAAAATTAGGAATGTTAATTCATTCATTTTTATTGCCTAACATCTCTCCCTTTTGAAAAATGCCTCATCTCTCACCTGAACTACAGGTATAAAAAGATGTCTATGATCGAAGTGAAGGCGTGACATAAGAGAGCCCTCAATTGAGGTTGCCCCAAAACTGCCACTTCTGGTTGCATATAACCATGCAAACTTTCAGAACGTTAGGCTCCATTCTACAGAATCCAGTCTTAGGATGATTTGGGCAAATCATTTGCCTTCTTTGGCAAAGGCTGCGTCAGGTTGTTCTTGATAAATGGCAGCTGTGCTCTTTTGTAAGCCATTTTGGGTCAACATCTGGCTTCTCTCCTTGCTATCCTGGCAAAGTGAAAGGAAAAACTGCCTATGCAAACACAGAAGAGCCTATCTCTTGGTCACTCATATAAACCTCATTTTCAGAAGGCCCAAATGGATACTGTAGGACCGAATTCACTGAAGCGCTGAAAAAGCTGAGGCTAAAGGCAAAGGAGAGTTGTACTAAGATATTTCCTAGTAAATAAATATTATATATAAACATAATAAAACAAATAAGTAAATAAAATTACCTTGGAGATAAGCAGTTTTGAAGGCTTTTCCCTTTTTCCCTCTGTACCTCATTTCCCTTCACCTTCTGGTGGTCTTAACAAAACAAATTAAATCATGTTTGTCACATATATAAATGTTACTGTAAAAACTGCTGTAAAAGAGATGAAGAGGAAATTAATAACTCTTTCTTCAAAGTAACAGCTGAACAGGGGGCTATAAACAAGGCCTGGGACCACACATAGGACTAGGAGGAGAAATAAAAGTATATATGTACCACCCAACTTACATGTGAAAAAAAAATATATATATATATGTAATGCAATCAAGTAACTGTAACATAACACAAGCACAGAGTTTGTATGTGCTTAATGGTAGTTTTATAATTTGTGGGTCTTTGAAGTCTCCTGTCTTTTTAACATTGCGTAAATGTTATTTCAGGAGATTTATTTTACCAGATTGTTTTTTTCAGTCTTGGTCTGGTGGGGGGGAAGAGGGAGAACCAGGGAGAGGGAGGAAAGCGGCGGGCCTGTTGCTCACTTACGTCAGCCTCTCGCGTGCGCTGCGGATCATGTGGACCAAAGCGGGAGAATATTCCTCAGAAATCTGGCTTCCGGAAGAAGACTTTGCCTGCAGTAAATCCAGATCAAAATATCAAAAGATCAAAAAATCAAAGAGCTGCTGGATTTTATTCCTGTGTAGCTGCACGATGGGGAGAGAAGCTGGTGCTTCCCTCGTGCTCCCCCCCCACCTCTCAAAAGGGGAAAACCACAGAAAGAAAGCGAAACGAAAAGGAAATGAGTAAACAAATGTGGTATTACAGACCCTGAGGGATAATTTACCGTCAGCACCATGCGCACAAACTTGGGAAATGCTTGGGAAAGTCAGAAAACAAGTTAAAGTTGGTTGGCAGACTGTGGCAGAGCTGACAGCTAGAACTACCCCTGGCGCGCTGACAGAGCGTGGCACTGATCTGCCTATAGCAACTGGTGCTCCAACAACCTCGTCCTCCATTCAAGCTCCTGCTTCCTAACTTTTATCCTTACCCAGCCTCTGTTCCAACCCTAAGGAAGGTTTCGGACACCACTTTTGCCTTGCTGAGGCGCCAGGCCTGCTGCTTGCACCTTGCTTGAATCCAGGCGCCTGGTGGCTATCGCCGGGCCCGGCAGCGCCTCACTACCCGCTGGCAGCTGCGTGAGGTAAATTACTTCGGGAATTACCCCAAAACGCTCCCTGCCACGGAGGAACAAGCTGGGTGTCATGGACAAGCACGTGCACGGCGGCAGCATGCAGTGCGGTGCTGTCTCTGACAGGATTTGGAGCTGCCCTTGCTGCCCACAGGCACCACCTTTTTCCTTCGAAAGCCTTTGGCGGAGGAGATCCCAACATACACTGCCGTTTAGCACGATCCCCTTAGAAATGATCAGGAAAAAGCCCCGTGGCAGCAAGGCCGCCCTGCTGAGCTGGGTGCTGGTAGCGGCCATTTTGGGGCAGGGGTGAGGAGCTGCGCCCGGCCGCCATTTCACAGCCTTTCCTCACGCAGCAGGTAGTAGCGGGGAGTCCTCCCAGGGACCCCCTTCACCTCACAGGAGGGGGAATCTCGGCCTCAAGGATTAGAGTTGCAGGTAAATTCAGGCAGAACTTATCAGCACAAATTGATTTCAAGAGTTTCCCCTGAATTAACGTTTGCTGACTAAGGATAACATGATTATGGTTGTTTGTTTTTTCTTTCCACACAGAACAAGAGTGGGCTGATGCAAACAGCAGTGCTCTTGCAGCCTCCCTGGCACCAACGCTGCTGTTAAGGGCAAGGTGCTGTCCATGCTGGCTCCTGTTTTGCAGGGCATGTGTTTCTCTCCAGGTGTTCAGGCAAGCTTGATGATTCTTACCCTTGATGTCAAAGGTAAATTTATTTGTAATATTTCTTCCAAAGTGATGCTTCCAAGTGCTGCTTCTCCAGACTCTAGTGTTTAAAGCTGCTGGGAACTGTTTGCAGTGGTGGGCAGGGGGAGTGACACTAAGAGGGAGTCCAAGAGCCCTCAGGTCCTTAAAAGCAACAATTCTGCTGTCCTTGTGCCAAGTACCAAATCCCATGCTTAGTTGTCACTGAGATCCCTTCTAGGTTTTCTAACAATGTAAAGGAAAGAGGTATTCATAAAGCTGAGGCCCAGCAGGCCCTCTTGGCTCGCATATTTGGGTGGCTTGTGTTTTTGTGATGTTTCTCACAGTATTCAGTCTGTGGTGGCGACGGTCAGAGAAACCCCTGTACAAGGGTGAGCGCTTGGTCCCTTAGCTTTCTCATAGGCTTATCATTATATCACAGTGGGTGCAAATCAGCTTAGGTGCTGCATTAGCAAAAAATCACAACCAACTGGTACCACCTGCAGATTCAGTCACCCAGTAAAGCAGTGTGGAAGGTCCTGTTCATGCTGTGGTCTCACAGACCGCCATAGAAGATGTGATGGGAGTTTCTTTCTCCACACCATTACCACATCTCAAAAACAATCTTCTGTTTTGAGAACCTTCAATATTCTTAGATCTGTATATATATATCTGTATAGACATATGTATAAATATAAATGTATATGTATAAATACATGTTATCTTCCTATGTGTTTAGTTGGACGATACACAGATAGTCTTCTTTGTCAGTTAAATCCTCCTTTTCTCCCATCTGTCATTTGAGACACTCACCTCATTTCTGTATATTTCTTTATATAATATTCCCAAGGAATTTAGCTTTGTCTCCCCAATAATCATTTAAAGATCTCTAATCCTATCCTCACAATATTCAAACGCCTCAAATATGTTAAACACATCCACATGCAAACTGTCAGCTTCTATGAGGATGTGGCCGAAGCTTCCATATTATTTTGATGAGCTCTACTTTTTTACTACTGGTATGCCTTGCTATCATTTACTTCTCCATGTCACGTTGAGGCTGATACTTAGTAACTGATGAAGGAAAATGAATTGCTAATATCTGTTTTATCATTTCCTGATGAATGAGAAGCCAAATAGAGTCCTTATTTGTGTCTGGCTCATTCAAAGCAAAGAAGTATACACAGACTGATGGCATCATGCATTGCTTTTCTAGCAAACAGTACCCTCTGCCCTTACAAATGCCTGCTGCCATTTCTGCTGGTCCCACTCAGCAGATGACCATCTTTGTATCACCTGGCTCTTTTGTCGCTCTTCATTGTATTACACGTACTGAGGCATCTATTAAGAAAATCGAGATTACTTTTCTTTATCATTTCTAATATGCTAGAGCTATGTGAATAGTGGGTCTGTTTGGTTCACCACTGCAATAACAAATAAAAAAATCCATCTTTAACACTTAGGAAACTGTCTATTTTTAGTTTGGTTTCCTATGGAAACAAGGCATCTGTGATCAAGCTGTCTCTGTGTATGTATCTGTCCTTGTGTACCCCTTAATAATTTTTGAATCTAGTGGCCTTTTCCAACCTGCTTTGACAAAGTGATAAGAGTTTTAAGGTAAGTGAATTCTAACGAATTAATGGAATAGGTGGCCAGAGAAAGGAACAAAACAACTCAAAGTTGCCCAGCTGAAAGAAGGCTGCAGCATGAATACACATCTTAATAAGCTCCAGAGGATCTATGGAGATGAGAACCAGAGTAAATAACACAACTGTAGAGAAAAGCTTCTCTTCTAGGTCACACCTTCTGTGCATCTCAAATTCAAGGAAACCAGACTTAATTCATACCACTGTTCTTACAACTATTTAAGACTGGTAGAGGGCCTTTTCATTCCTCAGCCAAAGGATTAGAGTTTGTTCTCTCTTTTCCCCGTGTCCCAGCGCAGAATCTGGCCACAGACGTTTTTGAATTTGACCTATCATTTAGGTCAGAGGGTCAAGAACCTGTTGTACTGGCCTGTGAAGTTAAACTTTCCTAAATCATAAAGACTGCCTCGGGGAATGCCAGGAAGCAAGATAAGAAAAATAAGAAAATAATGTAAGACTCAGCTATCCCTTAAAGGCTGGTGGTTATGGTATATGACTATATTAAGAAATTAAGGGGAAAGATATGTTGTGTTTAACACAGTGGTGTAGATTTGGTCATTGTAATAAGTAAGAGGAGAAATGAAAGCTGTAACAAAGCATGTTGCTGAGTAGACATTAGTAAGAAACAATTCCAACTCAAATCATTTTATTCCCTTCTCTAGAATCCGTCTTTTACTAAGCCTTCAGTCTTCTCAGTATTGTCCAGAACTAGAAAACAAGACGATGAAAGAACAGACCTTTGAAGTAAGGAAACTAGAAGAGAAGGTAACGTAGTAAAAGTTACTTATGCAAAGTTTAGCTAGACTGCAAATACAGAGAGAGACACTGGAGTCATACACATATAGAAAGGATAACTGCAGGAGTGGAATCACTGAGGAAGAAGGTACAGACAACACATTCATGTAGCTCTATATCTGAGCTGGATCTGAATCTGTACAGCTCTACTTTGCGATTTTGCATCCAACAAGCTCTATCCCTGAGGCTGAGCTGCTTCTGAACCAGTTTTGTATGTGCATCCTGAGGAGATTTACTCGCTCAAGTTGGTTTTTGCTTGGGGCTTTCTGCACTGTGCCCTGTTGAGCAATGAAAGCACACTCAGGTTCTAAGTGGAGGAGCTGTGGCTGTGAATGGTGTAGGCTGTGTTACTAGTGGAGCTGGCAGGGCTAGCAAACTGGGGAGAATTGCAACTTCTACTTTCCCTGGTGATTAAATGCTTTTCAAACGTTTCTTAGGTCTGCAGAGAAAGCCTAGCTGTTTTGTAGCTGTTTTGCACTTTCTAGGTTCATGAAAGCACAATAGGAGACAAATTAGTGTGGAAATCCCCTTCCTAACAAGAAAATGTCCTGAGTGCAGAGATGCTTCAGTAGAGGTACTGTAGTTCTGATAGCTTCCTTGTGTCAGTCTTGACTCTGATTAGAGCAACGATGCCTTTCCAGTGGCCTGCTTTTACTTCAAGGACATAAGTTCACTGGTGATCCCTCTTAGAATGCTTTTCCTTTCTTTCCTTCTTTCTTTTTTTTGTTAAAGAAGTGTGCAAAATTTGAGGATAAAATAATACATGAATCTGAGGAACCTGACGGGCATCGTACAGATACGACACTTTGAGACTTGAGAATAACTTGTTTAGACAAAGAAAACTAACTATAAGATGTGGATATGAAACAGTCACAGAACTTTGGGATATGAAAATCAGAGTTCTCCTGCGGTCTGCCTGCACGTACACTTTCCCAGCTGTGTAGTAGCTCCGCATTCACAGAAATTGGTGCTAGATTGGCGAGGAGTGGAAGTGAATGCACATAGCAATGAGGGAAAAAATTGGTATGGAGTGAGTCAAAATGGAAGTTAAAACTCCTGTGGAATGTAGTTTCTTGTTGGAGGAAGTGTGGGTGTAATGAGAGATTGAACAAATAATTTGAGGTACCTGAATAATTAATACAAACACCCAAAAAATATATACTGGAAAAACAAAGTAGCAGCCAGTGGATAGTGGAAGACCGCCGGAAGTCCTTCCAGATGCATGAAATATTGGTAAGTAGCTCAGGGGTCTTCATTCTTTCCTGCAGCTGGAGAATGGATGGCAAAAAATGTTTATCCTAAAATATTTATCTTAAAATATTTATCTTCATTGTAACCTTTTGAGGAGAAGTTCCTGCAAATGTAAAGTTTTTGGATTTTCCTCAGATTAATGTTATGATTGCCATTTTTATCAGGTAGCAATCTGCTGTTACTTCATCCTGTTCTGTGTAACACATAAAATGGTTAAATAAGTTATACATTTATTTGCCTTTTGTATGGACATTATTTTTCAGTATTGCCCTATTTCTGATATGATATGATAATTAAAGTATTTGGAAAATAAAAATAGGCAGACATATTTTTAAGATCATATGCCTGATACTGATAGGCAATTTATTTTAGTTGTATAGGTATTTTTCTTTGCAATTTCTATAACACTTACCGTAATTCATTAAGAAAAGATTTTAGAAAGCAGGGGATATAATTAGTGTATTGATCTAGCTTTCCATTATGTTGTTATCACAGGTGAAAAATGTGCTTGTGATGAAATTGTTGATTAAAGCTACCAAAAAAATCCATTATATCTTGCTTACTTTTCCCTACCTAATGAAGCAGATGGGTTTAAAATGAAGGAATGCTTTATTGACCTTTAGTAAAAATATATACGGCATATAGTTTGAAACCTGTAAGATAATTAATATTAACACGACCTTTTTAGTTTCTGGGGTAGAGTTCTACTAGCAAGAGCAGCTTCACGGTGTCTTGTGTGTTTTCAGTGAACAGGTCACATACTGGCTAAGAAAAGGAGAATGGGGATCAGCCTGAGCAGTTCACAGCATCTCCTGGATTGATAGCAGGGAGAAGGACCAACCTCCTCCTGTGCACTCTGGTAGGTCAGGGATGTTCCTGGCACCTTCTGGGGGCAGGATCTGTCTGTGGAGGAGGATTGCCAGCCTCATGGCCAACATTAGAAACTACAGAAACATATAAGTACAGATAATTCCTAAACAATGCAAGAAATTTTGCAATATAGTTTAGGGAATATTCTTCTCTTGCTAACTATCTAGAGACAGTGACTGTCTTCACCTAAGATTTAAAAAAGGTCTGGATGTTTGCTGTACCTGTATTTGACAACAGCTGTCCTTCATACTGGTGTAAAAATACAACCCGTATCTAAATTTGTCCCTGGTCATTTGTTTATCAGTAGCACTTTGATCCCCAGCTCAAAATAAAACTTTTGTTTTTAGGATAAATAAAATAATCCAAAGTAAAATCCCATTCTCTTTGGTTTGATGAAGTGCAGACCTTTGCAGCAGAGCTTACCACAGTCGTTCAGCTCTTCCATACAGCCCCCTTAAGCAAGTTGAACCCACTATGAAAGTGTGGCGCTATATAATGAGTCCCTACAGTGTATGCCAGAGGTCCTGCTAAACTCTCCAGAAGCCTGGCTTCTTGTGGCCTGTACTAAAAGCCTAATAAAGTGTTAAAATCTACATAACTTTTATGTGACTCAGGGCAGCAGAGGGTGCTCCTTACACTCTTAAACATTGCAGACAACTGAAAGAAAACAACTTTTATTGGGCTTTAAATAAGGAAGATCAGATGATGAGATGCTACTGAACTCTGTGTGCACAGGACTGGGCTTCATCATGCTGCAGAATGCGGAAAGTTCTGAATTATGGAGAAGTTGGACACAATTTCCTTCCTGAATTTCAAGGCCAAGAAGCTGTTCCCTATCTGTCAGTTATTGTAAGAATTGATGTGATACCATTTTTTTTTAAATTCCATGAATTCCTTGTTCAATGCCTGCATTTGCTTACTCTTTTCAGAATGTTTTTTACAGCAGAAGTCATGTTAACATTTCTGCAGTTTATCTGTTTGCACCTGGTTCATAAACTAGCTGCAAGCAGATTTGTCTTTGATCTAGTAGGACTTTTACAGATGTATTGCATGCACTAGGCCATGAGCTTGTCTCTTTATTATTTGATGCCTCTCATTTTTCACTTTCACAAGTTCTTAGCAAATAAGACTTGAAAAAAATGCAAAGTTGTTTAATCCGTCCTTTGGGCAGAAGCAGATAAAAGTATTTGTTTTAACCTGAACCAAACCTGGGTTTCACTGTCTCCAGTGCTGAATGTGCCACGAAGTTCCTTTTCCTTTGTTAATCTGTCTCTGGACTGGTCAGTTGCCTTCAGTGTTAGAAGTTCTTTCTTTCAAGTTTTGTTCAAATTATATGTCCTATAAAGAATCCTTTGACAATGCCAAAATTATAGGTAAATACTAAAGTTTTCAACCTTGTAAAGTGTTCTATTCCCTTTTCCTGCTTCTTGGTCTCCAGTGAGATACCTGAAGTCTCGGTGTCTGTTCTAGCCTTGCTCTCTGTGATTTCAAGGTGAACAGCCAAGCTGGAATAGTCAATTCACGTGCAGCTGGGGTTTGTGTAGAATTTAGAGAGGAAAAGATGTTTGAAAGAAAAGACTAGGCAGCCAGATTAAGAAAATCCTTTTCTTGCTTTCTGAGCTCTTGTGTGAGGTTTCCCATGATTATTAGAGGGAAGATGAATATGGCAGGTTTAAAGAATCCATCTTTTTTACCTAGCTGATTGCTGGCTGCAGCCTGCGGAGGTGGTGGACCACGTACTGTCATTCTGTTCACACCTCTTAGACCTCAAGGACAACTCAGAGGGTATTTGCAGGCTCACCTTCAATTAAAGGTACTCTCGGAGACAAGCTCACAAGTTTGTGCAGAAAAATATTTCCTCCATGTTGGACAATTCTAAGCATCTATTTGCTGAAGCAGTTTCATTTCTATATATTTCAGTGGCAAAATATTCCCCAAATATCCAAGTAAAGCAGTGAAGATGCAAACAAGCTTGTATCCTTTGCTTGTCAGAGACCTGTCCAGCTTTCCCAGTGGTCTGAGTGCATCCATTTACTCTTGTTTCCATAGTGCCGTTCTATTTTCCTGTTGTACTACTTTCCATTCAAGCTTCTTGGTTTGATTTCTTCCCTGTTTCTTCACCGTCTTTTATCCTAAGCTCCGTCTCAGGGTCTATGGCTCCTCCCTAAAAGTCTTACATTAAAATCCCCCTTTCCTCCAGCTCCCTTTGCTGCCTTAAGGACACCACAGACTTTTCCCCAGTCCTTATTATCTGCCTCTGCATAGCCCAGCTCTCAACCCACAGCAGTCTGATCCCTTGAGAAGGTAGGACAGTCCCTGAGAGGGATCTGCGTGGGAGCATAACCAGCTGGACCTGCACTTGCTGCCCCTCTCTCAGCTCTTCAGGCCTGTGGCAGTGATGAACCTCATGACCATGAGTCCCACAGACCACATGTAATTTGAAAAGAAGCATATTTCCTTTTAATAGTTTTAAATGTCTTTTATTTGAATTCCTTACATTTTCTTCAGTTTCAAGTAAAGGTGAACGGAAGTGTCCAAACTAACTTTTCTGATTTTTTATATGCATATATATACACATATAGCCCAAAGATTAGATCATAATGCAAACTATATGTGTTAAAACCATGAATAAAATATTTGAAGAATATTTTTTATTTCTCTGCCTTTGCAGTCAGCAGTACAGTTGTCTCTTTTTTTAAAGATGCTTGCAACTCTTTTTCTGGCCAATGTAAATAATATAAATAATTCATGTATTTAGTAATGATAAATATTCATATTTCATTTAAACTTGACAGTGGTCGTCTAGATTAAACTAAATTGCCTTGGATTCAACAGCTGGCAGTCTCCTCATGCGAAATGAGGGATTTTCGTCTTACCTTTTTTTAAAGTATATAACTAGCAGAAATGGGAGGTGAGGAGGAAATCAACTCTTTTATCCAAACATATATCACATCTGTCTATTGACTATACTTTCTTCAAACTTTGCTTCAAGCAAATAGACTTATTTATGGAACAGACTAAATGAATGCTGAAAGGAATAGTATAGCTTGCATACTGTATGAGCACAGATAACTGTGTCAGAGTCTCTTATTGCCTTTGGAGCTAAGTTCTTACGAAGTTGTATGCCTCGCCTTAGGAAACTTAGAAATTTGGGAGCAGGAGACATTAAAAAAATCAAATACAGAAGATATAAATATGCAAGATGCTTTGCTTACATGATTAAATTCAAAGCTGGATTTTCATTGGTCTGAAGTCTTCAGCATCATTGAGTAGTAGTAGCATTCAAAACATAGGAATGGAGCAGGATTGAATTTTTAGAGTGGGAGAGAGTGCATGTGGCCATAGCTGCTTGGGGCATTCTACCTCAACCAAGGAAATTTGGCGGGCGAAAGCAAATCTGAGCAGATGAGGTGGAATCACCAGCCTTTAGAAAATCCCAGGCAGTGAAATCTGCAGAACAGGATAGAGAGATTTCTGGAAACAGATGTTCAAATGCTGCATATATCTCCATGGGAGAAAAGGTGTGTTTTTTAAGCTAGTTCAAGCTAAACCCTGTTAAAATCCTGCTGAAGACAAGGCGGTTGTATTTTTACATGCCTTATCAAGTTAAGATTAATGGTAGGCTTCTTCCCAGGGTACCTATGCAATATGAATTCAATCTGTGTCCACTACATTATGGTACTGGGCTGAGGGTGTAATGGGTTTCTTTCTACCCAAGTTGACATAGCCTGGACTAGACCTGTAAAGCATGATTATATCAGTGGTGGGTAGTTTCCAGAGTCAAACTCTTTTGTGAATTTTTTGTGTTTTCCACGGAAACTAGAGATGACAGTAGACAAGGGTTTGGGCTCAGAATATGTGGGACTGACATGAGAAGAGCTTCAGGCCAGAGGGTTTCAAGACAGGCTTGCCCAGTTTGCTGACAGCGGCCTCCTAAGTCACAGAGAAATGAATTAATTAATAACATTAAACCCTTTTGTGTTGCTATTTTTACTTGTTTCTATGTTATTGCCAGTGTTCAACAGGATTTAGGGTGACTAGGACAAGTCACTACTGGAAGGCAAAGACTGAGATGGCCAACGGAAACATCCTTATTTATGCTTCCCATACAGCATTTGCAGGTGGGCCGGCTGGAATCACAGCCATGACTCTGCTTTGTGTTATTCCTCATTTGTTGTTTTCTCCATCTGCTCATTTATTTTCCTGGTTATGGTCTTCTTCTCACTGTCTCCATCTTCCTTGCTCATTTGTATAAGTAGAAATATCCTCCCCTCTGGCAACTGCATAATATGCTTTCTCTTTTATGTATATATTTGGCTTGCAAATAGGTAGCTTAAAAATCAGGGAGAAGACAGGGAAGCCGTCATCAATTTCCAGCAGATTCTTCACATATTTATGCTGTATTCCTTCAGGTTTTGCTCATATTTTTTCACAGAAATGTTTTTGGCCAAGGCACATCACAATATAAACATGCAGAAATGAAGCGTTACTCAGTACAGGTTATTTGGAGACCAGGCTGAAGACAACGCATAGGAACTGCCGGCTCCGTGCCACCTCCTTGGTGCACAAAATGGGAGTGTTTGCTGCAAATATTGGTGCTTTGCGAGGAGTACAGCTGCTGCCTTGCTGCTGGGTTTGGGGGCTGCATTTGGTTTTGTCCAGTGGCCATCATGAGGCGTTTTGCCTTCATTTGTGCGCTGCCAAGGGGAACTGCAAAGGAATTGACATCTAATCTGCCGTTCTTTTCTTGGTTCTGACAATAGTGCATCCAACATCTTGAGCAGTGTAAACCAGGAGTAAATGTAGAGTGCGAGGAGCACAGGGACGGGGGAGACTGTTCTCTGTCAGGCAGTGGCGAGGGCGGCAGCACTCCTAGTTCCCTGGGAAATCTGCCCTTTGTATGTATGGGAGTGGGATTTTAGAACCACAGTTGCTGTTTTCAACTATCCATGAGATTACTCCTGGCAGTTAATTTTGATCTATAGCACTGGGGAGCTGCTGAAGTCCAGTGGTAATGTGCAAGCCTGGGAGTCTCGAATTGTAGGTTGAAATGCTTTGTCCCCTGAAACCTGTGGGGATTTTACAGTGATTTCAGAATTAAAAAAAAAAATGGATTTCACATCTGAAAAGGATTCCCAGCTTTTCCACAGACCTACTGTATGACCCCCAACCAACTCCGTCACCTTTCCATGCCTCTCTCTTTCATCCATCCCATCTGTTTGGACTTTAAGCTGTTCAGAGCAGCCATTGTCTCTGCAAGTGAATTTGTTCCGTACAGTACCTAGCACCGTGGGGCTCTGGTCTCAGTTGGAACCACTGGGTGTGACTGCAATGTAAATAATGAGTAATAATAATAGCATATGTGGGGGTGTAGAAACAGGGAGGGAGAGAAAAATATTTTCCCCATTCTTGTCTGCTTTTTGTTGTTGTTCTATTTCCTATTCACAGAAAGCATACAATACTGATTAATGAAAAATTTCTGGCTCCAGTTCAGTATCTGGCTTCAGTACATTTGCTATTTGATATCTGAGATATGTACAACATGTTCACAGTGAATTCTCCAACTGAAAACAGTAGAGTTCAAACCAAGTCAATTAATTCACAGAGTGAATGGATTCAAGCCCAGATTCTCGTGCCTTGTGGAGGCCTCTTTGAGTCTCCTGCCAAAAGATATCTGTTTATAAATGCAGTAAACGTAACTATTTGATACTTATAGCTCTTACAGCCTTATGTGATTTTTTCCTTGTTATGGCTGATCTCTGATAATTGAGTTACATTTTGCAGACATTTCAGGCATTCTCTGTCTCTACGCTTTCTTCCCCCCCCGGCGCTATAGCTCAGCCAGTGCTTTGGACGGTTTCACATTTCCTTTCTCTTTGTTGCCTTGGATATTTGCTGAAGTAAGGCATAACAAAACTGTATCCAAAATCCATACATACTTGTAGCCAGGCTCCTTCTTGAACCTGCTTTGTGGCTTTTGCCTGTGAGAAACTTTAGCTTATCTGCGGAAGCAGAAGAGAGATAAAACCTTACAATAAAAATGACTCTTGTGTTCTACATTGATGATCCAAGAACATTAATAATAGATCTTTGTTGAGTAGTGTCTCTCATCCCTAGCGTTCCTACTTTTCATTAACTGATGTATATAATATACTAGTCATTTTTGAAAAACAGTCACTCACTTATGTGGAGTATAGCAGGTAACATTTATAAAACAAAAGAGAAAAAAATAAATTATGTGAGCAACATCATCATCCCTTTGAAAGATTAAGCTAGAATAACTGAGAGTAAAAATTTGGACAGGGTATATGGGCTAGCACTTCTCTAACAACTTTCTGAATATTTTTATTCTTTTTTTTTAATGCCTTTTTTTTCTCAGCTCCTTGTCATGCCCTCCATCCCTCCAAGTGTATCCCTCCAAATGAATCTGCCCTAAGGCTCTTTTAATTGTTCTCCTCTTTTTCGGGCATGCTCTTTACCCATTTACCCACTCAGGATATTCAGCTGCTGTCTTTACACCAGTTATCCTCAGATCCTTGTATTTTTGCTTTTCAACCACCCATGCATGTTATATTGCTGCTTGTCCTCCTGGCTGTTTTGCTACAACTGAAATGCTCTGTAGTCAGACATCAGCTCCTGAACCTTCCTTAATATTTCCCTCATCCCTCTGTTCCTTACGTTCCTTGCTACTCTGCTCTTCCCATACTGCTCCAGTCTGCAGCCTGGACTGATCTGATTTGATACATTCCAGTATTTTCCCCCTAAAAACAGAATTTCATCCTGTCACCCATTTTGTATTTTTTCTTATAACTTCTGACTCTGTCTCTTCAGCTCACTTTTGTCATCCATTTGGTCCAAAGAAATGACACCAGTAAAGATTGTTTTTCTTGCTTATTTCTTTGGGAGATTTCTCCAATTACTCATTCTATTTTACCACATCATCCCCACTATTTTCTTACTCTTTTGGGTCCTTGCTTACTATATTTTGTCTTGAGTCATTTGCGACAATATCGATCTTCTGCTCTGTCACAGATCCTGGACAAATTGCTCATGGAGCAGTGGCTCATAGTACTACTGTCATGGTTTTTCTACCATGTTTCCCATCATGTGTAGTGCAGTATTACTCTCTTCTTTTGGTTCCCAAGACTCGCCCCTATGATAATTTCAAAATAAAATAAGTCAGCCTGGAGAGGCAGGAAGGATTAGTGATATCCACATATAAAGCATACACTAAAAATGTTTGTCATTATATTCCTCTTCTGCTAAGTTCTGAGCACCATTTCTGCTCTGATTGAAAACTCAGAGGCAGCAGTTGTTCCTTTCTACATATCTTTGCAGCACTTTGCACCATGGCGTCCCATCCTACTACATTATCATACATAAAATGTCTATGAAGCAGCAGCTGTAACAGATGAGTGTTCCCTAACACCATCCCATCTTGAAGCATTAGATCTTTTATTTAGCTGCCTAAGGAGAAGCACTACATATGGCAACATGAAACTGGTGGAATATCAAATGAATATACATTGTCCTTAGTATTTTTAGACTAGAAATTAGAAGACAGTTTGTAGCTGCCAGGAATTCTGGAATGGCCCCACCAACAGGATAGTATTCCAAGAGCAACTTAATGAATTAATGGAAGAGATTGCGGCTATTTTGAAATCAAATTTTCTGAGCCTTTTATGACACTTCAGGTCCTTGAGTGGTAGATTTGTTATCTGCAAAGGGATGGTGAAAAGAAAACTGATCGCCGAACATGAGTTCTGTTGTATTTACGTGGTGTTTAACTAATCTCATGCTTTAGGGCGTCTGCTTCCTTTTGAAACTTCAGAGACTGGCTAGATACCAGGTAGGATGTTTTTCTGGTTAACATGGTCCTTCTTAAATGCTCACGTTGATGGGAGGTTCAGCTGCACGTGCTCAGCTTTGATCGCTGGATCTGGAGTGAGTCTCTGCTCCCTGTGGCCCCCATTTGATGGCAAGTCGCGTTTAGATTCTTTGCAGCAAAGTCCCAAAGCTTGCAGTTGGGTTTGGGATGTGCCTTGTGTCGTGTGAAACGAGGGATCTGCGGTCCATTCTGGCTAGAACATCTGTGGTGTTGGTACCTGCAGCCACAGGGGCTTGGAAGCGGTGCCTGCCCTGGCCTTTCCCAGCAGTTCCCGGCCTGTTTGCTGGAGATCTCCTCACACCTCCGCTTGGCAGATGCTGCTCAGCTAATAGAATCCCTGCAAAGGATGCGGTAGGCAGTAGCACTGCTGTCAGCACGAGCACGCTGAGCTGTTACTTGTGGTGTATTTCAATAAGGAAAGATAGCTGAGGAAATAAGTGTCAAAACTTAAATCATTTCACATTGTAAATTGGTGAACTGCTTTAGTCCTACAATAGTTCTGCTTCTTGCAGTTTGTTTAAGTTCGGTAACAGCTAGAAAATCAGTTCCTCGCTATTTTTGCAAGTAAACCCTGCCAGCAGTAAGCAAGAGGGGAAAAGGTGAAGGATTGAAACTATAAAGACTAGAAAATAATGAAATGTCAGCATTATTGTGCTAGTAGCAGAGCTCCAATAAACCAGAAAAGAACAGAAGTGATCATATTAGGCAGCCAGGAGTAGTCATTCAAAGAAAGCTGTTTGGACCTCAGGGAGTCACGAGAGAGGTCTGGAAAGGCTTTTGTTAGAAATCCAGAGAATTCAAGAGCAAATCTTATTCCCATTTCTCGTCTTAGAACATTTATTAAGGTTATCATTCTAGTTGTCCTAAACTGCTTCTCCATGTAGTGAGGAATTTTCCTGGAACAGATAAAACTTTCTGTGTACTAATTTAAAAAAGACATCTGACAGATTCTTCACTATATTTATCATATGTGTATATATATAGGTAGAATTTCATTCCAACAGTGTCCAAGTGTAGTAGAAAGTGTTTATATAGAAAGCTATAATTTCCCTCCTCTTGGATAGGAGAATATCAGTATCACAAGATTGGTGCATCCCATCACATACCATGACCACTGTCTAATTGAAAACATGTGAAACTAAATATCTGGTCACCTGAGATACATTTTCCAAAATCGTTTAAACAATCTTAAATAAACAAGATGTATTGGTAGATAAGCTGAGAGGATAAAGGAAAAGGGCTAAGTTCATCCATTTTAACCTATGAATTAATCATACTTTCAGAAATTACTTCTGTCATACCATAGGTTTGATGTCTTTCTCTCCAGATTTTAGTCATATCTTCCTTCTAGAAAAACTTCCCTTAGGATGTATTTTCCAAGAAACAGATATCCAAACAATTGCATTTATTCTCTCTCCTCACAGCTCCTTTCTCCCCCTCACTTTGGAGCTCCAAAATGCTACTGCTTTATTTCTCTGCCCAACTGTCTCCTAAACATTTTACCCTGTTCCTTGTCTTGTTCATTTGTCCGCAGTCCTTTATGCAGTGTCTCCTTTGTCCATCATGTGGGGCAACCTTCCAGTTCATCCTTCCATTCTTTGTTATCTAAAATCTCCTCTATCTTATGTAATAGTGGTTTAGAGTACATTTCTGGTCAGGTAAGTCAGATTTTCTTATCTTTTCTCTGCTCTCTCACTGCTCTTTGCAGTATTTTCAGGTAGATACTTTGTAATAGAACATAATAATATAAAAAAAGTCCAAAGGGCGAAACTAAAAGTGAAATGAAATGAGTGCTTCAAATAAACCTAAGAATGAGGCTGAGACCTATTGGCAGATGTTCAGTGAAGTCAAAAAGAAGCTGATTTGAGGAGATAAATTATTCATAGCTAATTATTTGCTCTATAATGCTAAATATCCTACATTTCAGCCTCCTGCAGGCAACTCAAGCAGTGATTCCTGATTTTTTTAACAGCAACAACCGCACAGAGTTTTTGAAGTGTTTTTGGTCCCTCTGGGTTGACAGGTGCTACATAAAAAGAAGACAGGATATTGTTATTAAGACTCTTGAGAGTTTCAAGCATTAAGTGCCCTACAGTGAGTGGAACTTCTATCTTCAAAACACACATATTACAGCTTCAAAATACTCAGAAGCTCCAGGCCATTCTTTCGGCAGAGGCTCGAGCAGAGTGGTGTGTCAGTGGCTCCGTTGCGGGCGCGTTCCCTCGGGGTCCTTGTGACTCAGATCTGGGACTGAGTTGTAGCTCATATCTGCATCCCTGTGCTGTGAGTGACGGAGAGGAGACCCTATCAGTTGCCTGCCTTGTTCCAAGACTTGCTGGTGCTTCTGTGCACATGCTGACTTTGCTGCTTGAGTAGAGAGCAGTGAATTGCTAAGGTGGCAGTGGTCTTGCCCATGCTTTCTACCTGCCCAGAGTAGTGACTAAGCACAAAGCTGCATTTGCATCTGTATAAAGATGCAAGATGCAGCTTGCCTGGCTAGAGCTGTAAAATAGTGATTGACTCCATACATGTAGCTCAAGTGCCAGTCGGACCATCCATGATCCTTCTGACTGTGGACATTCGGCCCTCCGATCCGTTTCATTCAAGGAAGTTGGCCCTCCCTCTTATATCTAGAATATAGTTAATCCATTACTGAATGAAGCCATGCACATGTAATAGACATTATCAATCCATTATAGTTGTATATCCAACAGAGAGACTATTGTTGAAAAAGACTCCTCTCTCCTCTCCTCTCCTCTCCTCTCCTCTCCTCTCCTCTCCTCTCCTCTCTCTCTTTTTTTAAACTGG
>VWPW01016029.1:0-186538 GCA_013389825.1 Crypturellus undulatus | reverse complement strand
GAAGTCATATTTTAACACACACTCACCTCTCCTCTCCTCTCCTCTCCTCTCCTCTCCTCTCCTCTCCTCTCCTCTCCTTCTCTCTCTTTTTTTAAACTGGAGATTCTTGTGTTTTGTAAATGAACTCAGACAGCTCAAGTCAGTCCTTTGGCATTCCAAGCCCTTCGGTAGTCAGTTCAGGCTGGCATGCAGCCACTCAATCTGCACTTGCCCATAATGAAATCCATTCAAACATATCAGCTCCCAGAGAATGATGTGCCTCAGTCTAAGATTACCATGAAGGAACCTGGAAAATAGGCAGATACGATGTGGGGACTGTTTATTTGCGTTATTTTATTTGCATTGTAAAAGGCTTTTCGAAGACACAATGAATTCCAACTTCACTGTGATTAGTTTCAGACTGGCTACTGCAGTGCAATATAGATTTTTAAAATGATTTTTTTTTTTGCACANCTACTGCAGTGCAATATAGATTTTTAAAATGATTTTTTTTTTTTGCACATACATGCATGTGTATAGTGTCAGGTGATATCAGCTCAGCAACTTCAAAGTAATATCAGTGGATAAATGTCTCAGTCATACGAGTGGAAGTCAGTGTGTTTATAGAAACACTGAGTAGTATGTTAAAAGACTTGTTTTTTGGAAATAAAAGCTTAATTTCATTATCATAATGATGATAACATACAGCTTTGGATGATATTAGTTCCTGTTTACATTACTCCTGGTGTTGGTCTAAGCTGCATTTGCCATCTAGACATAATTACTATTTTATTATTATTTTTTTCACAGTTAAGTGGAGCATTGTAGCACAGCTGAATTGCTGCAAGCCTTGGTGGAACAAATCTATTAGTGGTATGGCTTGAAACAATACACAAAAGAGCCCTGTGTGTGGTCTGCTCTACATGCTTTTCACTTCCTTATGTTAAACAATAAATCTCTGAGTCAGCTAGAACTCGGAGACTCACATCCAACATGAGCCGCGTTTTATCTTTTATTCATTGGCAGGAACATAGCTGTAGGAGGTATTCAAATCACACTTTTATTTAAACAAACACAGCTGGATCACAGCCTCTTAATATAGCAATTCTCTAATGAAAAATAACAACATAGTATTTATCTCTTTTCTTTTGTGCAGCTCTCAATTTGCTAAAATTAGGCAGACTTCAATCCCATACAAAATTGGCATGTTTTCATGACCAGAGCTCATAGCAACTAACTGCAAAATTATAATGGGAATGTAATTATAGTAGGGCATGTGAAATACACATCCTTTTGCTGCTGTAAGCTATATAGGGTTATACAATTATGCTGTAATAACATCATTTATCTTAAAGAAGTCAGACAGCTGATTTCATTTATTTAACTCGAGTTCTCCAGTTATGTGCTGTGTCAGTTTAACATTAATGTATTGCACAAAATAATATGGTGCAAGAAGTCAAGGCTTCCCCAGGATGCACTGTGCCCTTGTTTGCGAAACTTTTATTTTCTTTGTTATCACTGTGAGTATTTGGAGATAACCAACCTGAGTTTATAGTTCTTGGGGAGCCTCATAAAACCTGCTTTCCTTGTGGCTGTGCTGTTCATTTGTTTCTGTGGCTGTGATCTGAGCCCAAGAGTTTGTAATTAATTGCAGAAAGATGTAAGTAAATAAAATAACTGAATCACTTGGCCACGTGCTGAGTGAGAGTTTGAGAATAATCACTTTGCCATTTATGTGTTTTAACAGTGAATGTTGGCCAAAGTCTGTGCTCATGCATGGCAAAGCAATTGCATTGAAATCAGCAGGACTTGTGTAAATCAGTGCCATCTTTGATCTCCTCAGGATGAAGCAGAATACTAGATTTCTATGAGTGCAGCAATAGTCACAGGGCATTTTTAAGATGCTCCAGCCAGTCATTCCACCTTGGGAGTAGTAGCTTTATGTCGCCTTGAATGTGACAGTGCTGTTATTTTGAGCTGTGAGGTGCCATATTTCCCACTCGGATACCCTGGGAAGCTGTGTGATTCTCAGTGCAGTGAGGAGGTATGGCAGCAGGGAGACTCTCATTTGAAAACAGCTTCTTCTTTCACGACAGACTTTGACCAGATGCCCTTTATCACTGTTAAGTATTTGTGTTTTATTATAACAAATCACTATAATAATTATTATCATCACTGTGCAATGTGACAATACAAACACAAGCCATAGGGAAGCTCCAGGTGAGGCCTATTTTGAATAAAATTAACTGAAAAACACACAGATTTAGGGTCGCAGACTGATTTGAGCTGGGAGAACTTGTGAAGATTGAATTGCTTGGGAACCTGGGTGATCATGGGGAGGGATCTGCAGATCCCACCTATGGACAACATGACTTAGAAGGAAATGGTTCTATAGAGAAGTGCTCATCATTCTAGAATTTTATACGGTCAAACTTCTAAACATTTGGTGCTTCTTTCAAATGGTAAAGCAGATCTGTAGGCTAAAAAGCAACATTCCAGGTGTTTCTTCTGCTCAACATCGTCTTCCTCCTGTCTCAGTTAATACATTTTTCAGCTAGTGAGGAACTAGCCAACTAGTTCATATCTGTGGGAAATACTTGAGTGAGCAATGGATGCTAGGAAGTATGTTCCTAAGTTGTATTTTGTAGCTTGGGATCATAAGCCATGCTAATGCGATGCTTCCTCACCAACCTTTTTAAGAGGTAGACACACTGTGAAAAGTTTTAATTTCAGTCTGTGTTGTTCAGATTTCTCTCCTGCCACCCCAGGCCGTGCTACTGATAGAGGTAGGAAGTTTGTCTTTCTTTAGCTGCTGTTGGCCCCCTATGAACACATAGCCCCTACTGTAGACAAGACTAAACAAACTCTCTCTTCGTTTCAGAAAGCTGGTGTTTAGCACACTTTCTGTGATGGATTTTGAAAAGGGTTCAGCCTGCGTAAAACAACAGCCATATGGTTTTCAATACTGGAGGGCTGGCCGGAATATAAATGGATATGACACACATTGTCAATAAAAAGACATTTTTTTTCCACCAAACACACATCTGTAGTATTTAAGGACAGTTTTGGGTCCACATCCAAATGTGTGGGACACTGAATTCTGTTTCTGAGCTGAATTGCTGTCATGCGAAACAAGCTACATAAAAATAGGAAGTGTGCATAGCTCAATATGTATGTTTTCATTGAACAGGATCATTTATATTTGTACCTAGCTTATTGTGTTGCCAAATCTTTTTTTTTTTTTTGAGATCTTCTGCTGATATAGATCTGCCTGTGATGTGACATCTGAACCATCCTCCAGAGGTTATTGGTCATTCTTCAAAAATTTCGACTCGGTGTCAGTGAGGTCAAGAAGGACAGTCACCCCCTCAACTCTCTCTGTTGTTTAGTTGCCATGTGAAGTCTCAGATAATACTATAACTATTTTAATAGGGATCTTTGTTTTTTATTTTTGCAATGAATTGCACAATGCATTCAAAGTACACCCAACTCTTCTGCAACTTAACTGGTGCTTTCCACTGTCCTTAACTAAGTGCATCTCTATAATTGGGGCTTCTTTACTCATTTTGAAAAATCTGATGAGGTGGAGGTAATATTTTTTTTTTTTGAGAGCTAAACAATTTCTGCAATGATTATTTAAGAAAGGTTGTTCTCAAATGTACAGTTGTCATATTGGGCTAGTAGCAGGTTCTCACAAAAAATCTTCGAATCTTGGAAACTAAAGCAAAAAATGTAATGAAGAGTTAACTCCAGTCTTAAAACCTCTTTCACGTAAGATGGAATTTGACTATGTAACAGGTTATAAAATAGCGTATGGGATCTCCAGACTACCTCAGATAGGCTCTGTAAGGATGAGGCATTCTTAGAAAAATTCAACAATACCAGTGCACACTCCCAAGGAGTGGGATACCTTGTCATATTACAAATGAAACTGTAGAGTAAGGCTAAGTATTTTGTCTTTATCTCAGAGAGTTCTTTAGGGGAGAGACAACTTAGTTCTTTTTTACTAGTGTGATTCTACAGTCCGAACAGAATCAGGCTGCATTGCTTTTAATTTTGCTGTTTGCTTCCCATCTCTGAACCTCTATCCTTTCTCTCTAACATGGTATCCACTATTTATTAATATTTTTTCTAGGGTCACACTTCCCTGACATTCAGCTATTCCAGTTGTCATTGCACTAGCTAATCCTGGGAAATTCTCTTAGGAGTCACTTGAGTGGAATGAATCTTGGAGAACAAACTGAGGTTCTGAATGCAGCCTATGTTCTTGGAGACATTTGGGGAGGTGTGGAATGGAAGCAGGAGCTGGTGAGCAAATCAGATAGATATTCACAGAAAGGCATTTGACAAACAACACAACTCTTCCAGGGACTGTCCACCCCCAACTAAAAGTGAAAAAAAAACAAATAAATTAACCTTGGCGTTGTCCTTGAGGAATGAAGCTCAGTCAAAATGATTTCTTTATATGGATGCCTTGCAGATCATCAGAATGACAAGTAACTTGTCTGGGCACTGTGACAATTTGTGGATTTTGTCCATGGATGTGAAGTTTCAGTGAACACAGCACTCATGAATGCAGATAAATGTATTTTGGATCTCAACCCACTATAGTCCACTCTAGTATTAGAGATGGGCAGAGGGTCAAATGTTAAGATGGGATAAAGCATCAGCTGTTCCAAATGTTTATTCAGAATCATTTGAATAAACTAAGCTGAGGTAGAGCAATCTCAGGATAACAAGTTCTCTCACAAGATGTTTGGTACTTCCTGTTTCTGATGTACCAAAAATAAATAGTTCTAAATACTGTTTGAGCTTTTGTGCTCCTGCCCCTGATTAGAATCAGGAGATGTGGTGTTACATTGGGGAGATGAAGGTGAAATCAATGTGGAGAAAATCAACCGACTCTTAAATACCTCATGAGAGTCTTGGTTCTTAGAGAAAGTTGAATGGCTTTCCCATTCCCAGTACGCAGACCTTAGGAAAAAATGTATTATCAGTTAACAGGCTCAGCAACATAAACCAGATTGACATAACTGGAGGAGTGTTCTTTCCTCCCAAAAAGAGTGATTATAGACTACCAAGGCAGCATGACTGTGTGTAGTGGCAGCAAGTGAGTCTTTTGATATTTTGCATAGGACATCAGATCAACTAGGTCTTAAAAGGTAAACATAAATAAAGTTAATAGGGAATCAGCATTATTTTCTAAGGACTGGCTTTGTGTGCACTTGCTAGATGTTTGGTGGTGATTAAGAATCACCAGCCCTGGAGTATGCTGATGTAATATTATCTGTAAAATGTAGAAGTGTGTATGTCCATTGCAGTATTTGTATGGGAGAGATGATGCACACAGATTTTGCAATAAACACAGACTGGAAAAAGCACAATTTTGGCCATTTATAAAGCTATCCAAATATGGATCCTGTACAACAGTTCTGGCGTGGTGAAATTTGTTAGGCAGTTCATGAGTGTTTTCCTTAACAATATGGGGCAAGAAGACTTCTGTTTGCCTTTACGGATGAAGATAGAGTTCATCTGCCAGCACATGATGAGCAAACGTAGTTTCCCGCTGCCCGTGTTCCAGGATGACCAAGATCCATGTGGCCAGGTTAGCACAATATTCAGCCCAAGTTAATATATTTAGTCCCTGGCAGAGCTTTTTGATTCAGGCTTGGCATGATGTTAAGGTGGTTTGGCCACCTTGGAAAGTGGTCAGGATGAGCTTGTGTCTATGCACAGTATATCACATAGGCAGGATTCCCTGGAATCACTGGATACTGAGGCCATGTCCACTTCAAACATCCTCTTTCATATAAGTATTTGCTCATTTTCTTACAGCATGATTTTCTGCTGTCACCTCTTCTCCTTCTTTTCATCAGCATCAGCAGAAGGCTAATTTTGATATTATGCCTAGGGCAACTTGTCAGAAAGTTTTAAATCAGATTTTTGATGTTTTATATCACCACACAGAAACCATCAAATATATTTTTTTCAAAATGCTTTTGCAGAATTATTAAATTAATAGCTATGCTTTCCCTCCAAAACTGGTTAGATTGGACCTCTTGTGCTAATGACTTACATGGGTTCCTAAGCCAACATAGTACTTTTTTGTATGGCTTGCAGTTCTATTGAGTAGTCGTACCTATGTCAGAGAATATTTCGATAGAAGGCAAAGTTTTGAACGTGGAGAGATAAGCATGCAGTAGCCCTTCAGAAGTAGCCACAGAGCTGGTTCAAGGGGTAGGTAATCAGCCTTCTCACATGATTGCAGAATGCCTGAGTTGTTCCCAAGAAGATGGAGAAGTTTGGGTTTTTTTTAACCCTCTCTTTGTAATTTCTGCTCCAACTTTCACTGTCAAAAGTAGCAGTTAGAATCTCTTGTTCTGGTCCCATCCTTGTCCCTAGCACTTTCCCTGCAGTAGGAATAAATATCATAGAATCATAGAATCATAGAATCATAGAATGCCTAAGGTTGGAAGGGACCTCTAGAGGTCATCTAGTCCAACCCCCCTGCACACGCAGGGCCACCTAGAGCACGTGGCACAGGGCTGCATCCAAGCGGGTCTTGAAGATCTCCAGAGAAGGAGACTCCACAACCTCTCTGGGCAGCCTGTTCCAGTGCTCTGTCACCCTCACTGTCAAAAAATTTTTCCTTAAGTTCCTGTGGAACTTTTGGTGTTTCAGTTTGTGGCCATTTCCTCTTGTTCTGCCACTGGCCACTACTGAAAAGAGGCCGGCCCCATCCTCCTCACTGCCTCCCTTGAGGTACTTATAGACACTAATTAGATCCCCTCTCAGCCTTCTCTTCTCCAGGCTGAACAGGCCCAGCTCCCTCAGCCTTTCCTCATAGGGCAGATGTTCCAGGCCCCTGACCATCCTCGTGGCCCTGCGCTGGACTCTCTCCAGCAGCTCCACATCCCTCTTGTACTGGGGGGCCCAGAACTGGACACAGTACTCCAGATGTGGCCTCACCAGGGCTGAGTAGAGGGGTAGAATCACCTCCCTCGACCTGCTGGAGACGCTCCTCTTAATGCACCCCAGGATCCCATTGGCCTTCTTGGCCACGAGGGCACACTGCTGCCTCATGGTCAACCTGTCGTCCACCATGACGCCCAGGTCTCTCTCAGCAGAGCTACTCTCCAGTAGATCGGTCCCCAGCCTGTACTGATGTCTAGGGTTGTTTCTCCCCAGGTGTAGGACCGTGCACTTGGCCTGGTTGAATTTCATGAGGTTTCTCACCGCCCAGTTGTTCAGTCTGTCCAGGTCCCTCTGGATGGCAGCACAGCCCTCTGGCGTGTCAGCTGCTCCTCCCAGCTTCGTATCATCTGCAAACTTGCTGAGGGAGCACTCTGTGCCTTCATCCAGGTCATTGATGAACAAATTGAACAGGACTGGACCAAGGACTGACCCCTGGGGGACACCGCTCAACACAGGCCTCCAACTGGACTCCGCACCACTGACTATCACTCTCTGAGCTCTGCCATGTAGCCAGTTGCCAATCCACCTCACCGTCCACTCATCAATCCCACACCTCCAGAGCTTGTCTAGGAGGATGTTGTGAGGGACGGTGTCAAAAGCCTTGGTGAAGTCAAGATAGATGACATCCACCGCTCTCCCCTCATCTATCCAGCTGGTTATCCCATCATAGAAGGCTATCAGGTTAGTCAAGCATGATTTCCCTTTTGTGAATCCATGCTGACTAGTCCCGAGCACCTTCTTGTCCTCTATGTGCCTGGAGACAATGGCCAGCACTAGCTGTTCCATCACTTTTCCGGGGACAGAGGTGAGGCTCACTGGCCTGTAGTTGCCCGGATCCTCCTTCTTGCCTTTTTTGAAGACTGGCGTGACATTGGCCTTCTTCCAGTCCTCCGGCACCTCCCCCGTTCTCCAGGATCTTTCGAAGATGATGGAGAGTGGCTTGGCTACGACATCTGCCAGCTCCCGCAGCACTCTCGGGTGCATGCCATCAGGGCCCATGGATTTGTGGGTATTGAGGTTCCTCAGGAAATCTCTTACCCAATCTTCCTCTACCCTGGGCAAGTTTTCCTCTCTCCCAGCTCCTTCTCTCGTCTCTAGGGCCAGGGACTCTAAAGGGCTGCCCTTGGTAAACACCGAAGCAAAGAAGGCGTTCAGCAACTCTGCTTTTTCTGTGTTGTTCGTAACTAGGGTGCCCATCCCGTTCACTAGGGGACCCACATTTCCCTTAGTCTTCCTTTTCCTGTTTATATATTTGAAAAAGTTTTTCTTGTTATTCTTAACATCCCTCGCCAGCTTACATTCCAAATGCGCCTTAGCTTTCCTCGTCATAACTCTGCATTCCCTGACTACGCTCCTGTATTTCTCCCAGGGGGCCTGTCCTTCTTTCCACATTCTGTATACCGCCTTCTTCTGCTTGAGCATTGCCACAAGCTCCTTGCTCATCCACGCAGGCCTCCTGCCCCCTCTGCCTGATTTTTTACGTACAGGGATGCATTGTTGCTGGACATTGAGGAAATGACGCTTGAATACCAGCCAGCTCTCTTGGGCCCCCTTCCCTTCTAGGGCTCTAGCCCATGGAATTTTTCCGAGGAGGTCTCTGAAGAGGCTAAAGTTGGCCCTCCTGAAGTCCATGGTTGCAAGGCTGCTTACAGCCCTGCCTCCTCCTCGTTGGATCCTGAACTGCACCAACTCATGGTCACTGCAGCCAAGGCTATCCCCCACCCTCACATCTCCTACAAGTCCCTCTCTATTTGCTAACACGAGGTCCAGTAGCCCACCTCTCCTCGTCGGCTCCTCAACAACCTGTATCAAGAAGTTATCGTCGACACTCTGCAGGAACCTCCAGGACTGTTTGTGCCTGGAGGTGAAGAAGATGAGCTGAGCTCTGAACAGTAATGAATACAGAGATATGTATCCCTGGTTAGAGGGAAATCAGATAAAATTTCCAGGTTATTACTATAGCCGAAAGGCAAAGGGTGGGAAAGATCTTGCTGTCATTAAGAGATCTCATAAAACCCACCATTGCACTTGCAAAGTTCCTTTGACTGATCTGAATGCCCATCAGTTGCCCATCAGTGCCTTCTCCTGCACACCCTGTTGCTTCTTCCCGGGGTCCCGTGTGCTCCTGCCTGGGCTCACTGCAGAGCCCACCCGTGATGTGAGCAGTTCTGCTGGCAGAGAGACCAAGCAGGCAAGGAGCCAGGGAAGGACTGCTGCTGTTGGAGGTCTCATGTGGAACAGGTAGTTTGGAACCAGGAGGTCTCGTATGGAACAGGTTGTGAACTTGAACTCCCACATGGGCACCGGGCCAGGGAGTGTGAGGAACAAGGACAGCAAATGATAGCAAAACAGGACATTGGTCAGGCAGTCACATCCTCCATCTCATTCTATCTCATGCTGCAGCACAAGGAGGCTCATCCTGCAAACATGTGTTGAGTGCTGCCATAGAGATCCAAATAGATTGGAGCTCCAAAGACTTCCCTTTGAAGGAAAGATATAAAGGAAAAGCAGGGAAGGAAGCTGCTTCGTTTCTTCCTTGTTGTTTATTTGTTTTTATATCATTTTACCAAAATAAATATCAGCCAAGAAGAGAACTATAGAGACAAAATACTTGGGTTGTTTTCAAAAGTCTGTTAACAAATCTTTTAATTATATGCTAGATACAGGCTCTAAAACCTATATATTGATCTGTGTGATTGAAGTGCAGCAAAATTTCCCGTACACATAGCTTGCTTCTACAATTCTCAGAAAGTCTGTTCAGAAGGTTGCCTTTCCACCCAACTGCTTCATTGCCTCATTTACTGACAATAAATAAGCTAAGGAATGTTTATTGTTGGTACTTTCCATTTAGATGTGCTGAACCGCGCAGCTGTAAAAAAGGAGAGCAAGGTTCAATTCCAGCAGGCACTTCATTAACAAAAATGTCATATAATCCCTCCCCAACTTTTGGCAGCATTTACCCGAAAAGGGTTAATGAAGGACCTGGTTGCTTCCCCCATCCGTGAAAAACTGCTTATCCCAAACCAGCTACTATAGAAGGCTGGAGCCCTGCAAGAATTGGAGTAGTAGGTGGGGAGGTGTTGAATAAGTAAGCAGTTGGGGCCCAGCTGCCAAGGAGGGCTTGAGGGAGCCCAGAGGGGAGGAAAATTTGCTCCTTTGCTTGCTCAGTGATACCTAGGAAGCTGGTGGAGATGTGGGGTGCCTGGGCTCCAGCAGGAATGAGGCGGGGTTCTTAGGAGTCCTGGGTGTTGAGCTCTCTAAGATTTTGGGAGTGATTCTGTGCTTATCAGTGTGCTTACCAAGAACTGAGACAATTTATTTGGAAAAGCAGTTGGTGCCTGTGTTAGGTGACAAGCTCACACCTTCCCCTTTCTCTCTTTCCCCCCGATCTCTCCATTCCCAGCAGTACCAGACAAAGAAAATACAAAAAGGGAGCTAGAACTTGCCAAGTGTGATGGGATATGAGAGCAGTGGGGCATACACATAATCCTGTACTTCCTATAAGGCTTTTTCCTATAAGACTTCTTTCTTCAGCTATTAGATATCTCAGTTACTCCAGCTTCCACAGTCTGCTTAGTGGGACTCTACCCCTATGGGTGCTGGTAGGTACAGATATGATCTGAGATCTCATTAAATTTAAAAAGCAGGTCTAGGGAAAAAAATAGGTCATTTAAATTAATATTAGCACATAAGTGTGCAAAGGGGCTGGGATTCAAGAGGCTTAAGGGAGATGGAAAATGCCTTCAGCAAAATAAGATGTGATAGAAACGATGTGTCAGCTATCAAAGACATTGACTAGCAGCTGAAAATGGCAATAGGAATGCATTAATAGAGCTTGAAAACAACAGCTCCAGGTGTTTGGTAGCTTTTTTCCTTCATATCTGTTAAGGAATGGAAAGATAATATAAGAGAATAGGGAATATTGGCCAAACTTGCTTATGGCATTTCCCATCGAATTTGGTATGGACCAGGTCACACATTTGCTGATCAAGTCTTAATTTTGAACTCCTTAACTTTATTTGTAAAGTAGAAAGTTTGAGGAAAAGCACCAAACAAAAGGCAGATCCCAGCATACATTCTTTGGAAAACTTCATTTGTGTAATTAAAATAAAGCTTCCTGTGTGTCGCATCAGTGAACTGGGTATTGCAACTGTCTGCTGACCTGATTAAGAGCTTGAGCAGATCCTTCCCCAGGAAAGATCATATAACTCAACTGCTTCCGTATGAAGAATAAAGTTCCAGAACTTGGGACAGGGGCAGGGTCCTTTAGTGCTTCTAACTACAGTTCAGAGCCTTTTGCTCTAGGAAACACTTACTATATTTGAGATGGGGCTATCTGAAGGCTCTTTAGTTACATCTATCCTGTACTATTTTGGTGGTGTTGTGAGTTTTTTGCCTGCCCACTGGAAATGGTCCTTGTCTGCAACGAAATCAGCTCTGCGCCAGGTTAGCCCGAGTGGCTCGGTGCTTGGCAAGTTCTGCATTCTTGGTCTGAAGTCCCTGAACTCAGCTCTGTGAACAAAGAAACTGGAGGAAATGGCTATCTCAAAGTAAAGATTTATTCTAGTCTAGGAAAAAAAAAAAAAGCTCTTCTTAAGAAGGTGGAAACAGGGATTACAAGAAACAGTTATGTGTCATAGGTTCCGTTTTGTCTCCTACGTTTCCTTTCCCTAACAACATTCAGAAATATTCCCACTGTTAGAGCTTTTGGAGTAACACTGATCTTCACCATGGATTCAAGTCTAAGAAACATGGTGAAAATATGCCCCACGTGCCAATTTCACGGCCTGCTGTAAGGTTGCTTGTTCTGGGCAGCCCCCTTTGAGAGGTGATTCCATCCTTTGGCTTGAAAAGATTCCTGGTTCTTACCAAAGCCATGTGCCTCCCTGGTGTTCATGAAGAGATACGTTTTAATTTTTGCAGTGCACATGCAGCAGCGGCCGTTCTTGTGGGAAAACCCGCGCTCGACATTGACTTTTCTCTCCGGTGTGCTGAGGCCTCTGCCACAACCCCGTCCTGCACAGAGGCCTTGTTTGTCTTGACTTTTTCCATTCTGCACAACACACTCCCTTAGCACCTTTTTGTGGGCCTGCAATATTTCACTTTACTACACATGAACTATTAATGACACATGTATTCTGTTAAGCTTATAGCCTTTGCCATATTTTTAGCTTTTTTATGGAGACCTTGTGATGTATTAACAGTGATAGCAGCTGCCAAAACTTCTTTGTCTGAACTACCGTTTCCGCTGTCATCTTTCCAGTTTTGCCAGGTCAGGCAAACGCCAACGTTTCAGGCAAACATTTCTTTTGCTGTCTTTAATCTTCTGTGTATCCTCACTCCATATTTGTTCGTAATTCTTTATATGCTTCCTCTGATTTCGACACTGCCTCCCTTGCACCCCCTTTCTGCCAGAACAGGAGGGCAGAGCAGACTGTGCGACGAGTAGGAATTTGTGAGGGGCAGCTTCGGGGTGCAGGATCCTTTGGCATGCCCAGCTGGGATGCTGTGCTGACATCCCGCCTGTCCTTAGAAGAGGCAAACCCTGTTTAGCCGCCTCAGGAAGTCTTCTGGATATGGTGGATAGTTTGTCAGCAGTAGAATAAGCCAGCCCAATTTCAAAAACCACTCCTGACCATTTGCTGCAGTTCTGTTATGTATGGAATGATAGTGTATTTCATCTAGTGTTTAGTGAAGAAAGCAGAACTATCTGCACTACACACAGCTTAAAATTCAACCTTGCTGTCATGTTTAGCAAGGAGGATAGTCCTTTTAGAGCTTCAGAAGCTACTCAGGTATTGAGTGGTTCATTACCAGCCAAATCTGTATTACAGAAATCAAAAGCCTTGCACATGCCATACCACAGCGTCTTTTAATACTTACACTAGAGTTTTGTATACTTGGATGAGTAAATTGGTCCCAGAGGGACCAACACATGGGATGTTGTAGGTGTAGGGGTACAACTTAAAACCTTACAGCACGAAGTGTAGGTTTTCTGTAGCTTTACAACATCACTTGCTCGCAGGATATTTCACTGCATTAACAAGGCTTAGAAATTTTGGAAGGAGAATCTACGATAATTTTACCCCTAGATACTGGGGGTAAATGGATGATAGACATAGTGCCTGGGACTTAAAGAATGCTGAGTTATTCCATCTGGGACCTCCGCAGTGTTGGCTTCTTATCAGTGAGTGTCTTGAGGGTTACTGTTCACTGCTGCCCAAGCGATTCTGAGAAGCTGCTCTAGGAAGTGGCTTCATTTTACCGTGTTTGTCATGTCTGCACCTCCATCTCTTCAGCTGCATGGGAAATATTCTTGGACAAGACATAACTTGACAGGTGGGGAAAATCAACTAAAGCCAAGTACTGGCCTCTTCCAAGGAAGGAACTGTTACTGCTTTGGCTGGGGCTCCAATGTTGCCATGTTGGCCATATAGGAAAATGGTGTGGTAAGGAAAGCTTGAGTGTAGCCGGGAGTTCTCACAGTCCTGTTTTTGTGTTATTTGTGTTTGCGACAGTATCAGCCTTCTCCACATAAATACCCGGAAGGCAAAATTTCATTTTTTTTTCTGCAAAAGCTCCAATAAACAATCGTTTGGTGCCTGCTCTGCAAACTGACCCTCTTCCTGAGATAGAAATGTGAGGGCTTTGCTTGTTGTCAATGAGCCTGTCATGGTTTTCAACATGTTACTTTGCAAAAAAATTCATTTCCAGTGATCAGCTTATAAACCTGCCATAAGGAAGTGTGTTTTCACACTAGTCTAGTGTACTTCTTGTTTTCAAACTCTCGGGGACGTAGAAATACACCAGATTTTTGGCAGCACATGGTTTAAAAATCAGCACCAACGTATCTATTGAACATCTCAAATGGGTAAAGGAAAGGGCAGGTTTCATCAGGGGTCAGTAAACAACGAACATCTGCCTTGCCAATCTTCTCTTTTGCTACAGTTCTGTGCAGTCCCAAAAATCCTTCAGACATATGTTGAACAGTGTTTCAAAGTGCCCAAGCCTCCTGCTTTTGCTGATATTTTGGCCAGTGCTTAACCCTATGTAGTTCAGTTAGGATTTTTTCTGACTGCAACAGCAGCAGATTGGACAGATTTGGCCAGTGCTCCGGGCTGGGAATGGAGGTCTCTTCTCTTCAGGAGATCAGATGAAGTGTGGGCAGAAGCTTTCCAAGCCTCTTGTGCAGTTGTCTGGGATAAACAACTGACTGGGGTCCTAACTAATGTTCCTCACCTCTTTTTGTCAGATCTTGGCATGTGACATGGAACTGTTTGCATAGACAGTCCCTGCTCTGCCTGTGATCTGCCCCAATTGGCCATAATAAATAGTTCCACGATACTCCTTAGCCAAGAAAGTGTTTGACCTAATAATTCTTGCACTCTGCCTTGAAGCTCAGCTACGCTGTGCTGTGTAGGACACAACAGTGCTCTCTGAAGGTCGAGCTCAGCTAGTCTGCCAGAAAAGAATAGCCATCTGGTGACCCTTTGCTTAAAGCATCAGCCTTCGTTCCATAAACGCGCAGTCAGTGGATTGCCAACAGATGCATTTAATTCTGAGCTTGGGCGTTGGGACAGCGCGCAGAGAGAAGTGATCCATAACGAAGCTCTGTGCCACCCATGCAAGGCTGTGTTGATAGACTGCCGGCCAGCAGCAAACAAGCAGGTCAGCTCGCACATCAGGACAAGTAGCTTGCTCATGCTGCTCTGCTCTGTCAGGGAGTGACAAAGTGGGGCTTGTGAATAATCTCCAGGAATAGTCAGAAGTAGAAGCAGTTACAGTCCTTGATGTGGATGTGTTTTGCTTTTTGTCTGTATAACCCAGAAGGCTGCCATTTCTTGGGTCCGCTTCACAGGCAGAAAATGAAAGGAGCTAAAGGCAGCATCAGAGCAAGTAGGACATGAGGACTGCCCCTAGCGCCCTCCTTGTGTAGAGTGCAGGCGTCCGTCATCCTGCTCACTCTTTGCTTAATGTGTCAGAGACATCAGGTAGTGCAAATAGGGACACTGATCTTTGACAGAGGTGCCCACTAGGGACTAACAAGAATTTCACTGCCTTCTTTATCTCCATTGGGTCAGACATGGTCTTGGCCATGTCTGAATTGAAGGACAGAGCTTTGGCTTTTATGACTTTGGAGGAACTTTCTCCAGTTCTAATGAAGAGCTGAATTCATGGCCTTTCATCCTGTACTTAGTAACCTCTCCAAAGTACTGTAGAAATGGAACTATACTGTCTTAGTGATGTTTCACTCTGCAAGGTTTTAGGTAACTGTGTGCTGTAGGAAGGCCACAGGTTTATACTGTTCAGACCAATGTGTTATTCCAAATGATACTGAAAGTAACATCTATCATCTAAGTGCTTGAAATGGAAAGAGAATTAGAAATGTTACAGATACAGTTAAGCAGGATATCTGGTGACTAGATACTGTTGGGGATAGAAGAGGGAGGTATGTACCATTTCTGTTTATTTCTCCATACAAAATGCAGTTCTGTCTGAACAGAACACTTCCCAGAAGAAAGTTATTTCAGAAAAAATCACTCATTTGAATCTCCTCCCTTCTAATAAGTGAAGAAGCATTATTTTAGTAATGTCAAAATGTTCCACTTTGACACTTAAATGAAACATTTTCATTTTGAAAGGACTTTTTAATTTGTTGTGCATACAGCTAGCCAAGTCAAAATGTAAATGGAACAGTCTCATTGTGATATATTTGGATCTATTTTTGAAGGTATTTTTCTTGGAGAACACATTCTTAAGTTTAGCGTTTGCTCTGTATAAATGAAACCATCTTCACAAAGCCTCATATTTATCTTTGTAACTTTGCGGATAGTGTTGGTCAGAGTTTATACTTGAGAGAGCAGATCTTGTATTGATTTTGGACCAGCGGAAAAAATCCGAAGTTTTGTTTGATTTGCTTACATATTCAATTGCACTAACACACACACATATTCTTACAAAGAAGAAGCCTTTCTGATGTTTAGAGATTTAATCTCCATGCAAGTCACAAACTAAATATGTAATAAATAGCAATGTATAGAATACCTTTAGGTCTGCTTGCTTGCTTACAGAATTTTCCTACATACTAGCAAAAAAAAATCATATGCTTTTTGAGCAAGGAAACTTTGAATTTATACAGCTATTGAATCCATAAAAAATGCATAAACATTGATCTACTACTTACAAAAGATTATAGATTAAGTTTTGCTAACTTTAGTTAGATCAGAAGCTAAGATGGAATTCCTTATCCCAGCATTTAAGTCCAGTGCTTGCTAGATGGACTTGATAGTTCCCCTCCAATAGTAGAGGGTCATACCTGAGCTAAATCAAGTGGTAAGTGTTCAAAATCCCACATAAAAACAAATGTCAGATACTCAAAACGGGTCATGTCTGTGTCTCTCTGAATAGGGGATTTTCCTTGGCCACGTAAGAGTTCTGGAGAGATAAGTTTCTTTCAGATGTCATCACGCATCAGTGGTATTCGTAGCTGTCACAGGCCCCTGTTTGCCGTTGGAATTGTCCTGGATTGATTAGCCACCTCATATCTCTTTTCACATTCAGAGACTTTCTGTCACTTGATTAGTATATAGACTACAACAGAAGATAAACAGGCCAATAATATGACATCTTTAGCAATCCTGTAATACAGCCTTCATCGGAACCGAGATCCAGCTACAATTTGTGTCGTCGGGAGCCAGACATATTTATCCCAGAAATTCCACCTACTCCTGGGGATATTGTGTGACAGCAGCCCCAACCAGTGGAGGACATGGGGGTTGGGGGACCCCCATGGGGTCAATTGGTTGGGTCTTTATGCTGCCCCGTTGTTGGGTGATTGCACCACAAGCGCGTGATGGTGCTGAGTTGAATGACCCTTTCAAAGCTGTCTCACTCTATACCGAGGTTTGTTATTTTATTGCTGGTTTCAGAGAATCAAATTGTATTTACAGGGTCAAAGGTTTAAGTATCCACTGTATAATTCTCATAGTACTGTAGTGAGGCAGGCTTGCATTAATACCACCTCATCTTGGAAGCCTTCAAAGCCTGTCAGTACGCCTGATAGTGTTTGGCACTAAGATATGACAGTGAATGGTAATTTGCAAGTGCCTCAGATAGACAGAAAATAGTTTTCATTATTTTTACTTGATTTGGACTAGTGTCAAACACCCTGTAAGAGCTCAGATTTTGCTAAGGCTGCGGTGTTCCCTAATAGGCGACTGTGAGCAGGACAGCATGTCCCATCCTCTTTTTCAGGGCTTGGGAGATTAGATTCAATTTCTGGACTCAGCGTTGTTCCCCTGGGTGACCTTGGCATAGGAAGCGACTTGTTTATTGAGTTTTGCAAAATGCTTGGAGAATTACATGTGGAAATGCTATGTAGAAGGGAGGATGACTGTTGTGCTGATGGGTGTTGGGGAAACATGGATTACAAAAAAACAAGTGGCTGTCACAAAAGAGGAGGAGGAAAGTGGTGGAGGGAAGAGAAGACGTAGCTGCTATTTTCTGCGGCTCTAGGAGCTGGGTGAGGTTCTCCAGGCACTTATGCCCTGGTCACCAGGGCTTCTCACAAATCAACCGGTCTGCTCCCACTTCAGCTTCCACAGCTCCTCTCTGCAGACTAAATGATGCATTCGTCCTTTGAAGAAGCTATAATTACAGAAGAGCCTAGGAGCACTTTCCTGTGGTAGGAATGGATATATCAGCATTTCCACGAAGTCCCTGGTGATGGATTTACAGCTCAGCCATTAATATTAGCTACAAAGTGGGTGTATAAGCTGCTTGTCCAAAAGTATTAAAAAATAGTTTAAAACAGCATAGGAAATTTTAGTGGGTCTTGTCTAGAAGCAAACTTGCACTGCTTTGATAAAGAGTAAATTTAACCTAGTTGGAGGAGAGAGCTGCTTATTTGTATGTACATGCTCATACTTGGCTGGAGGGTGACTTATTTCAGCCTATTCTGGTTTTAATAAACAAGAGGCTATGCAGAAAGTCTATAAGGATTCCGTCTTCATACATACCATCTGCCGTGCCGAACATCTCCAATATCTTTCTTGGTTAAACAAAACAAGCTTCTGATAATACAAGTAATGGACAGTACACAAACCCAGCATCTGTTCAGTCAAACTGGTTTTGAACCTTTCTGCATTTTAACTGTTGAAAGATTGTGCATGGACTCAACCTAAAACTAAAGAAAGGAGAGATTATGAGATTCCAAGTATAGTGTTAGTATAAATGTGTTAAAGCTGAAAGGGAATATCAGAACTTCTCATACTGGTTTAATATAGAACCACACAGATCCTAATAACCTCTACTGTCTACGTTATTACAACGGATGGACATAAGAAAATATTAGTCTTCCTTTTCTGTGGCTTAAAAATTGCATGTACACTTACTGAAATAATAAGCAAAACCTTTGAATGTCAGAGGTAAAGCTGAAGGCCTTTTTCTGTTGAATGATCTTCAGTATCAGGAATTCATGGTTCAGAAGGCACTTTCCTCTGGTGATGGAGTCCGAGGCAGTGTAAATATGTATGTTTTTTCCCAGTCGGAGAAAATACTTTTGGCAAGGATGAAGAAGAAGGAAATTCATAGAGGTGATAATTTCCCTAAGTAAGAAATATGGAGCAATACAGGAGGCCTCATCCATCATAAAAGCAAAACCTCCAGACTCCTTCAAGCTCAAGTCAGATACTGGGATGTCCATAGGTTGGTAGCCTGAGCCCTTGGGTAGTTTTCCAGTTCTGTCTTTTGCTGTTATGCTTTATATGCAGTGCGATCCCTTTGCCTGGTTAAGGCTGCAGAAGAACAGTCTCTGCTCCCTTAGCATCGGGTGCAGTGGGTACCAGTGGAAACTTTGCTCACAAATGATACAAATATATATCCTTACTACTACTAGTATCACCTAATAAATTGAATAGAAAGCCAAGAACATTCCAAGATAGAATAACAGCAGCTCTTGATTAATTCTTCATCAAGACTTGACCTGAACTGTTCTTTTTTTGCCTTCTGTTTTCTGCTTCAAAATAAGGGAAGACAGATTTAATAAAAATCAAGTACTTTTTTCTCATGTATAAAAAGAGATGCTTAATTATGCTTAATTCAGAAGCCCAAAAAAAAAAGAGAGGTTATGTCAGGCTGGTGAAGAGTTGTCTAAGATTACCCTCTTTAACTGATGTCCTCAAGAATTCTTGCACTCTGCTACCAATAGTTGTAGACTTTTGTCTCTTGAGGAGTTCCTATTGGTGATAAACCACTGAGCTGGAGGAATGTTCCGATTTCTCTTTACCATGGCCAAAGTATTGTGATGAAAACTGAAATATCTTACACACAGAATGCACGGGAGTGGCCTGATTCTGTAATTTCACAACTTCCTAGCACTCCTACTCACATTCCCATTGCAATAAATATTGGCACCATTCAGTGTGCTGTGGAACATGACCATCTACCCAGAGGCCAGAACGTGGAAGCTAGTAAATACCAGCACAGATGCAGAAGGGGTAAAAAGCTAGCAAAAGCATTGCATGTGTGCCCCACTGAACCCTCGTGAGGTTGTCCCAGCCTGGATCAGCCTTTCGAGGAACCTTTTGGAGGAAGATGTGAGTGTGTCCAGGAGGGAGGATCCAGTGTAGGGCTGGCTTCCAGGAAAAAAAAAAAAAAAAAGGTTCTAAGAGCTGTATATATTTCTTATGCTCTGTGTGTGAAAACCTTTCATTCCCTATGAAAATAATCCTGGCGCTTTGGCTTCATGTTGTCAGGCCAAATGAGGTTCATCCCCATAGAGTTTGCTCCTGTAAGACTAAGACTGAGGGTGCTGTTCAGTGGCTCAGTTGAATTCACACAACTTAATATACAAGAAGATGCTTCTGAAAATCTTCAGTCTAACGTTTTTGTTGTAATTGAATAATATTGCAGACTTCTTAGACACTCAACCCATTCCATATTTAATGCTTTCAGAATTAATAACTGATTCAGTTTGGGACATGATGAATGTCCATGTCAAAGTGTAATCATATCTGGCTTTTGTTCCAGCATATTCCAGAGACAAAACATTCTTTTATGACTCTCCTAGTCCATGCATTTTTAAAAACATGGAATAAAAAGTCTTGGCAGCAATCCAGTCACTAGAATGATATTCATTCCAGGAATATTTTTATGGCCACTGCTTGCTGTTCATCCTCCTGCTATTCTTCAGCTTCTTGTTCTTGTTAAAATTGAGACATCCTTTTTTGTCATTTAAAAAATTTTATCTGGTTTCAGGTTACTCTAATAAAAATACATAAATTCTTCTGATAAAAGCTATTTATTTACATACATTTATTCAGAAGCCATCACAGTCCTCGAAACTTCACAGTGCAAGTTGGAAGGAAGAGATAAAGTCAGAGTATGATTATGTATTTTAATCTTCATCCCTTACAAGACACCCATATGAGCAACACATAATTTCATTTCTATAGAGGCGCACTTCATCATGTGCAGAGATGCAGGGATGGCAAAGAACCAGATTTTTCCAGTCTTACTTGAGCCTGCGTAACTCAACATTTGCCTCCCCTGCCCCTGCTTGAAGATGTTATATCAAGCTTTCTAGAGGGACTGCAGTGTAAGGAACACTGAACAGCTAGAAATCTGTTCAAAAGGAGTATGCTTCTAAGTAAATACTGTCTGAGCCTGGTAGGGTCTGAGGAATTTGGCCTATGGTAAAATAGAGTCCGAAAGAATCTCTCTACTTGAAGGATATTAGGACTTAACAAAAATAAAACCATGCAGTTACTGTCAGTCATAAAGTTAATGATATTTGAATAACAATGTTTTTAAAAAGACGATTTGGTCTTAACAAAATGAATACTCCTTGAGGTTGTTTCAGTTATTGATTACTTGATTATTGTATTTGCAATAACTCTGAATTCTTGAGGTGTTTTAAAGTAGCTTTTTCACTTTCATACAGAGAGATTGCAGAGATGCTTGTTCAGCAAGATGAGAGTCATATATAAATGACTGACTTTTGGCTCTTAGTTGATTCATTGTAATGGCTACTTCAGTTAATGTTCTCCTGCGTGAAAAGGCACCTTTAGCTTTGAGATCACCAGTGTTTGGAACATCTTTTCCCAAGAAACAAAATGGAATATTAAGGAAATCATATCCTGCAAACTGGCAGGAGTCAATCTTTGTATATGTTTTGACACTAAATAACTTTTTAAAAGGGAAAATTCTAAGATGACAAGTTGCAAGCATTGGGATTTTAGGGCAGGAAGAGTCAAAGCAATTATCTGGCCCAAATCATGAAAGTTTAGCCATTACTTTTGGAGGTAAGTAGATAAGTAGATAACGCCACGTCTGTCACTGACATGCCAGTGCTCATACTCTATCCAAGTGTAATGTTTCCCATAAGAACCATTTTATATATATAGCCAGTCCAGAGAGAATTCTGATTTGTATTTTTGTTCTGGTTGAATTGATTCATTACAGTGGGAAAAAATAGAAAAGGCAGTGACCAATCTTGACCATGGAACAGTTTATCCAGGAGAGTGATAGATTTCCCAGCACTTGCAGGCTTCAAGTCAAGGTTTGAAATCATTTTTAAAATGCACTCTTTTTCTCAATAGGAAGGCATGCGTTTTGATAGTGGACTAAGAGGAGGCAATTCTGTGGAATGAGTTATGGAGGAGTGTCTGACTGATGAACAAATGATCCCTTCCAGCCTTTAGATCACAGAATTATTTCATGCATGCTAACCATAGATTACAGCAAATGTGTGCAGTGGAAATTACCAACATAGTGATACAGGCTATAACACTCACTGAGTTTTAGGGTTTTTTTTTTTCCACAGAAGGTCCCAAATTGCCAAAAGAGCTATGTAACAAGAAAACACATAGTGAATGATATTGGCTACATTCTTCTAAGTCAAGGTAAAAGAATTTGTTTCTGTGACCCTGTGAGGAAAAAATGAAGGGTCCTCTAATGGGTGGTGTGTTCGTAATAATTAAGATACGTGATTTTTAGATTAGAAGGGTGTTGATACTGGTGCACTTGTGTGCAAAAATTTCCCCTACCCGCTCCTGCCTATTACTTGCTGGCTAGCTAAAACGACTAGCACTGCATGCTCAGTATAAGTGGCTAGATCCTACTGTGGATCCATCTGCAAATGTGCCACATGGCAGTTGCTTTAGGTAGGGTATCTTGGCATAGACATCTGTTTACAGGGAAAGCCTATATTCTCTATCTCTTTTTTTTCTGATGCCCTAATTGCTTCCATGTATTTCCTACTTGCAGTTCTCCTGTTTCATGGACATGAGAGCAATTAGGCAAGAACGTACAAGCTCAGCAAAGTTAGAGGAGCAGTTTATAAACAAATCAGAGTTGCTCACAAGACATGTTTTCCCAGATCCGGTGAAATGGTAAATACAGTCATCTCAATTAGCTGAACCGGTGAGGGATAACCCGGATAAGGAAAACACAGATACTACAAAACACATGTAAACTAGTCAATAAGATTCTGCGATAAAGGTGTCATATGGAAAAGGTTTATGATGCTTCTGGCTTCATTTCACAGGTGATAATGGGCTGTTTTGCTGGGAAGCCCACACAATGCATTCAGACTTCAGACCAAGTCTCCATATGGGATAACACATTTGCCTCATGCCACAGCCCTTGGAAATCCCGTTTGTCATTTAGTCTTGGTGTCTGGGCACACAGTTGTGTCTGCAGCTCCTGGCCATGTACTAGCTGAGGCAGGTCTAGCTCAGATGGTCTCCATACTGCATCGCCAGGTTTCTTTGGTACGTTTGTGACCGTTGTGGCAATTAGTTATAGCAGAGATATCTGCTGCACCTCACCCTGCCCATGGATGACACAATTGACTATGTAAGATTTTCTACAGATCTAGTTTAAGAGTAAAAACTCCTATCTACTTTTCCTTTTGGCTCATCATTTTGATCTTAAGTTGTTGATTTCTGTGTGTTTTTTTCAAAATATAAGGGTTTATTCTTTCATCAGTGACCATGATTTTCTCTCAGTTGCTGTTCCTCGTATTAGAGACCAATCTCCCTACTGATGGTAGCAGTACCAGCAAAGGCAGATGTGCAAGTTTTGCACAAACTGTAGAGCAATCTGGACTTTTTTGGTTTTCAAGTCTATATTTGGGGTCTGAGCCTATCTGTAAGTCTGGATGTGTAGCACAGATCTCCTACTCAGGACACTTAATCCTGAGCAGCAGCAGTATTTATGCAGGTAACTGCAGTGAAGTCCACTGGGCCACCAGGATATGTAAATCATGAGAAGGGGTTGGAGAATGGGGCCATGAATATACAATGGGCAAATGGCCATGTCTAGCTGCTATCTCGATATAGTTAAGTTTTCTACACTGAAGCCCAAAGTTTTAGGAATCAAGCCCCTGTCTGTTTTGTCACTGTCAAACCTGGAAGGACAGTGCTGATGCAGATCTACTTTGTAAATGTCTAAGGAGTTGTTTTTTAAGAAGAGCCAGGTACATGTATACTAGTCATCTCCTTAGCACGGAGCCTCTCCAGCACTCTAACCCTATGCTTTAGTCACTACTGACAGGTAGAGGGCAAATTTGCATAATGAACTGTTTAAATATTCAGTTTTATCAAGGCTTCAAGGCACTATTTGTCCTCCGCATCTTCAATAGCTAGTGACCCTATCTAAATCAACATCATTTGTCAAATCAAATTAGGCTTGTTGTTAATTTCCGACAGTGATGTTCATCTTTTTGATGCTTTCAAACAACTCTGAGGTAAATCCCTGTGACATAATGCTACTTAGATATGCTAAATGAGTCACTTGTTCAATGCTGCAATTGTCAGAAAAATATGAAACTTAGCTCTAAGGTAAATATTGTTGGGTCACTTGAAATGTATGCAAATTTGACATTTCTCTACTGATTAGCATATCTACACATCAAAGTTTTCTATATATCACATCAGATATTTTTGATTCAGGAGAGTTAAGGTCAGTGGCACTTGGCATACTCTTTATTTTGCATCAGATAAGAAAAGAAATGAAAATGTTGGGGAAACTTTCTTGCTCAAACCTTACTTTGCTGAAACAAGAACAGATACCAGAGGTCCTTGTTTTCCACTATAAAACTAATAAGGAAACATGAATGGATTATCCACTTACCTAGGGAATGTAAGAAAAAAAAATAGGAAGAAATTGGTTTCTAAAATGGTAAAAAGCTTCTCAATCTGTGCAATGAATCATTCTATACAAAGTGTACATCTGCATATGTAGGATTTCTTCTTGTCTTTGAAATTAATCTTTTTTTGATTAACAAAAATAGGAGATATGTCCTGTTCTTAGAAGAGCAGCATGGGGATTTGGGCTTTAGTTGCTTTAGTGGAAATTTTGCCTGTCCTTTTCTGTAAAAATACATTACATATAGTGAGAGACAAGTATAGTTTGAATGGTCTTAGGCCGCCATATACAAAATGAAAGAGAAGACAATATGTGTAACTAACTAACTCCTCTGAAATCATGGTATCTGAGTAGATCTGTGTTGCTGAGGGTAAAAACGTGCCCAGCAGGCAGAGAGCAGGGGTAGAAATCCTAAAGTGTGTCTCACTGGAGAGGAAACTCAGGGCTCAGGTAGAGCAGCTTGCTGTTCTGCTACAGTGGAATAACTGTTATGTAGATTTTTCTTTCAAACATGGCAGCAGTAACTCATCTGCAGTACATAGTGAGTGCCAGCAAAATTTTGGTTTAAAAATAAAACAAACATTATTTCAAATTATTGGAGCGGAAAGACATGTCAGACACCATGAACATATGTTTATTTTTCTTTTTCTCTCCTATAACTGAAACTTGGCCAAAAAGTGTTTCCTTCCTCTTTACATTATGTGAGTATGTGTGTGCATGTATATATGTCTATAAATTTTGTATTTATCCTTGCATGGGAAGCTTGCGTGCTACCTGTTAAAAAATAGTGAATGGGCTTCCTAAATTCCAGAAAATAAGAAGTCGAAATGCTGGTTGATCCATTATTACTGCAGGGCATATAGCACCACTCAGCCACATTAGTTCTTGATGTTCGATAAATCAATAATAGCTTTTATCTTCTAAGTAAAAGATACTTTATTCTCTTCCGCCTTTCCCTTGATGGGTGATATAAAACTAGGAACTGAACACACATTCTTAAGGCAAGATTTTAAAAACTATTTTGGTGTAAGATTCACATTTGCAAGCTGCCCATGCTTCCCATATTGGCAATGATTTTGACAAATGTAAAAAAGTCACTAATATTTTGACACTTTCACTGCCCAACTATGATACCAGCTGGCTGTGAATTCAGTTATTCATTGTTCTGCTGTATTTTAAAGACTGGTCCAGAGCCAATGTACTGGACCGGCTCCATTCATTCATTTTCAAGATTGAAGTTTCAGCTAACTGTAGTGGCCATTTTCAAATAGATCTGGAATCCTCTTCAATTTTAACAGGATCATACACAATAGAAAAAAAGCAAGTGTGCATTTAGGTTTAAAGCTCTTCCCTTCTAGGGGAAGATTGTATATATTTCAGCATAAATCAAGCTAGTTTTCTCAGGATTTCTAAATGTGCCCTTGCTCGGCAAGTCATGATCAGTGCTTTTTTCACAGTAAAACAAGCAAAGATAAATACAATTTTTATAATGATTAGATGTATTTCAAATAAAATTAAACTAAGGGAGAATTGCTGTTTCAAACGTTTAAAAAATAGTCTCTACATCAGAATCATGCTGCCTGAGGTTTACAGTAGCTCAATCATTATTTTTAAAGAAACTAAAAAGAAACTTACACTTTTTTGGCTCCAGGTAAGCAAGTATAAATTTAAATATACTGAGACAGAGCTCTCGTAAGTCCTTAGTGCCTCTGCAATGCAGAGCAGAAGTGCAGGACACTTGGTAAGGACAATCTCTTCGGAGCTGAGCGTTCTGGAGAGAGGTAAATGTTGAAGTTAGCAGATCCTTTTGAAGTGCCCTTCTTTAACAAATATGATAAAAAAGTGCTTACTTTGTAAGTCGTCTTTGTTGTGCCTGCTAACGTTTTGCAATATTTTCTAAAGCCAGTAACAATATTCATCCCTCTGGCTTGTAACTCACTGATTAAAAAACAGATTGCCAGCAGTCATCTGCTATTGTCTGGCTTCCTAAATTCTGCTTCTGGTTTAATTTACTTGATTGTTACATACACTATTCATGAGTTCTATAATATTCCAAACTTTAATTTCAACAGATTAATTCTTACTAATTATTCAACATTTGAACCTGCACATGAGAATTCTACTGTATGCACCATCCTGAGGCATAGAATGCAATGTCGAATCGTTTCCTGATTTCAAGTGGAAAACAAACTAATTATGTGGAAATATGATAATATATTGTGCTGCAGGGACCAGCCCTTTGTCTGTTTAGAAATGTTTACTTATGATCGGCTCCCTGTGTTATTTCTTCCAGGAGGAGCTGCCCTTTCTTAATGCATAAACATTATTGACTGGTCCATGATTCTTTACATCAAGTAAGCTGATTTACATAATTTTATATTACTTCCGTCTGGTGGAAACAAGCAAGACATCCCAGGAAAGTAATAATTGAGCTAGCTGTACCGATCTTCCGGAAAGATAAGACACAGAAGAGCTTGGAAATGGAGTACCACTTATTTCTCTTATTTCCTCTGCTTTTTTAAGCAGTCATACAGCTTTGCCGCAGTTCCATTTTATGTGTTTTAGAACCTTTACTTTACAGAGTGGTATAAATCAACCATGTAAAATCTGAAGTAGAACATGCTTTCCCGTGTTTTCTGCTGATGGCACCCCGGTTGAAATGAACCAGGTGATGCTGGTACTTTGAAATATAACAGCACAGGGACAGGGCTGGGGACAGGGCCAGACCCTGGTGAGGACACATGTGCTGCAGCTCCAATGTGGTCAGTGAAACTGTGTTTCCATTTACCACATTTCAGGGCTGCGATGCTAAAAAGTGGTGACATAGCAGAACCCCCTTGAAATGCTGAAAAAACAAAGATTGAGTCTTTTTTGGGGGGGTGGAGGAGAGCATAAAAATGAATAAATAATAATGCACTTTTGCATTTCATGCCATGTGAAGAGCAGCAAATACTATGAACTGCAAGGTTGAAATATGTTTTTAATCACCAGAGAAAACTCTATAAAAATAAAACGGAAGAATCAGGTCTCATAAGGCATCCTGATCATCAGTGGCATTATGTGGCAAACTAAGAATTTGCAAGAACAGAGAGCAACAGTGATCAAGGAAGGTCAAGTCTGGAGCCTAGAGGTACCTTTAACAGACCTTGAGTGATACAGCACATTTTACATGAAAGACTGTTCAAAATGTATCATATAATCATTTCAATCCCCCTAGAAAGCCACATTTAATATAATAAGGTGGGTATTTGGCTTTGCATCCTTCTACCTTTCTCAATAATTTGTAGTTTTATGAAACTGAAAATACTTTATGGTATCTAATGCATTACACTACTTACCAATTTACTTTCTGATCTGTGATGGCAAAGCAGTTTGTAGATAGTCCCACTTCATGGTTTGTACGTAGTTGCACTTTCTGGTTCTTGTGTCTTTGCTGCTATCTCCACTTTGGCCTTGCCGAAAGCCTCTCAGGGTGATCAGAATTTTGTGCATTGTGTTGTACGTGTTACTAACACAGCCCAAATCTCCATCCTATCTCTATTTCTCTAATAAAAAATTGCAGTTACATTATCCCTATTTTAAAAGAGAAAAACTGAGCCAAATCTATGACGAGAAGTTATTTTAGTCCTCTCTGAAAGGATATCTCTTCTTTATGCTGCCTTAATATCTATTTGGAGTGTGGTCTCACAAGTCCTCCCATGCTCTGTATCCACCTGTCCCAGCCCTGTTGCTCATTAATGGCTGAGGAAAGGGATGGAAAATGGAACTGGCTTTAGTAGGAATCAGTTCCATTGCTTCTAGCCACTGGTTTTCCAGGGATTTCTCCCTCATGCAAATTAAAAATCATCTGTTTTTCAAAATGGAAGAGTTCCCAGAGAAACACCAGGACACTCAGGAAGGGAGTACAAATTCAAACAGGCAGTGCAGAGGGAGATTTCTAATATTTGTTTTAGATCTTAGTTTGAATTTAAATCCAAAAAGTGTTCTTTTAAAACAGCTCTACGAATTTTCTGGGATCAATTAAAGATGGATTTGTTCATGCTTAATAAAGTCTGTGTGAGAGCAAAAAGGTGGGACTATATGGATTTTTTTTTTCTTATTTTGGGCCCAGACTTTGCACAGTAGCTTGTTCCTTTGCTCAGAAATAAGGGCTTACAGAAAACTCCTGGGGAAGCTTCTGAGTATCTCTAGAGCTCTTAATGGTATTTAAATAATTGAAATTTAAATATCATGGTAACCCAGCAGGCTGTGTTTTCTCTCCCTGCTGCAGCAGCACTTTAGCATGTTAGAAAGGCAACAAAATAAGATACGGAAGAAAGGAAGCTGCTTTCCCAGTCCCATGACATTCAGCGGATTCTGCTATGGCCTGCAGCCATGCTACTGACTCTAGGCTGCGGTCTCATCTGATCTCTGTGTCACATCAGGTCAGTCCTTGGCTGAGAGATGTTCCTGGAAAAATCTAAGATGTTTAAAGAAGTGTGAGAGGTGACTGAGGTAGTTCTGTTTCTGTCAGCCAGGACTGGACCGGCTCCGCTGGCCTGGGGTCAGGGAAGAGCTTTCTGCTCTTCTGAGCACTGCACCGGCAGCCGGCATCTTTGCTGGCACTGTGAGAAGAGGTCAGCTGTTGAAAGCGCATCATCATGACAGCACGTGGATTTGAACATGGAAATGGCCATTTTCCTAGTGAGGAGCAATGATAAATATCAGATATGCAAGAAATTCTATTTTAAAGTAGCACAAGGGTAAACCCTGGTGAGGCCGGAGCTGGCAGCAGCTCGGTGCTGTGCAGGCAGAGGAAAATGTGATCTCTGCCCTGGGGAGCACATGAGTAAACCAGCCGAGTGACTCAGGAACAAGCAGGGGTCAGTATTCATATTTTCATATATGCACATCTCTCCCTTTTTAAAACTACACAGGGAAAAAATAACAGTAATTGCTGGCAGTCAACATAATCTGTCATTGTAGCGCTGCAGCACCTCGTAGTATCTATTACAGGTGCTCTGGCTCCACTTGACAGCTTAGGAATGATGCAGTGGAGCCACTCCATACATTCGTCAGGACCAGGCAAGAACATTTCTAGCAGCACAAGAACATGAAACTCTGTATTCCATGTCCTGGGCTAGTATCCTGAAAAAGGACCATCTTTCCTCTCTTGCTTTGTGCTCTTTGAGTCCCCTTATTCAGCTGTCACTAATTGCCGCTTTTCCTGGACAACTTTTTCTGCCAGAAAGGCTTCCAGATTTTTCAGAACTATGAAGGTGTATGATTCCAGAATGGAAATTCTCACTAATAAGTCCTTTTTTTTTTTTTCCTTTGGAGCTTGCCTCTGGCTTTGCAGTGGAGCAGGAATCCTCCTCCCTCCCATGCACAGACTGCCAGACCCAGATTTACTGGGAGGCTACAGGAGAGCCAAGTGATTTCAGGTATTGAGGCAGTTGCTGAGCAGCATTAAAGTAGGAGATCCTGAGCTTGCTATAGCCAGAAGCTATTTAAGAGGGGCTAACAGTCAGAAGTGTCGTGGGAGGAGAGTTACTAGGTCCCTGACTCGTGGAGGGGGTGTCACTGTTGCTTTCCCCCTCTTTTCCCACTAGCTGTTTGATTCCTGACCAAGAGAGCAGCTGTCAGCAGTGTGTTTGGCACATAAATGTAAGCTATGGGATCCTGGGAAGGCCTGGAGATGATGGGATGTGGGATGTGGGGAGGTGCTCATGCATTTTGCTGCACATCTGTGCAGGGTAGAGGTGTGTGTGCAGTTAACGGCTCTACATGACAGGCAGGAGCTTGTGAATTCCTGGCAACTTTGAAGGTGTGCTGAATTCTTTGATGCAATTGCTTTCTGCAGGTGCTATTATGAGCGGCAGGAAAGTTTGTTCTCTGCTTTAATGTCCTGCCTTAAGCCTGAGATGTTCCCTGTGTTTCAAGCACAGGTGTTTTGGTTGGGATCTCTGATGGTGTTAGATGAGTTATGCTCAAAGACCAGGAGAGGCATGAGAACAAGAGGCCAGGGGAAGTGCTGAATTCCACCCTTATGGGGACATGGCCCTAGCTGTTTCTAGCACATCTACTGGCTCTTGCAGACAGTTTTTGTACACAGTCCATACCTTTTTCCAGAATTTATGGAAATCCATTAAGTTGGATTTTGTATCAGAAAATACCATAAATAGGAGGATGTTGAGCATGCTAGGATTTACCTTACAAGGTTTTTGTGGTGAAATCTGTTGGAAATCTGTATTGGATTTCACTAGGAAGAGGCCTGCTATGGTTAAGAATTTAAGTAATATTTGTCAATAGACTCTTGCAGAAGGAATGATTGCAAAGACTATCTTTGTCTCCAGGGGGCTTTAGATCAGGCCCAGTTTTGTAAGCATAATGTTACTGTCCTTTTTAATATTTTCCAAGAATGGGCTGTTATTTCTCCTTTGTGCAGGAGACCATAGCTGAAGGGAAGAAAAGAAGGCAACCAGAACCACAGAATCTTTGCTAAAGGAATTTAAATGAAAAATACATTAAAAATTTAGTATGTGAGCAAAAGTGAACTAGTTTGCTGTTGAAGGGTGAATGAAGAAAATTTATTAGTTTAATATGTACCAGACAGAGAGAAACACAACTCGGGTCACATCTTAGAGCAGCGAAGAGCCACAGCCTTGGTTTATATCGAAATGTTCTAGCAAATGTTTAGCTCTAAAGAGGAGTAACAGAAGGAAAGACCTTGGTGCACATGTGAAACTATACCATAGTCAACTACTGTGACTTTCTACCAGTCTTAAATGTATCTCTGGCAAAAGGAAAACATATATTTATAAAGTCTCACCCTTTATTTTACTCATGGGTCTTTAAAAGAGTTTAGGAAATCAGTAAAAAATATTCTAAAAAATTTTGTACCATTCTTGCAAAATTGAGTTGTTCGTGAAACCCCTTTTCTTGGAGCTAGTTTATCCTCTAGGAACTAACAAATGAACCAAAAGATAATCTGGTTGTGACTTCAGGATTCTGAGCTGAGCCTGGGGGCTGCCCCCATGCAGGGCTCGTGGGGAGTTTCTTGGATGGAGCCTGATCATGGAGATGCTCCTAGAAACGCACGTCTTCCTTGGGCAACTTTTCCTGCTAGCAGCCGCTCTGTGCTCAAGAAGCTCTATGTGTGAGAGGAGGAAATCGCAAATACACAAGTCTGGGCCATCCACATTAAACACCCAAGAGGGGGAAACAAACCCCCTCATTTTCCTGCAGGAGGAGACACAAGGAAGAGATGTCAGTGCAGCTATGACATCTGTTTACATGGGGATTTTATGCACCTGTTCACTAGGCAATAACAAATGCTTACCATGGTGGTAGCTGTATCACACGGTACATATGCTGCTTCTGACATACATAACACCTCTTTAAGGAAACACATGGCCCCATATGTCATGAGAACTTGTTTACATTCTACAATACAGTAATGGAAAATATGTTTCATAATAAATGTTTTCGTCATTTTTGTGTTTAAGGAAAGAATGGGAGTTTTGCGCCTGAGCTGTGAAGCTGTGCGTGCTCCCGCATTGTTCACATGGTCCCATGTGTGGTCATGAGCTAAACTTCCTAAAGGCCTTCAAAGTTCAGAAAACTTTGGAGCCGAGCTGCTCAGCTTTAAGATCTGATAGCTATGGAAAAAATATACAATTTTTATGGTTGCAATGGATATTTGGTTGCAAAACAGAGCTTTTATGTATTTTACTTCATAGCAAATGCCTGATTTCTCGTCACTTTGACAAAAGCAAATATTGTGTATTGCCTGTTTACAGTTTTTAGCTACTGAAGCCAGTTCGGGTAGGATAGCCAATGGTTTGTAGCCTTATTTTTCAGTTCAATTTACTGGAACAAGGAACAGGAATTATATGATTGCCTATCCTAAAGCTTTAAGCAGATCACTTGTTTCCTTCCATAGACCATAGAGCAGTTTCAATTGGGAGAGACTGCCGAACGCTGTCTAATCTAACCTCTTGAGAAATTAATTATCAGTTTTAATAGAGTTGCGGACAGCTTGGATATGGTTGGAGTCAAACCCTTCACTTTATGCTGCCATTTTAAGGCTTTTCTCTTCTAGTTGTTTTTCCACTCGCAGCTGACAGTATTTCCATCACTAAGACCCCTCAGGCAAAGGTATCTGTGTCCCCACTCAGCCCTCACTGCTGGGGCAGGAGTGTGTCCTGTAGCTAAACTGAAGCTTTCGTTTGCTCTGGAAGGCAGATCCAAGAGTTAATGGTTCTTGCTATAATAGAGATTTTTTTCTTAAGACTTACCCTAACTGTGTCACCTTCTAGGATTTATTTTTGTGCTTTTCTTTATTTGTTTACAGCTCTAACCTTGGGTTGCATTTGTGGAGTTAGATAACAGGAATGAAAGTCAGACTCTGCTTCACAAGGAGAATCCAGTCATTTACTAACCATATTGAAGTGTAAATGTTAGAGAAATGAGTACATAGAGAGTTGGGTTTTTTTTTTGATTTAATGAGTCATACACTGATGAGTTGTTCTAATAGCTCTTTTCCCTTTTCAGCCCTTTTACAAGAAGTATTCATCACTATTTCAGCAGTCCACTTAGAATTAAAGAACAGATGAATAGATTTTTTTCTCCCAAAACACTAACCAAAATGTGCTAATTCTATTTGTGGGTAGATGTGTTGTATAACTACAAAAGAAATTTCAAAATAATTTCATAACATGTCCACCCCTGACTACTTCTTATTTCTAGTGAAAACAATAGTGAAAACTTGACAACATGGAGGATATTAAAAGTTGTGTCTTAGGGGTGTAGAGAAGAATGGTATTTAATGGCAAAACCACACCTAGGAGGTACCTGAATTTCACATGCCTGGGACATAATAAGAAATGCAAAGGGCAGATGTAGAAAGAACCAGTCAAAGACTGATGAAAACTCTGAGCGTGTCTTATTTATTTATTTCTGAGATAAATGAAGAACCTAAAACTGAAGGGGTATAACTGGTGATGTTTCATTTGCAGAGAGGGGTGAAATGGTGGCATTCTTGCTTTCTGACTGTGCTGTGGTCTTCCAAAATCAATACCAACCAACGTCTGTATCAGGTTTGGACTAAAATACTGCTAACCTTCGGGAAGTGGCAAGGCAATGCAGCACACACAGGCTGATTCTCTCCCACCCCTCAGCACTCAGCAAATTGAAGGTGCTGAGTTAGTATTTGCATCATTTTTGTCATCTTTGGTAGCCGTTTTTCCCCCCAAATTTATATAAACCCTCCCTGCTTTTTAATCTGTTTGTGTTTTTGATCTCTGTAGCTTTCCTTGACAAGGAGTTCCATGGTGAACTGTGAAGTATCGGGGAGCAAATTTTATTTTCACAAATACAAGTGTGAAATTAAGCCCTGAGGTATGTTCTATAGCACCAGGAGCACAGACAGGGCTTCTTAGGGGCCTGTGGAGTATTGGGAAAGAGGAAGGGGACTAGAGATGAGGCAGGTGAGACTGCAGCCACTGGAGGGGCTCAGCACGAGGGCGCCCAGGACAGGAGAAGTGAGGTGCTCCCTTCTGCTTGTAAGGCCTTTGCCCGTGCACTACCTGCCCTGCTGCTGATTAGTGGTGTCCTAACCATGTATTCTATCTTTTTTTCTTTTAAGGCACTTTTTATTTTCTTTATTTTGCACTGCCTGTTCATTTCTGTAGGTGCCTTTAATTTTGGTCTTCCAAGAAACAGCAAATAATGTTTCTCTGTGGGGTGTGTGTGTTTGCTTTTTTTTCTTTCTTTTCTTTTTTATTTTTTTTTCTCATTGGTTTAGATCTTATGCAGTACAGTATGTATTCCTCTCTCCCCAAACCCTCCTTCCCAGACTGCAAAGTCCTGGTATAAGGACCAGGTTAAGCTTGGCTGAGCTAGGACAGGTAACCTACCTCTGAGAGGTGTTCTGACAACAATGGGGAAGAGGGAACAGAGCAATTCAAAGCCTTTCCATGATATATATAAATAGTAAAAATAATTTAAATACAAAAATGGGTTAAACTGTACTTTTAGTGACACTTTCTGGCTTATACTGTCTGTGTTTGTATGGGCTTGTGTGATGTGTTAAGGCATGTGTTAACGTACTTCGAGGACAAAGATGTCAGTAGCAAACGAGGATATATGTTCTCAGTTAATCTATCAGCTGAGCAAAGTGCCCTCATGTTTTCATTTCAAACATGCTAATCTAGCATAGTCAGAAGTGCTACCGCACAAAAAATACCCTTGCTAAAGTAACACATATTGCAGAAAGGCTGAAACTTGCACCTGAGATAGGGCAGAGCAGCTATGAACTTTTAGCAACTGCAGGGCAGAATTTAATCCTACTCTTGACTCTTACACCCACAGTGTCACCAGAAAAAATAAAAAAAAAACAAGTCCCAAACTGCCTGGTCCTTTCAGCCTATACAACAAAGAGAAGTATGATATATACTTCTAATAACTCTGGAAACCTTAGGCCTTAACAAACCATACAAATCTCACTGACTTCCAGCATTCTTCAGGTTAAGCAGGGGCTTTGTGACCTTGTTGAATTTAGCTTTATTTGTCTCTAAGATGATATTCTCAGTAGGTGGACTCATATGTAAGATTTTGTTTCTCTACACTGAAGCTTATTCTTGAATTCCACTTGAGATATTCTATTTTTTGTGTATATTCTCACATTGGGCACAAAGACTCCTTTTGTATTTATAATGGCACGTGGAGGAGAAGGGATAGCAGATCTTTCTTGACTCAAAATTCTTGGAGCTCCTTTAAAATATATTTTCCATAATAATTTTATTCATTCTGACTCCGTAAATAGAGCAGTTTCAAAAAGATTTAGGGCATATACTGTAGAATTTTTTCTTAATTAACCTATTTATTTCTAATGTCCTTTGGATAAGAGGGTGTTTTTGACTTCTTCAACCATTAGAGAAATAAGTACCTTTTAGAGTACTGCTGATTGTAATCCCATTTTCAGGCTTTTGTACATTAAATATGCTACTGAAAGTTGGAATAAAGTCTCTTATACTAATTTCCCATGTAGACTCTAAACTGGATTATTGCTCTTTCACTTAGGTGTCTTGCTTACAGCAAGAGTGCTGACAAGCTTTATGAATGGGAGAATGGCATCATTTAAAAAGGAAAATAATTTTAAATCCCTAAGGAAGAACTGTTTCCTGGCATTTGTAAGGCAACATTCAATGTTCCATCAGTCTTCAGTTAATCTTTTTTTCACTTACATCTTAAACTCAAGAAACAATATGATAAAAACCTAGAGAACCCTGGGATTGTAATTTAATAATCATTTTTCCTGTGATGTCTAATCAAGTCATAAAGAGAAAAGTTTCAGAGATGAGGTAAATTGTATTTAGCCATGATATGCAGTGAACAGTTTCTAAGAAATATGGTTTCATCACTACAGGGAACCAGAACTCACTAATAGTGGAGCCAAGCAAAATTTCTGAAAATTGTTATTGTAATGTTTACATAATGATATCATACTTTTTTTTTTTCCCTTATGAAATACAGGTGCAAAATGTAAATACTTTAGTCGCCAAAGTGCAACTTTCCAACCATTTCTTTCTTAAGCAGTCTTTGCAAACTTAAGCAGCCAACTATTAATGAGCTATTGACTGTTAACAACACTTACATATAAATATCTTGTTTGCCTCTTGCAATTCTATCAATGTGCAAAAAAGAAAAATCTTTCTGGTCTTTAATTGTCTTTTTTTCCCCTCATTTTTCCCGGCCCAGTCAACCCTCAGAAAAGCATCTGCTGGACCCTGGACCCTGAGTGGGGAAGCAGACATGCAGAATCCTCGCAAATGTGAATGCCAGGGCTGGGTCAGGCCCCAGATGGTAAGTGTGTGTGCTCTTAATAGGGCTGGAGGTTCTTTGGTACTCAAAAGAAGGGAGGCAGCACCCTCTAGCACTGAGCCTTTGCTACCACTGCAATGACAGGCACTGCCAAACATAAATCAGAGTGATAACAGCCTCTGCTGGGGATTCAGACCCACATTTTCCTGCATGGAAGATAAAATCTTTTCTGGTTCTTAATTCAATCACATACCCAACTGGCAATCTTGCATATCAAAATGGGAATCCTGGGAGGCTGCTGGAATATGCAGATCAACAGAAGCTAATTAGCATTTACTTGCAGCCATCCTTAACTGATTGGCAGCACAGCTGTGGGGACCAAACAGAACATGCTGAGTTGCATATTTGTGTGGCCACCTGCCATTTGGTGGGATCCAAAATAGTGTAAACTACCACTTCATAATAACTCAGTGACCTTAGTTTTGAAGTAATATTGAATAGACATATTTGGCTAAGTATATAATTAGTGCTTATTTCACCTGACATGCAGTTCAACAATAGACCGTGCAGCAGTACCTTCTTAATTTGACATGTTGATGTCTTAATTGAGATTGACAACTTGTTAGAGAGGTACTGTATTTCCAGTGCAGGCTGAGATCTACCCGTCATCACTGATTTTCCTAAGAGCATGAAAAAATGCACTTTTATACCTTAAAACATATTCCCACTATTCAAAACTGAACAATCAAACATCATTAGAGCTCACTGCAAATGGCCCATTTCCTGCAGAGTTTTATGAAAGTAGTTGTATTGCTGTGCTCAAAATATGCAATGGAGTGGGGTGTGACCCAGAAAATAAAAATGTCAAGAACCAGGACAAAGAAAATAAAGGGGGGAAGCATGTTCAAACAGAAGAAATGTCAGCCTTGTGGGCCAGTTTGGAAAATGGTGGTGAAGGGAAATTGAATGAAAACTGTAACAATGATTAACTACAAGCTATTGAGAGGAGAATGGTATCTTTAATGGTTTAGTAGCTAAAGAAGGTTTGTAGCCTCATTGCCTCTTTGTCCTAATATGCAAACCTGAGTTACATGAGTGTCAGGATACCTCTGCTCACAGGTCAAAATAGCTGAAATGTGTCAAATCTATGTGCCTATGACCTCTGCAAATTGGCAAGTTTTAGCAGTGAGGCTGGGCTGGCTTGTAGCGATGAGGAATTTGGTCTTCTTTTGAATTGCATGGTAGAGAATTGAAAAAATATGTGTACGAGTCTGGTAGATGATAGAGTACTATTTAGGATTGTTGATCTGCTTGAAATATAATGAGATATAGGCAGTGCTATAATTATCAGTGAAAGAGGTAGTTACATAGTGAGAGATTAAAAAAGGAGCTCATATTTGCATGCTTCCGAGATGGAGCCATGTGGAAAATGAGTCCCTTCAATTAAAGCTGTCTCCTCATTATTCCTGTGTCACACATATAGATTGAAACAGGACTTGGAGTTCACTTGGCTGTTACTCTGTTTATGATCTTGCAACCACTATTGGGGGAGAAAAAGATGTGCATAGAAAAGAATGAAAAAAAAATGATGAAAATGTTTGCATCCTTGTGTAAGACAAAATGCACACAAACAAATATGCAGTTTTAAAGGAGAATTACATACACATTGAACCCCTTGTGCTCTCCCTCACCAAATGTTTGGCTATGCCAAAGAAGGGGGTTGCGTTTCATAGAGGTTGAACCATGTGAAATAATGCCTGAACACATCGTATCTGTGAACACATGTTCATAGAGAGGTCTGAGGAGAAAAGGCAGAGAGAGATGATGCAAAAGGACCTGGCTATATGTATTAATACTGTATTATCCTTCCTCCTAATTCTAGGGTAAGGATTTGATCCTGGTGCTAGCAATAAGTCAAGCCATTGAGACATCTTCATTTTGAGCAACTGATGCAGCAACAGGAGCAATAAGATATACTGTAAAGACAAGACATGCTGTGCCTTAAACATTACCTACCTTTGATGCTGTCCTTGAGATAAGAATGCTCAAAAGATATATGGGGGGGATATGACCATAAGGCATTTCGTGTTTATTAAAATACTCATTTTTATAAAATCCATTTCTGATAACAAAAACAGGTGAGTGCACAAGTTAACATTATACTCCCTCCCTTCCCCATGAACTGTGTAATGTACAGATAGAAATGACCTCTAGGACCATACAGTCCATATGCTCTGTCTCCATAGAAATCATTCAGAAATGCTCAATGTTTATTCTTTGCTACATTCTCCTGAGAGAGCTGTTGAATGCTGTAACAAGGAGACAGGGACTCCATTCTTGGGACACAGTGTTGAAGACGTCGCATACGTGACCAAAAATTGTCTTGGCCCTTTCAGTAGCCACACTGAATCAAACCATCTGCCTTATTCAGCTGCTGGATGAGAAAAATCTTTACTTGACTGCTAAGAAACCCTGCCAAATAAATAAATACTTCTGAGCAAATGCTTTGTAGACAATATGTCACTAGTGCAATCAGTTCTGCAATATGTGGTAAATACTGTAAAGTGTTGTAGATATAATCTGCTGGCCCAAAGGTAACTGAAGGTAACAGAAATTTTCACATCGTCTTGCATATACTTTGGATCATGTCCATGATTATCTCAAAACTGTGCAGTTTTGTTTCCAGCTACTTGGATGCCCTCAGATTAGGGAGGTCATATATATTAAGTCTTGCTCCTGTCCAGTCAGCTGATGATTTCATAGATGTCACCTGAACACACTGTTTTGTGAGGCACTTGGTCAAAGTCAGAAGTCCTAGGATCTAAATGGGTCTGGTGGGTGGTTGAACATAGAGTGGAAGAGCCACAGCGATCTCAGGGGCCTGGCAGCACCAGCAGCCTATTCAGGCAGGTTGCTGCAGATCTGGGCTTCATCTGCTTGTAGGAGGCCAAGAGCCTAGAAGCACTGGCTCCTGAGCTCTGAGACTCCCAGCTCCTCTGAGATTTCCAAGTCCCTAGCTCCATAAAAAGCAGCCAAGTGGAATTTTAATTAGAAACTTATCAAAATTGTTTGATAATTTTTCCAACCTTCTAGATTTACTTCTTTGCCTTCCAAATCAGAATGAAAACAAACTTTGGAATATTAAAATTGTTCCTGTGCCAGAGTTGCAGATCTTCATCCAACACTACTTCTAAATTTGTGTCACAGTAGGGTTTGTGACTGAGCCATGTCATGTTGCATCAGGCTGTATAAATGACAGCCTGACATTATATGTGCTCATCATATTGCTTTATTTATGTGTATATATATATATATATAAAGGATTTCAAAGCTGTGCCAGTGGTGGTTTGATAAAATATGTATTCACTAAACCTCAAAATTAATATTAGGAACTAGTCAGTGAATTTAGTCTCCATCTATCTAGGATTTTTGTGGTATTTATAGGAGTTGGAATCTGATGGTGATCGGTCTTATTTTAATTTTAATTTGTTTATTCAGAGGCTGGTATGCACATTCCATGCAAACTGCTTCCTAAAGATGTCTGAGCTGACAGATGCTGTCAGCTCTGCATTGGGCCTCTCTGACATAGTGGCTGATGAAATTGGCTGCTAAAGAGGTTCTGATTAGCTTTAACCATAAGTTTCTATCAACGTGACAAGGAGGCAGCATCATTTGAAGGGAAGGAAGGCATTGCAAGGCCTGCTGAGCTGCGTCTCCAGGTGCTGCTTGGGAACACGTCCACCGTGTGCTTCCTACCTAAGCCAGGGCCACACATTGCGGTATCAGACAGGCTCTTGGAGACTGAGGTGGTCCAAAGTAATGCACAAAGATCCTGGGCCCCACGTAGGGAGTGCTGGGAGATACTTTGTGGTTTCTGTCATTTCTGAAGTTGGACAGGATGATCCTTCCAGCATTGAAGGGAATTATAAGAATCTCAGCTTCCTGCTACTGATCAAAGTTACGCTCTCCAATTAGGACCGTGCTCTGGATTTCCACTTAGTGGCAGCCGTCCATCTCTGGCATCCAAATGAGATCCCAGGCGTGACAGGACAGTTCATGCATCAGGTGGACTCTGGGAGACCCCTTCTTCAGGATTTGTGCTGACCTGTGCTCATACCGTTCATAGTTAATTGTACAATTGCATTTTAAAACCCTGGCGGTAAAGGAGACGGAGCCCTCACTAAAGACTCTTGCTTGTTTTTCTACTGTGTGGAATAACAAAAAAGACTAATCTTAAAACTGCTCTTAATGAGTATAACCAAAATATTAACAGTAGTAAACAAGAATACATTTGCTCATAACTTGTCATATCAGTGTAATAAATTAAGCCAGAAACACATTAACATTTGACAGCTTAAACAATGCAGGAAAAAATACAAACCTCACAGGGACTATGTGAAGCATGTTGGCAGTTTAACAGACATTTTGAGATGTAGATACATATATCAACCTTTCTGAATTTAGTCTTGATAACTCCTTTTCCTCTGTGTGCCAAAACACTGCCGTGTGAAGACTAATGAGTTCCAGATTTGTTTATCTTTGGTGGCTAAGGCAGATTCATGAGCCCCTTGAACCTATTTTACAGTGGTCATGTGATATCAGCATGCAACACCAGAGGCAGAAATGTCTCTTTTATGCTGATGGATATACAGCGTGTTAAAAGATCTTACAGGAAAGATGTGCATGGCCATCTGATACAAGGGACCATGTCAAATCTGTTTTGGATGATCTATACAAGTGAATTGTCCTGCCTGTTAAGTTTCATGTGTGTCTTATGTTTATGTTCAGAGGTGTAATAACAAATGCTAGGAATAAATCTCACACACAAAATAGGGATTATTATGTCTAACAGCAAGACTTCATGATGTGTTTTTAACAGATTTTGTATGGATGGATGATTGCTTTTTAAACTTCATTTTTTAAGGTTGTGTAAACTCTCAAATAAACATTGTAGCCAAGAAATTCTGTGCCTCTAGTCCACCTAAGTGAAACTTCCTTCTTTTTTATTTCCCCTGTTAGAGTTCTACTTCTTTATTTGCCTCTGCAGGATTTTGCTTTTCCTTCATAGTTTTGTGGTGTTAAAATGTTTGCATTTGTTAACAGCTGCTGCTGTTTCTGAAAGGTCGGCGGAGGGATTATGAATATATATCTTAATCAAACAACTTAGAGCATTTTGTGTAGACTTTGGTGAAAACAAAGCGTAGCAGTTTCCTGCTGGATGTTCTATCTGGCAATTTCTTTGTGGATTAGTCTTTGCTCTGTTTTGAAGGATAAGATTCAGGTCTATCATTTGCTCATACAAATTTCAGCTTTGTTTCTCCTTGGTAGTACAAAGCTGGTGCAAAGGCACTTAAGTAGCTTCAAGCCAAGAATATTGTATGAGACTGCTGGTCACCGTAGCAGATCTGCTGTTCCTGCCTGCAGGTGCAAGAGATCCGATGCGAAAAGGAGATCGGTCAAGCTGTGCACCTAGTGGTAGCTGTAGCATTAAGCAACTCTGAGCATTTGACTTTCTGCCTTCAGATTTGTTGTATTCTTTTTCTGGTTACAGTCAAAAAATGTAAAATTGTCTTAAATTTAAAACTTGTATATATATATGCATAACTGTGTTTTTTTTTTTTCTCTTACAGGAAGTGGACTTGATCTAGCTACTCCAGTAGACAGAGTAATTCCTTGTTCACTAGAGCCTCTGTTCTGCATCCTCCTGTTTTTGTAAGTAGTATATTTTCTTCATAATTTCTGTGTAGCTTTCTTCTTTGACTGGTAGGGTCAGATCATATTTTTTAAATAAACAAGTAGAAAAGTCCCTTCAGAATCCCAGTTTGAGGATGATAAAATCCAAATGTAGCCAGAATCAGATAAGACTTTCTGCAGAAGTGATTGTTCTGAGCAGGAGGAAATCCAATCTTTATAGTGCTCAATCCAGGGAAGGCAGAAGATAAGGAAGAAGAAGAGTAAAGAGGTTGTTTGTTAGGAAGAAATGTATAAGTATTATTTATTGGGATATTGGTAAGGAAACAAAACTAGCTATTTGAATATTTAATAAACCATGTGAAAGCTGGACTCTGTTTCTAGGAATTGGCCTTTGTTAACTCTTTTTGATAGATAATTAATAAAATTAAGCCAAGGTCATGATTTATTCCATAACAATGAAAGGTAACTAGTCACTTTTTTTCTCTAGGTTACTAGCAATTTTGAGAACTAGACATATCCTCATAGATCTTAGAAATAATTACATTGTCCAGCTTTTGTTTATTTGCTGTTTATGGAAGTCTTCATTGTGTACTGTATTACTCATGAGAGAACCCAACTTACACTGAAATCCCTGGGTCCTAAGTATGGTATAAATATAGAGAAAAGCTCCTCACCTTAGAAACTTAAAATCTATATAGATATGGCAGGTAAGAAGTGAATAAAAGGGAAATGGACAACAGAGTTGGTGAAAAGGGGAGGTCACAGACAGGAATTCTGCTGCCCAGGCAACTCCCAGCCTTGACTCATCCACAGGGCAAACCACTTTTCACCTCTGTGTTTCAAGGCTGCAAAATCTACCTTTTACTTCTCATTTTCTGAACAAAAAAAGTAAAAAGCAAAAAAAGAAAATAAAGAAAAAAGGCATCTTTAGAAAACAGTAGTCCATTCCTGTACCATGAGCAGGGGCTGGTTTTGCTCCAGTAGAAGCCAGACCTCCTCATAACATACCTTGTAACCTGTTAATTATAATTTCCTTCTCTAACACTTGGATCACACTACTAAATATTTTTAAATATCTATATATGTGTTTTTTAAGCTGCTGGGTTTGGGTTACACCTTTTCCATATGCCCAACCCACACAATCCCATCAACACTTTCACACACCAGTCAAACACTCTATATTTGTGTGAAACTCACTGAAGGAAAAAAATTCTTATTACTACTACTACTAATACAAATTCATTTCTCACAACTATTAGTATTTTCCGGTATGCCACTGAATGAAGTTAGTGCATTCGAATGTCTAACTTTCGTTGCATTGATTCGGTGCAGATTTCTGCATTATATTTACTTTTACTATGGTCTCTTCACCTCATGTCTTATATTTTCCTTTTTATTCATCAAAGCTCCTTTTACAAAAGTTAATCACTTTCTGTATGAGCAATTCCCTAATACATTTTATATTCTGTTGTTACTGGGAATGATGTTCTGAAAGTTGATACACATTGCAACAGCAGGTGTTAAGACAGGCAAGTATGGAACAAAAGCTCCTACTGCATGAAAAAAGTCTAATAATAGACAATTTGTTCACCTGGCACTGGCTGCATTAGCATTTGAGATGAGCTCATTGTTATTTGGCAGTCAGCTTTCTGCTGGTTACAAGGACAAAAATATAGAAAATCCAAGTTGTGGAAATCCAAGTTTGCTAATATTAGGATGACATTAAATGGTACATGACAGAATTAGAAAGGTCACAGGGCAAGCTGGTGAGTTTAAAATAGAGAAACACTTCTGCAACTAGGAAAGTGATCAGTAAAGATAGTCATGTATATTCTTCCAACATAATTACATGTGTAAACATTTTCAATGACTCTACAACTGGGCAAGCTGTTCAGAGCAGGTTTGCACTCAGAAGTGTAGTTCAGGCTTTTTCCAAGCTCATTGAAAATGGGGCCATTAGTTAAGGAAGCTCACCATGAAAAGCAAAGTTAAGCAATCTGGTCAAAACTGAACCATCAATCCATAAAGGCAATTCTGCAGTGGTTCCGGTGGGGCTGCAGAAGCTGCATGGCAGTGCTGAGAACACAGTAACATCCCACTCGAGGCTTTGGCACAAGGTACTCCAGGGTTTGTATCTGGAGGCTGAACAGTCAGTGTGAGGGAAAGAAACAGCCCACTGCCTGGGAGCACTTGGAACAGCCTCCTGTCTGCTGGACCTGCCTGAGGCACTTGGGAAGCATCATCTTGGAGGAAGGGAGGATCCTGCAGGCGAGAAGGAGCCTCTGGTTCACACCAATTCTCCACAAAGTAGAGCGGAAGCAGTAGTTGAATTAAAAAGGGCAGTGTCACAGGTGAGTGTTCTTAAGTATCCTTCCACTTAGTATATATTTTATATATATATGTACATGCACATGCATATGTGTATATCTTGCTTGCAGAAAGAAGGCCTTATATGCTCACCTAGAACAGACAGAGAAATAGGTATCTTTAATCATGAGGCCTGTTTTCATGTCCTCATCTTCTAAAACTGAGGACAAAACTGCATCAGTTATAACATGACTAATTACCAGTTTTGTAGAGCAAAAATCTGATTCTTTTTTCTTTCTTTTTTTTTTTTTTTTTTTGGACAGCTTTCTTTGATTTCTATATCCACACCATTCGTGTCCTGGCTACGTGCAGATGGATTTTGCAGGAGTGGAATGAAGAGCAACAGGACCCTGTTCCTATTTACTTCTCTGAGAGGTGCACGCAATTGTTTGCCTTGATCTCCGTGTGATTAAGAATGAAGAGATCACAAATGCCTTCGGATCTATTTCTCTCAGCTACAATGTCAAGATAAACCTTACGACATAAGGTCACAACTGGTGAGCTCCCTCTTGTGTTCTGTTGTACTAAAACTTAATGTTTGTCAGGCTGATTTTCCAATTCGGTTGTTAATCAAAAGTCTCAGCAGCCCAAGTTAATGGGTGCATTTTCTGGGAAGAGGTAGTCTGTCAGTCCTTACAACTGTTATGTGTCAAAGGACCTCAACTGCCGTAGCTATGACTATCAATGCACATTTTGAGCCAAAAGACATATCTATTTAATCATAAACAGAGGAGTGTTGACACTTGTATTGCAGTCAGGCAGGGCTTATTTCACTTCTGTGCTATTCATCAGCATCAGATTCACTATTACAAGTGTTTGTGACAAAGTTAAGTCCATCAAGGGAGAAGTCAACATATTCTATACCACCAAAAGGAACTACCAAAATTAGAATACTGAGTGCTTATGATTTTAACAAATTGTTTATGAGCAGACAATGTTCTAAAAACAACTTAGGTACTTAGAACATCACACTTTTAATGGTGAATGTGCTGGAGAAGTTCCTTAGTTTCTAGCATTCAGCTGACAACTCGCTTGACCAGAGCTGCAGTCATTCAGTGCTGGCCTTCATGCCAGTGTGCAAGTCTGTTCGAGTCATTGAAAAGCTGAAAAACAAAGAATTTGTTCCTTCATATTATCTGCTTTTGGGCCCCTCCATTCTTTCTTATTTTAAAAATTATCAGTTGAAATTCAGAGACGTAAGCATTTAGGTATCTAAATGGAGGCCATAAGGTCGGGCAGTATATCAGATTTCTTGCAAAACTCCCTCCCTTGAAATGCAGTCTGAAAAAGTTTTGTTGCAGTTACTTAATATAAAGATAACTAAATACTTTAAATACTAATTAAAATAGATGATGTTGGGCTGTGCTATTTGTTTATGATGGAAGACAGCAGCAAACCAGGATCATCTATTATCATTATCAGCAAAATGTTTCTTTTCTTATTCTGTTCTTATTCAAGCAATACAGATGTCCGGACACTGACTTGGGTCTCATAAATGACCGTTTTTCCAACAGAATCTCTTCCTCCAGAAAAGGCTTCTTTTTCACCTTTTCACTCTGTTATCTTTTGGTTCACCCTGAATCTACCTTAAAACAATACATTCTAATTTCTCTGTTTTTTTTCTTTGAACCTTGATGTTGGAATTGTTTCAGTCCAATAATGCTTGCAGTCTTGTTCTCTGTATGTAGAATTGCATTCCCATTAATCAAAGAAAAAGCTGAGTAAAGTGGTACAATCCATATTCTCATTTTGGAAAATTAAAAGGCAGTATCATTATTAAAAGGCAGTTCTGCTAAATGTTTTCTGATGGAGGGAGAATTGGGACACACTACATTGTCTAGTGACTTTGCCAAAAAAATGACACTAAGAGATACAATAAATGAATGTATAAATAGTAATTGTTCTGAAAAGTGTAGTCATAAATCACAAAGTGAGTTGCAGGATGTTTCTTTCATGTTGATAGTTGAAATGTGATCTACCCTGAACTGAAGGAAAATCAGATTTTCCATTTTCATGTCATTAAAATGGTATAGAAGGTGGAAGCCCAGTTTCTCTGAAGCAATATCCTGTGCAAAATATGAATCTCTGCAGTAAATACTAGACAAAGTTTTGCAAAGAGGATGGATTTGTTAAAGAGTGCAAACCAGCAATTTGTTGCAGTAAGAGGTTATTAATCATATAACACTTAGGGTTAGCAAAGCTCTGGCCTTGAATCAACGATGCACTATAACAAATTGAATCACTCCAGTAAGAACAGATAAGGTGCTCTGTGAAGTTCTGCAACAGATCTAGAAAGAGCTTTTCCCTCACAAAACAGCTAGCGTTATAATGAAAAATAATCCTATTTATTATGACCACTTGTCTGCAGAATTTGGCCTGTCTCTCATGCTGAAACAGCCTTTCCACTATCTGCATAACTTGGGAAGCCATAGCAAAAACTGCTGAAAAGCTCAAGTCTGAAGAATTTGGGGGTTAGTTAAACACAGGACATTACCTAAAAGAGTTTCCTTCCCAACAGGTAGGTTCTAGTGGGTCTGTCGCTAAGTCTCTTTGAGTTGTTAGACTAGATACAGGATTCTAAAGGATATTTTATAGCCTAGATTTATGCAAGAAACCAAGATGGACATAGTTACTCCCACTAGACGCAACATTTGTTGAAATGATGATTTATCTCTAAGATCTTACTGCATTTATACTGCACTTTGTTTTGTTCCAGTGCCCCTTTCTAAGCTTCTCCCTTGAATGTAAAGATCACCTTCCTCCGTGTTCTCAGTATTTCTGTTTTTTTCAGAGCGTCTATACAAGACCAATTTCTGATATGCCTGTAAGCAGTGGTGCAGAGGTTGGCATAACTACCTCTAATTTGCTGTGATTACTTTTGAAAGTAGATCCTTGCTAAGATGTGGAAACAGAGACCAGTCAATTACGTAGCTATGAGATCTTGTTTTATTTGCTTTGGTTTCACAGTCTGTTTGTTTGTCGCTCTCCCTTATGCTCTGCTTTAGATCAAACGAGCTCCTCTCTGCTTCCTGCTTGTATAGCTTACAGTAAAGAGCCAGCCTAGGGAAGAGGCCCGCGGCCCTGCAAAAAATGCAGCAGCACTTCAAAGACCCCAGAAAAATCTTGGATGCAGCACAGATAGAAGAGTAACTCGAGTGCCCTGTGAGGCTCTGAAGTATTTGCCCAAGCCATTCAATACTTATTTCTTGTCCATGCAATACTTATTCCTTGTGCCCTTCCCTTGTGCAGCAATTTCAGTAGGACTAAGAGGAAGCAACAAGGCTTTGGCTGTCCCATGGTGCTGAGAAGGAGTCCTGCTATGAAAATGGGGAGGTGATGAAGGTCCTTGTGATGGCCTCTGCTCACAGGGTTTGCTAGAGAAAGCAGCACTGGAAAAGGCAGGAGAGAAGAGGCTTGACAGTCCTGGCAGGGCTGGAGTGAGGGAGTGTAAGCAGGGTCTGGTGCCATCACCAGCTCTCTAATACAGCTGGGAGGAAAGCCTCAAATGTTCCTGAGCAAGAACATATGCCATCAACTGCCAGCCTACCTGGAGGCTATTCAGGGTATTTCTGTAAATTAGAAGGGGTACATTTTGTTGTTGTTGTTTGCTTTCAAGTTTTAGAAATATCTTATTTTAGAGCAAGAGATTTTTACTCTTCTATATTATTGGGTACCTAAACCCCAGCACAGTCATTAGAGATGTTCGGACAGCTTTGGTATTTGTCCACTATTGGTGCATTTTCTGAATTAATAACTCGTTCTCATCCAACACAGTGATTGCCTCAGCTGCAGCTAAGAAGCTAATCCGGTTGCTAGACTGACCGATGAAAGGCTGAGGCTTCTAAAACTCAGTAATAAGGGTTGAAACAGTTGGTAATTTGTAGGTTAGATGGGTGTTTTTCTTCAGTGTAGCCTGAAGGTCAGCCATTACCTGGTAATATGTAGGTAGTAAATATTCACTAACAACGTCAGCTCCCTGCTATTTATTCTTTCATATGATATTCTGAGTCTATTTGTGCCACAGGAGAAAATACCAACTTAGAAAGGAAAACAAAAAAACAGAGTTGAATCTTCTTCCTGATGAAGCATATAGAACTGCATGTGGAATTAGTGTTTTGGGCAGTTACAGAATATCTGTGAATCAGCGTGTAAATCACCTCTGCAGGTGATTTTTTATGCAATCTTGGTATATCTCAGTGTAGTAATATCTGCACTGCTAACTGGGTCCCTAGCTAGGGATCATTCTCCAGTGAAGATTTTGGCTTTCCAGCGGCCGTTCAGTCATTTTATGAGATCAAATTTTCTTTCATGATTGCCTTCTTTCTTACTCTTTCTTCTGTATTTCCTTCAATTTAACCACTTTACTAAAACCAGTTAAAAGATATTTATCAGAAGATTGATGCAATAAATATCGTGCTGTATCTCCACTAAGTGAAGAATTTTCTCCCTGTTATTCATTAAGCTCCTGGATTGGACAGATAGTTTGTATTAATAAAATATACACTAATATCAAAACATTTTTCAAGGCAAATCTATTAATTACTTTTTCCATTATCTGCCTGACTCTATGCATGAATAAATGAAAAGAAGCAGAGAAGGCAGAGACATGACATGATCTGTTATGTAAATCACCCTGTTCATCCCAAACCATGTTATGGGGTAGTGCTAATTTATGACAGGTCATTCAGTAGTTATTAATAAGTTATTAAATTGATATAAAATTATTTCAGTAATATTCCTTGATTGAATCAAACTGCTTATATTTATAGAAAGAGCCAAAAATCATGATCATTTTCAAACTCCTTGCTCAGAAAAATGTGTTTTTCCTGTCCCCTGGTAGATGTTGGTTCCTCCCTTAGTTCTCTTGTCTTTGATGAAAGACTCAGCTGGAGTTACACAGCACATTCACTTCATGCACTCTCACTGCAACTGTAAGAGGTATCACGGATACCAGGTTTGCTTTGAGTCTTTCCTGCTTCAAAATTTGACTCACACTGTCTACACTGAGCTTTTGGGGGCATCAGTGCTTATTTGGAACGTGTGCTAATGTCATGGGTACATGGTAAAGGTGCTTGTAATTGACATGAACTCCCTTCACATAAGGTCTAAAACACAGTATGAACATACCTTGCCTTTAAGTGGACATTCCCCTTGCTTCTCCTGTGAGGAAGTGTAAAGCCATAATCAGGCACAAGCTTCAGGCCAGGTTGCAGGATGCTCACGTCCTCACTGTGCCTCCCTAGCACGTGTGCAGCCGTGAAGCTGCCCGTTGTGTGGATGTGTCGGGTATCCCAGTGACCTCGTGTGACTGATGGATGGGCAAGTGGACGATGAGGGTCACTCCTACAAGTTTCCTGCCCAGCCTTGCACAAGGGTAGCTGCAATGCGCAGGATGCGTTACAGTATTGTGGGCTGTCTTTTCAGGTGTCCTCTTCACTAGCAGCAGAGATACACAAAACATTACAGGTTTATCCTGCACTGTAGCCTGGTTTTCCAAAGTATGATACGAATTTACATAGTTTACCAGTTACCTAACCAGACTTTTAAAGTACTGAAATAGCATATTTCCACCCATTTTCCTGAGAGTTTGCTACAGCTGAATACCTCTCCATGTCAGAAGTTCAGTAACAGGGCTCCTTCCTCATCCCATTCTTTACCTGACAGACAGCGCTTCCAGAACATGTTCTCCACATAGCCTCGAGTGCCTTCACACTTGCTCTCATTACATTAATAGGTGGCCATGGGCTTTCTACTTTGCTTGCCTTGGTTGGAGTTTTGCATTGAGCTTTCAATTAGTGGCATTTGAACCAGTTATTTTGGCAGCTCTTTTTCCTCTGGAAATCAAACTCCCTTAACTCTGGCCTTTTTTTTCCCTTAAAAAAAGATGTTATTAGTACTTCAGGAGTTGTCACGGATCCACTCTGTTGTGTCTAAGGATGAGAGAAAAAACTTGCCTGTCATTATAATAATACCACTTCCTATGCCCGTCAAATGAAGCTCATGTGTGATTCCAATGGATTGTAGGCTATTGCTGGAATATCTGTCTTTCCGGATTTCTGTGCCAAATCAGAAAACTGGGAATTTAATGAGAGACTAGTAGCATAAGAATTTAATTCAAGCATCAGGAATATTTTGGTGACAAATTCAAAAAATTCATGAGTACCGGGTGAGCTTTTGCATGCACAACTTTGAGCCATTTGAAGTTTGCCAGGGCTCATGTCTTTCATTAGTCAAGGATATTTACTTCATTTTCCATCTTTTTTTTTCTTTCCTTTTGTTGCCTCAGCTTTGCTCCCTTCAAGAAATAAAAAAAATGTAAGGAGCTGATTTTACCTTAAAAAGTGTACGGCAAGTTATTTAGCTGGGATGCTGTTCTGTTTCTCAGTATAGCCTGAAGCTCAGTAGCTACTGATCTGTAATCCAGCCTATTTTTCCTTGCAAGTTAACTCTTTATATGTCAGTGGAATTGCTTCTTCTCTGGGGAGGTGTCCTAAGAGACCAATATGTGAGTTCAGTGCACGGCATCTGCAGAGCTGTGCTGAGGCAGGGACTGAGCACATACAGTGAATACAGTCCTGGGTTCTCCTAACAGAAGTTCAGCTCAACTTTTGGACCACAATTGTCTGAAAAAGTGTGTAGGGTTTTTTTTCACTCTACAGAACTTTGATTAATGTCTTCATTATTACAAACTGTTACTGTATATGGACTCTTTTTTTAAAAGAGTGGTTTAGCTGTGGGCTATTGGTGTTCTGTTACTGATACAGGAATATTACAATTGCTGGTGTTATTCATAGAAGTGCTGAACTTTTGTTCTGGCCCTGGACCTTTCAATTTTTGCTTCCTCTTTTTTAAGGATTAAATATGTTTTCTAGTTTTGTTTTATTTTTTTAACCATGAATACATGCATTATATTGTTTAAAGTTCTTGGCAGCATATCCAAAACTTGTCTTGTGTTAATATTTTTGCAGACCAAAATTCTGTTGATGAGAATAATCACAGGGATCTGATTTTGGCTCTCAGGAAAGTATTTGTGTGCAAGACTTTTGTTCTCCCTTTCAGATGCATCTCAGAAATATTTCGGCAAAGTTAAATCAGCTTAAAGATGAAGAGATCCTGAAGTTGGAGAGCCATGAGCTTTGGTGGGTGCATCTGTATCTCTCCAACCTGTAAGAATCCACTATGCACTGATTTGAAGGTGTTGCATTGCCTGCATAGCCGTGCAGCAACCGTGGTGACGGGGTTACTTGAGTTAAAAGACCCTCGCTGGAGAGGGGAGAGCTGCCAGCAGCACATTTTGCAGGCGCCGCTGGCTCTGAAACTGTCTGCAGCCCCATTGGTGTGAAACAGCCCAATATTACTGACCCTTCCAGGCATGATGTAAAAAACCATCTGTATGCAACAGCTTTGGAGGAGGCCTGATGGCATGGGATTTGGAGTTGGGTGGAATGGGGTATACTCTGCCACTTGATTTATTCGCTGGTCAGATTAATGTGCTTTGTTGTGCAGGAGGATCATTGCATGGCCAGGTGTTTATTCCAATTGGACTGTGAATCTAGCTAATTGCCAGGACTTTCATTCACCTACAGCTTATGAATAACCTTTTATGAAAACAAAACAAAAATTTAATCTAAATTTACAAAACAACACCAAGCATCTTGAACAACATCCTTCTTCAGCTGTTGATTGGAAGCCACGAAGTGGAAGGATAAGGACTTTCGTCTTCCAAGTTCTCTGGTCTCTGGTGAGTGCATAGGAACTACTTCTGTTCTGGAGGCTGGAGGAAGGGAAACTCCTTTAAAAAAAGGGGCTTTACATAAAATTTTGCCCCTAGATGAAAAGGAAAACCTCTTGCAAGCCTAAAGGCTCCCTCCTACCCTCCCATCCTGCAGACTTACTGCTCATGGTGCTGCAGGCAAGCAGTGCAAGTGAGCGCTGCCACTTCAGTAGGAGAGAATTGTAGAGGCAACACACGAGCCTTCTGCAGCTTAGGTCTGGCTCTGCTGAAGGGCCCTGGGAAGCTCGTATATCTTATTTTTATTTATACTCTTGCTAATAAGAAAATGTAAATAGCTGCTGGGGCTGTCCGTGCCTGATTGGTGCAAGCCCAGTGCACTTCTGTTTTGTCCAGCTGGGCTCCAGGAGCCGGCAGCGGCTCGGTGCCTGCGCTGCCAGCCCCAGGAGCTCCCTTCTTCTTCCTCTGCCAGCACTTCCCATGGAGGGGAGGACAGCAAAACAATTAGCTAATTGCTTTTGGATAATCCCTCCTGGCAGAGAGGGCAAAAGCAGAGCTGGGGAGCAGCTGGAGTGATGGGATCACTCCTTGGATTGCACTTCCCATCCAGTACCTCTCGATTAGGGTGAGCTGTGCATTACCCAGTGGACCAGCATGCTGGGGTCCTAATTCTTGCCATAATCTCTTCTAACGTCTCTTCTGTGTAGCCTTAACATTCAGCATCTCCTCCTGCCTCCATGTGCTCAGGCAATGAACTCAGTGAGACCGAGGCCATTTCTGAGTTTGATACTTAGTGCAAGACGAATTTGTGTGAACTGGAGTGGTCAACCTATAAACCATGAGCTTGGGAGCATGTTTGGCCGTCCGAGTCAAACTTGTCGTAGCAGGACTTATACAGCTGCTTCTGTTTTAATAACGGTTGTTTTATGTTATAGATAGTGCTGTGTTCTCCACATTGCAGGCCTGATGGTTAACTGCTGGAAAGCCGCGGAGCCAGAGAGTGTGTCTGAGGGATATGTCCTACCCGGTCTCTTAGGAAGCAATAACTTTCCTCCAGCTTTTTAACAATGAGGCAATAAATTATTACCCTACTATACAGTTTAATTGCACAGTTAGATACATAATTTACAAAGCTTTTAGTTTTCCCTGCTAAATACTCCATTTTTTCATCTAATCTCTGTAGGCCGTTGTTACATTCTCAGAGAACCGTATTGGTTTCATTTCTGCTAAATGTGTCACTAAATCATGGTAGGAAAAAAACCTGACACACTTCCCTAGAAATTTCACTGCAGCCTGTGCTTCTAGCCTTGTGGCTTTCCGTTCAATAGGTCAGCCGAGATCCTATTTGTCATTACTCTTTAATTACCATGGAACCTCTAATCCAGGCCACAAATTCCTCACTGCCCATACTTCTTTTTACTTCAGAATGCGTATCTAATAGCAACCAAGGACTTTTCCTATTTTCTCACTTGGAATCTGTTTTGGGAGCTTGGAATTGCTATCTAACTGAATCAGTAACATCTGTGACTGCGGGGCAGCTTGAGTGGGAATAGTTAGAGGGTTAGACAGATTTCCTGCATTTTAAGGCTCTTTTCCTCTGAAGAGACTGCTTTGGGACAATTTGGTTGCATTTAACACTGCTTCTTCCCCCTTTTTTTAACCCACTCTTTTCTCCCCTTCTTTTCTTCCCCCACCAATTTGTTTGGGTTTAAGAAGTAAAAGTGATTTTGAGGAACCACGCCAGCATTTTGAAAAGTTTCAGTTTCAAATACATGAAAAGAAAAGTCTGAAGGGATTCCTAGAACGGTATTGCAGCTTGCAGGTATGGCTTTGATTTTTCTTTTGGCAGGTTTTTGCCATTCACTCTTTCATTGCCCTTCCAAGAAACACTGCTGGGTGCCTAAAGACCAGTATGTTTTTTACTCTTGGCAAGAGAAGATAACAGTAATGCTTCAGTTGGTGCTTTGAAAGATTAAAAGACACATTTATTCCTCACAGTACTCTCAAACTTCCTCAAGTTAATTTAAAATCCATTTAAAAGAATGCTTAACTATTAATACTGGACTTAAAAAACAAAACAAAACGAAACAAAAAACATATATTGTACCTGCTATTTGAACCAAATAAGAGGTGGATTAAAATAAGAGCAATTCTTAAAAGCGCATTAAATAGTCTTTTCTCTCTTTTGGAAAGACTACCCTGTGCCTCAGTGACTGGTCTCTTTATGATATCTCTGCAAAAGTTCTGGCAAGAAATGATCATGCTTCAAGTGCAAATTCTAATTTTTCAAAAAGTTTTGGCTCTCCCTTTGTCCCCTCCTTTTTCAGTGGTTCCTGACCTCCTTTGTTGTTGCAAAAGACAGAAATGTCCCTTCTCTGGCTTGTGGTGCTGCTGCTAAATTGTTCATACAACTAATGAGGATTTTGACTTTTGAGGCAAAACCATGATGGCATTTTTAAAGGCTTGCATCACTTAGTCAACATTTCTCCCACACCTGCATGCTTCAGGCAATCAGGTGTTTAAAATTACAGACGCAGAACCTTGCCCCTTCTCCTCCTGCAAGTGCTTTGCTTAGCAACAGTGTCCAGTGGATATTTTGTCTGTTTGTCTGGGTGACTTTTTTTTTTTTCCCTATGCTAATTAGCATGAGGAGAAAGGGGAATCTGAGAGCACTGTGTTAACAGAAGAGATCATATACCTTGGTTTATATTAATTTTGAAATGACAAGACACAGGTGCATTTTTTATGGGTATAGAAAATAGGTTAGCATTTTAGGTCCTTTTTTTTCAATTAGATCTTCTAGTCTGTGGACTGATCTTACTTTAGTGGGAGTGTATCAGAAACAAAGCACTAAGTAAAGGAAGCTCCTGCTGAAGCTAAGAGCTACATGATGTGGAAGGACTGATGATGTTTATATTACATGTTTGGTGAAAAAAAAGCCCCCCTAGCTAGTAGTGAGAGAAGATCACTGGGTTTGAGGAAACAACTGACTCAGTGTCTTGTAGATGAGAGACTTTTCTGATCTAGTTCAGTGAAAGGCATGCAACTAAGAAAGTAAGCTTTTCCTGTAATGTTAGAGAATAAAGAGAATGAGAAGAAGTTTGCATTGAAAAGTGAAAAGAAGTTTTGCACTTAGTTTTGATTCTACCTTCAAGCATTCCATGGCTGATGCACAAGGCTAGCTCATTCCCCTAGTTCATCATGCACGGCATTCTTAAGAAAAGAGCACTTGGAAGATGGACAGTAAAGGAAGTCCTTGCATGTGACGGCCATACTTCCCTGGAGGGGCTGTAAAATGCCCTGGCATCCGTGGTCCACCTGGAGAGGACCTTGGTTGCCCTTTCATACCCACTGCACAGGAGGTGGGTAAAGGTGAGGGAGATGGTGGAAGGCCTGCTGTGGAAGATCTCTGTGCAGGGAATTTGGTACAGCAGTGCTGCACTTTGAATACAGATCTGAGCCCATTCTCCAGTCCAGACTGGCCTTTGGTCCCTCTTTGATGGAGCTGAGTTTGCAGAGACCTTTGTGAAATGTGGAAATTTTAATCTTGTGTCACTGCTGCTTTGTATCCCAAGGGACACGTTCCTGCCACGCGAATGGGCTGGCCCACTCACTCACCGGGCCGCTTTTCTTGGTCTGCTTGGTAGTGATGTCTCATGAATGCAAAATCCTTCCCGAGCGTCCCTTCCTGCAAGGGAAAGCTGGACCTGTGGCCGGTGCAAACTTACTCTGCACTTCTGTGGCTAAGGTGTAGAGGTCAAAGGGGTATGAAGACCTTGGCAATAAACAGCAAAAAATGAGCTTGGGCTGTTCCCTTGCCTGGCACCGCAAGATTCCATGGCCTTTGTGGTGATTTATAGGCACAACAGCATGTATGTATGGGCAGGAGTCAATTTTTATTATAACTAGTTTTGATCAGGCTGTGGTAATTCTGTGGGGTTGCAAAGGTTTCCAAACTGCTCTAAGGAATCTAAATCTTCAAATAAACTGCAGTGGCATTCTTAAGTATATGTACTGTAAATCTTTACAGATTATTGTTCTCCTGAAACATATATCCTTGAGAACTTTGGTGCATATGCCAGTCATTCCTGGACAGTTGTATTGCTCAGAAAATAAAACTGATTGATTGATTGATTAACTGCAACTGCGCATACTTCACACCACAGCAGTAGGTATGGAGCACACTTAATGTTGTATTAGCAACAAAAGTGACCATTTTGCAAAAGCACCTCATTGTGGAAGTTGATCAGAAATGCAATACAGGATTGTTTTAATGGCTTTTGGGGGAATATTAAGATTTATTTTTGTAAAGACTTACTCAGCATGTTGCACAAACTCCTCTTACTGCACTAATAAGTCAATGTGTTACCAAATGTTTAGCCATTATAATTACAGCCACATGTTGTTCTTTTTACAAATAGGTCTGACTTAATTGCATCATTTTTCAGCAGGATTTATGTGGTCCTGTTTAATCTAAAATTAGTACATGCACAAATGAAGTGCAAACTATTTTCCATCACTGAACTGTGAAATGTTCTCCAGAATAGAGATATACCAACATGTTCCAAAGAAGATGCAATAAGCAATAAAGCAACTTTGTAATTTCTGTGTATCTACATCTATAGAATTCTGTAAAAGTCAAAAAGAAATCCAGTAAATTTAACTACAAAATGAACAAAAGAGTCAATTTAAATGAACTAAATCATGGGATCTTTTTTGATCATCACCAATAAAACAAAGGATGGGGAAAATCATAGATCTGTCTTCATGATGTTGGCTTTCAGCACTTATTAAATATAGTAAGAGCTGATGCGTTTTTTTATATTACATTGGTCTATCACATGTAAATGCATCAAATTTATAAGACGCTCTGTAGGCCAAGATTGTGCTGGTCTAAACTCTAAGTCACTGTGACTAATATTTCATGTTACCTGTGTAGGTTTGAGAACATGAAGGTGTGCATAGGGGAAAGTAAGTATAAGAATCTGGACTGCCTTAACCTAGTCCGTATGTAAAAGTTTCCATGTTCATTCTGATTTGAAAATTGGGATTCCAAGACAGTACTGAAGCTCAGAAATTTAAATTCAAATATGTACCTGAATCCCAATTAGACCCAAAAGCTTAATGTTGGAGAAGGACAAAATCCTGGTCCAGTTTATATATAATGGGAGGAAGGTGCTTTGATTTCAGTAGAACCAAGTTCTTGCCACTCAGAAGGAAGAGTTGCACTGATATCTGTAATGAATTCTGATGAATTTTAGTTGGTAAGTTAGAAAGCCAAGAAAGGTTCCTATAATGCTTAAATGAAAGTGCTAAGGTTTGTTTTGTTTCTAAGCATAGGAGTTTATCTGTTGAATAAAACATTATTTGTTGGTGTCATCTTGATGAAAACATGCAATCAAATGTAAACAAATGCATCTTCTTGAAAGCTTTTTATTTTTGTGTGGTATATGACAAGGGTAGAGAGTAGGAGAAAGGCCCTACTGGTAAAAAATATGTGAATGCAAAAAACAACCTTTACATTATGATATTCTATGTTCCTGAACTGTGTGGCTTGAAAGTATTTTTCTTTGTATGCATCAATGTGCTGAAATTTTAAAGACTTAAATAGGACTTAAGGGACCTGTATGCTGTGGTTTTAGCCAGAACTATGTGGCACTGTCAGTAGTATGGATGGGTTAACATCTTTACAAACAGTCTCTTGCAGGTCACTGCCATTTCTCTCTGTTTCAGCTTGTCACCACAGTAATTCACACTGCCAAAACCTTGAGGCTGAATCTGGTAACATTCCCTTCTTCATGCTGTAAATAGAAGCAGCAGCCGAGCTCTCTTGAACAGTGCTGGTCCGGGGTGAGTGGTCCTTTCTGAGCACAAGCTACCTACTTATTTCTTAGTATGGATTAAAGTGGTGTTTATGGCATGTAAAATCCCAAAGCTGCGTGATTTGATAAAACCAGGGATGATCAGCTGGATCATCATTGCTGACAGCCCCTTAATCCGCATGCTTTGAGATGGCAGTGGAGATGCTTCCCAAACAAGGCCCATGTTTTCTGCAGCGGTGCAGGCCTGCGATGTTGTGTGAGTCCGTGCAAGATCTGTCTGGACAGTCTCTAGTAACTTCCCACCTTACTGTGCAATCAAGGTCAAAATATCTGTGTACGTTTTTAACTTCTACCCTTCCTAAGAATGCTTATTTATTTTGTAAAATTAAGTCAAATATCCTCATCAAGGGATTTGCCACCATTTGTAAGCTGTGAGCTGAGTATTTATCAGGTATTTCTCATCCATACTTTTCCAAACTGACTTTTATGAGGATCACGTCATAAATGTAAAGCATGATAAGGGAGCAGTCGTGATTTGTAAAATGTCTTTGCAAAAGGAGACACTACTACTTTTCAGTGAATCAGGTGTGCAATGCAGGTCTTTGCTGCGCGGAGGAGATTNCATAAATGTAAAGCATGGTAAGGGAGCAGTCGTGATTTGTAAAATGTCTTTGCAAAAGGAGACACTGCCGAATGTAGGGGAGTACTTAGCAGAAGACATGGCATTGTGGTTGTGTTGACTACTCTTCAGCGGATCAGGTGTGCAATGCAGCTCTTTGCTGCGCAGAGGAGATTTGGACCGCTTTGGCCCTGCGTGAATATTGTGGGAGTCTTGCGCAGAGGAGAAAATTGTCCTTCAGCACACGGCCTAGATCTGAAATAATGGTGCTACTAAGTGGAAGAGAGAGAAGATGCGTGCTCTGCGATCTGCATTTAAGCTGCTTTTATTACTACATTCTGTAATTTTGGTTATTTTCATTACCAAATTAGCATTTCCATAGTTCTAGATCTGTTTAGAAGAACCTCAGTAAACAACTTCAGATTCCTCCTATTTTGCTGAATTGTTCCTCTTTAGCATATTCCTCTCCATATAGAGTGACCTTAATCTGTCTGAATGCCAGGGGAGCAATCACCATCTGTTGAACACTTGTCAAATGAACTAGTGACCTACACTGATGTAATACCCTGCAACACCTGTGAACTGCTCAACCATAGCCACCCGGCCACTGAGTGACATGGAGCAAGAAGCATCCGAAACAGCTTGAAAGAAACTGGGTCGCTTTTTTATATACCTAAAAAAAAAAAAAGGCAAAATTCCTTCTGATAGCTGTGAAGGTGGAAGTAATTTCAAGCCTCTATTAAGCAGACTCTGAACTGTTAATTCACAGAAACGAATACTGAAATACTAGTCTGTTACCCATTCAGTGCTTTTACCACATAAAAGAAGACACCTGGGCTCAGAGGATTGACACTCTGCTCAGTTTTCTCGAGTTGGATATTCTGGTATTTCTGATGCATCTTGAATATGTAGAAGCAGGAAAACTTGTCTCAGTGAATAAAAGCAACAGCATTGAAAGGAGACAGATGGTGTATGTTACCGAAAATGAACTACAGTTTGTTGTTCCCAAAGAGAGAGGGCCCTGCAAGGTAGAAGTGGTTTTAAATGAGCTGGTGACACAGAAAGTTGGAAAGCTCACACCTCAGGTAAATGATCGTTCTAATGGGAGATTAACTCTGCAATGAGACCAAGAGATTTTAGACCTGGTCCTTCTCCCGAATGTGCAGTTGCAGAGTGAAGCACTGCAGAAGCTGGAAATCAGTGCTGGGAAATGTGCTGTCAGGAAGGCTCAGCTTCTGTGAATTCAAGACAAGGTACTGGAGAGATCTACTCAGACTCCTGCTTTGAAACACTGGCAGTAGCTTTTGCACTGGTATTTGCTAATGCTTTGTTTATTTTTATTTCTCATTTTAAGGTTGTCTCTCATAAAAAGGAGTTATTTCAACTTTTTAAGAGGACTGTAAATTAGTCTTGAGCTTACTGTGCTCTCTCTGCTGTACACAATACTGAAGCCTCCCTTTTGTCTCTGAAACCACTTTACCTCAATGGAGATAAAAAGTTTGGGAAGGGATGAAAGACTTGCTCTTCTGAAGTACTGATCATTTGCAGAAAGCTTTATACTAAGCTAACTCACTGCTTCCAAAGTAATTACCAGCATTAAAATGGTTATTACTTAAGGAGAAAAGATGTTTTTCTCACCTGATTTGTTACATGTTTGAAAATAGCTGTTTTCACACAAGTTTCTGCCAAAAGAGTGAATGTATCATCTCAGACTGTGACCAGCAACAGTCATTTTAAATGAAAGTGCAAAGATTTTTGTTAAGGTATGTTGCATGTTCTTCATAGGGAAATTTTTTCCTAATCCACATTGCTCAGAGGATGATACTCTCTGAACCATGAGAGTTCATAAACCTTTCAGAAGGCTTGTTTGATTTAAAGTTTTTATTATCATAACTCTAGAAGTTTGTTTGCCACATAATTGTTCATAACATTTTTTTTTTGCAATTACAAAAAATAGATTAAAGGACAGTTACAGTTTTGAAGCTGAAGCTGCAAGATTGGAGAAAAGTTAGGGATTCTTTTGAATTTTGCATTTAAAATACATATTTATTTATATAAATTTATATATGAACTACATTTTTTTTAATCCAGATTCTAGGTGAAGTGTTTGTTTATGACCGATTCTTGCAGGCTGTTGGTAGCTGGTCTTGATTGAAGATGACTTTGAACAGGGTATTTACATATTCCTAGAATACAAATTAATCTTTAATGTTTCCAAGTTACATTTGTGATATCCTTTCCTATCTTCTCAGAACATGGGAAGATACAAGTCAAGGTGTCACAAATAATCACTATATTGCTGTTTTTCTAGATAAACCTGGAAGATACACTTTCAGATTTCCAAACCTCTCCTAAGTCACCATTCCACAAATAGCTGTATGCTGGGATGAAGTGTAGGCAAATGTACATTTGAACCTAACTGTCACTTTCTAATAGGAACTGATGAGAGATGTGTGCTAAATCTCATAGCAACTATAGGCCCCGTTGCAGATTTGGAGCCCGAATGGATCCTGTGTAATGGTTTCCATGGTTGCACAGGGTTTCATGTACCCAACAGCATTAATACTCTAGTCCGACGTGTAAGAACTTTACAAAAGCAATCTTTCCCTCTTTATTTTCTACCATAAATTATTATTGTGTAAATAATTGAATAAAGTTAGAATGTTAAAGTTGTTATATTAAACTTAAAATGTTTTGGAGATTATTTTGCCCTTCAGCAGGAGAACTTATCCCAAAACCACAGGTGAGCTCAAGCCTGCAGTACTTACGATGTGAATAAAACTTCAAGTGACCCTTGAGTCAGTGCTGTAGGATGTGATGCCTGGGTAGGTCCACTAGTCCGTGGCATTCATACAATTTAAAAATGCAAGTGCTTAGACTGTGTGAATGATTCCTTTTAAAGTGATAGTAGTTTGCAGATGCTGTTTTAATACAGAGGTAAGCCAGGCCTGAATGAGCCATAGGCTCATAGACATTCTTTGCTGTGGGGAAGACCTCAGGTATCTGCCCATTCAATTAAGAGTAGATCTGTCAATTAGTATCAATACTAATTGAATAGTAGAATTCAATTAGTAGATCTATCTGATGTTCCCTGTGTCAGTACAGTGTACTGGTGTACAGAGCCCTGTATCAAGCATGCAGTGTAAGTATCCATTCAAGTACTGTAGAATAAAATAGGCAGAGACTTTAAGAGAACTCTTCAGAAATACAATAGTGAGAGAAAGAAAGCATCCAAATTTGAGTGACTTTGGTGCTTAACCATCAGTTGCCATTGAGATGTAATTGATATTGGGATCTGGCCTCTGCTCTACAACTGAATGCTTGTGAGTGTGCAGAGCTCTCAAAGCCACCCAGTGACTTATCATCTGAAGTGTTTATTATCTGGCTTACAGACGTGTATTAAAGTACTGTTTAAAGAGAAGAGCTCAGTGTGCAGGAAGGTTAAATTCTTAGCTTGTGTAAACTGTTGTTTTCCCATTGAAATCAACAAAAGTAGCGTTGTGCCTTACCCTAGCTAGGACCTGCTCTCTAATGAATGTGCAGGGTATTGTTCTTGGCTGCGTCCATGAATATTTCAGAATGTGCTGAAGTCAGGCTCTGAATGCATTCATTCATAGACTCCTGTACAAAGGATCAAAGGAAAGGCTATTTCTTGATCTTGGGTACAATAAATCCTTTGCTTGCAGGTTTACTGGCCTGGTTGCCATTGTAGAGAGAGATGCTTGTTCTTCACATACAGAAGCAACCTGTTACTTGCTTTGGACAAATGTCTGGAGGTTTCCGAGTTGCCTGGCACATCGGACAGAGCAGGCAGAAGCATCTTAACTTCTGCATACAGAGGGGCTGGGCCAGGTACAGTCTTCACTGTGAGGATCTTTGGATCTCATCAAGTCCTGTGAGGTCTTTGGAAACTCTGCTTTACAGCTTTAGGCAAATAGCAATGGCTAAGGAGATGTTTACCTGACCATCTGAGAAATATGAGCAGAAGGAAAGGTGACTAATTTTAAAACATGCTATATGTGTTGGGAGAACCTTACTTTTTAATCTGAAACTATTCTAAAAATGTTACATAGAATTTTAACAAGGGTTTATGGTTTTTTTACCCTTCCATCTAGTTTTGTTTTACATCTTGCAGGTCTCTTTACAGAGCAGTAGTAAATCCTCAGGGCTAAAATAATGTGCAAGCAGTTTCTGGGTCATAAAACAATTACAGAATTCTCCTTAGACAGTACAATCTTTCGCCAGCAAAGCAAGTAGTCATATTCACATAAGAGTTGTTTAAAGACAACATTTGCTAAGGGTGTTTACATCCTGGATATATTAGAAAAATGTACACAGTGAGGACTACCTCAGTAAGGATTAGATTTTTTGTATACCTTTCTAAATCTGCAAAGGGGATATAAACTTATTTTACAAAAATGCACATAATTGAGTTGTGGGATAAAAATAAAAGAATTGACTGTGCTCAGATCTGCTCTTAGTCAAAATATCACAGGAAGGAATTTAGGAATTCGCTTATCCTGTGTACAGCACTATAGTAATATTGGCTGAAAGTTTTCACATCCAAACTGCCTTGGTGAGGGCCTCCCAGGAGTCATAGCTTCCTTACAAAGGGCAGAGAAAGAGGGATGGGTAGGAGATAGATACACTTTTGAGAAGTTTTTCTTTCAGAATAAAATATTTTTCTTTCAGGATAAAATATTTTAACCTCTGTTGAAATTTTTCTCTATAGGGTTTTTGGTTTTCTACTAATATTGGTGAGGTTTACTAGAACTGTTTTCATGAGCTTGAAAATGCAAACTGAACTACTCCTGAAGACTCTCTATAGAACACTGCATAAAGTTATTTTCATATTGAAGTCTCGATTTTGACCTATGATGTTGCCTCCTCCTCTTATTAGGGAGTGTTGTCGCGAGCTGTTTGTTGTCTAAATGAAATCTTCATATCAGAGTGGTCCATCAGAAGATACTTTAACAGTGAGATGTTAGTTCTTTAAATGTGTAGTAAAGCTCTTTGCAAGTTGTTTCCACTAGTTAGTCAAACCAAGCTACGTTGCCCTTGTAAGAAGTTCTACCATCCAGCGTCAAAAGAAACAGTGTAAAGACTGACTATTTTCTGGATATGGGTTTATAATACCAGCTCCAAGGTCCTCCGTCACCTGAAAAAGATAGCAAGCCCATCCAGGTAGAAATCAGAGATTAAAAAAAAACAGACAATTTCAAATGAGAGCAGGTATTGAATGTCTGACATCATCTCATCAGCGTTTCTCTCAAAAAGTAGCAAAACCTTCCTAGCTGCAGCCAAACTATATCGATTAATTGGCCAGTGTTGCACTGTTGGGAATGATTTGGATATTGCAGCTTCTCTAGTACCTGCACTTGTCACACAGATCAGCAGCAGTCTAAAGTGCCTTGCCATGAGTAAGATGTATGTAAGAACTAGTGGTCTGTCACAGTCACTGTCTAGTATTAGAAAAGTTATTAGAAAGTACCTGCAATTTGTCTTTGATTTTATATAGCTTTAAAAAGTATGATGAAAGGTTAACTTAACTTCTCCCTGATAACTGAGTCTCAACCAGAAGTAGCCGGAGCCAATTCAGTACAAAACAAGGTCACTTTTGTGAATTTTGAAAATGTGTATAGCCCAATCAGAATCTGAGTTTTCTGGATGAATGAGGAGAGTTGGGATTTTGAAGTTTTGATTCAAGAGTTTATTTTAACTAATAAAAATCAAATGGGAAAGTCTGACCAGTGAGTGACTGGTTGTTTGTTTTGCTAGATTGAGTTTCAAGCAGTTGATCATGTCTCCAGGAGCAGTTTGTTTTTCAATAAGAAATGCAAAGATTGCTGTTCCTAGGTTGATTGAACATGGATTTGATGGGTTACACCCAATTTTACTTCAGTGTGTTGATTTGCAGCCCTTTTGAGTGTGTGGTAAAATGTTGTTGCGGGTACAGCTAGGGTACTTTTTAGCATAGTGGAGTTATGGCTCTGTGTGATGCCTGATGAGCAATTTTAGCCGTACTTTGGACAGTGTCAACCTCTGTTGGTGTTAATTCTGCTGATTAGCAACATAGAAATTTAAAAAAACACATATATATGCCTTGAAATCTGCCAGTTAGGGGCTGCCTGCGCACATTTCTTTTTTAGTCTTTTTGTGTTCTTGAATCTATATTTATACTCCACCGGTCAAATCATTCTGTCAGCATCTTGGTCTGGAGCAACCTAAAGCTGGTACCGTTCTGACACACAGCAAACAAGCTGGCTAAATTGAGAAACGTGACATTCTCCCAGGCCTGCTACAACTCTGACCTCCGCAAGAATTCCCTTGATACAATACGTTGTAGTGGAATTAGACTCAGCCTTGACTGGTGTGTTAACAGGATAGTTCGTCCTGGCTCAAATAAATATAAAAATACCTTTCTCTGAATGAACTGCTTAAATTGGACATGCGAGAACATGGCCTATATTGAATTTTTCTGAATACCTCTTTGTGAAGAGGGGTACAAATTCTAATGGTCAATCTTAATTAATAAATTGTAAAGATATGTTTATTATTCGGCTTATCCTGTTAAAAAGACTGTTGTGTCCTATTACTTCGGGTACTCTACAGATTGTTGATAATGATACCCTGGATGCTGTCCAGCCCTTGGTGTTGGAAGATCCCCAACATGGATGGATCACAGTGCAGGGTATGTTATATCAGGTGTGAGTTAAACTATGGGATGCAATTCAATGCCTGCAAAATATAAGCACGCTGTCTCTTGCAAAACCTATTTCCATAGTTTTCCTAAGGAAGATTTGATATCAGTTTCATGTATTCTGGAAAAAAAAATAACAGAAGATCTTCTGGAAATAAGGGGGATTTTCTTAGTTTTGCAATTTCTGCAGTGAGAATATGCAGAAGGATGGTTGCTCTGAGAAGTCCAATATATACCTGAGGCTGAAAAAATAATCATGTCACTGCTTTGGAACCTGATCTGAATTTCACTGAAGTGAATAAAAAAGCTCCTGTTGATTTTAAGTCCAGCCTTTACACGGCGAACAGAAGACTTGTGTCTTATCTGCTTACATGTGAAAATGCTATTGATAATTTATGTTGATAGAGCACATGGTAAGATTCTTCCTGCATTTATGTAACAGGAGGCAATAGCTTGAAGTGCACAGTTAAATATATCAAGGATGCAGTTGGCTATTACCAGCATGATGATACTGGCAGAACCAAGTACACTGATTTAAGAATATTTGACGGTAGGCAGAGTCTTGGTGGTTTCCCATTAACCTCCTGCCTAAACATGACAGCCTTCCAGTCCTGGCCAACAGGATCAACTTCAAGCCTGTAGAAGGGAAATGCTCCTTGGCAAAAGACACATATGATGTCTTGAGATTTTAATTCAAATGATGATTATAGGCTCTTCAAAATAATCAAGCCGATGAGTGTTTTAGGGTTTATCTGGAAACCCATTCCCAAAGGGCCACGTAGGATATATTTATAGCTTGATGGCTGACTAGCATTTCGGAAACTAAGTTACCTCTACCAGCTTAAGGTGTATAAGACTTATTGTCCCTACTGGTATTATAAATGAGGCTGTGTGGGCTAGAATTAAGAGGACTAAAGAGAGAAAAGAAAAATGGAGGATTGTTAGTGAAAATGATTTGTGTTTTGTATTTTAAGGGATCATTATTGATGATCCCTATCAAAGTCCTTGCAAAGGGATCTTCTTTATGGTCTTGTTGTTTATCATCATTTTAGAGATGAGATTTTTTTAAGGATGCAGGTGAGTTCATTTAATCTGATAGCTAAGAACCTCCTAATCTTTTAGATACTCAAGTTTAAGTACAGCCATATTCTTGAAGGTGACTTAGCCTTCAAAGGAGATACAGACCCTGAAGAATATTGTGTAGTGGGGAGTTGTGCAGGGATAGGACCAAGGGAGCCACTCATCTGTGATAATAATAACCTGATGTTTCGTATGTCCTATTCCTGTTTTACACTACAGTACCTAGTAACTTGATAAAAATCTAAGTTGCTCTGGGTTTCACCAGCAGTAAAAGAAGTGAGAGAAAGCAAAGATACTGACTGAGCTTTTTCTTTCATACTTCTTTTTTTCTTTTTTTTTTTTGAAATCCTGATTCAGATGGCTTTTCTTCTTCAGAACACCAAAGAAAGTATAAAAAATGAACTGAAATTTCAAGCCACTAGAAAGCACAGTGGATTATTATGAATTGATGCCTATCGAGTTGAGCTGGTAGCAACAGAGTAGGATTTGCTGTCAGTCAGTGGTCACATTCCCTGCTCTCGATCTCCAAATGTTTCAGTGATCTTCTAGGCTGCAGTGATTTGCATTACAGCAGTGGGAAAATAATTGCCAGAGAAAGTTCCTGCAACTCCACACCAACCTATTGTCAAAGAATTAACTCGCTCACTTCGCAAGGCATTATCTGCACTTACAGACACTTCAGATAGATAATTAACTCATGTACAGTTACTAAACCATGTTTCTCTTCCACTTCTCACAGGTACTTACAAAGCTGACTAACTAAATTAGCCTTAGTAAGGTGAAAGGAAAGGACTTAACTTGCGTTTTTCTCTTTTACAGATTTTATGATGGGAGAAGCTAATTTTCAGATCATTTCAACCATGTTTCAAGGCAGAAGGGAGGCTTTTCCCCTTCGAAGCGGAAGACAGCTCTCTTTGTAAGCTTCCTTATGCCCCTGTGTATATTCTGTAGTTTCCAAGGACCACATGCTGCCCTAATATCCCATAGGAGATGACAGTGCCGGGATACGGAGGTAGAAGACCTTTCTAAGGCAGGCAGATTAAGAAAGTGCTACTTTCTTACAGTCAGGGTCTGAGAGAGATGAACTAAACAGTACTTTATCTACAGTTTTTACTCAATGTAATTGACTAAATTTTATGAGCAATATGATGGAAAGGAATATATTGTTAAAGTAGTTTTCTGTTTGCTGCTTTGATTCATGGTGGCAGGTCAAAAATATTATGCCTCAGCTGGTAGTCTGAATGATTTTTCATCAAATTTTAGTCCTACAAAATGGACTACGTCCTTTTTAGTGCAAGCTTTTCATCAGAGAAATAGAAATAACGGTTATTTATGCCAGTTAGAGTTTGGACAGTCCTATTAAGCTCTAAAATAGGGAATATCAGAGCCTTTGGATCTACTGAGAAGCACAGTAAACAGTGTTTTTCCCAAGTCCCTCTTTGCCTGGTGAATCAGTCTCTCTGAAACTTCACTCTATAGAGAAACATAAATTCCAAAAATAAGAATGTGGTTTATTTAATTGGATTACTGTTATTCTGGTGTGAAGTTGTTGCAGTGCAAAAACTCCCTGTAAGACAGACAGGAGGGACAAAAATAGCATTAATGATGTTCCTATAGATTGAGTAGGGTAGGATTTGGGTGGAGGAAGAGGTTTCTGGTTCTAAAAGCACACGCTTCTCTTGCCTAGCTTCAAGGGACCTCTTTCAGTTCCAAACAGCAGGCAGTAGCCTTCATTGCCTCCCTAGGCCAGGCGTGGAGAACACCCCCCACCTCTTGAAAAACACGGATTTAAAAACAAACAAAAAACTCCTTAAAAAAAGCCTGATGTACCTTTGGACTTTACCACTGTTTAGATTTTCCCCAATCAACTAAAAACAGAGAAAGCTTCCAGTGCCTTCAACATTGGAGGATGTCTAATGGTAACCTTCCTGCACCAAATGTCATGAGTTTCAAATGCAGCCTAAGAAACCTGCTCTGCATGGGCTCATTGAACTGCATGGGCTTGCTGTGGTGGAAGGAGATATGTTTCTGCATGTCTTCAGGACTTACAGGCTTATAAAATCATACATTTCTTGCATTTGTCATCTTTTTTAAAAAAATTTATGTTGCTGAAAACTACTCAGAATTTAAAGAATAAACATCCTGTTGTGGGACTTGGGGCAAAACAGAGCCTGTATTTCATCTATAAATATGTAACAGTATCTGATAAAGCACATTTTCTTAAAAACTGTTTTAGCAACAAGTATTCTAATTTAGTGAGCTGGAATCCTAATATAGGAGAAGAAAACAGATCTAGGGGATCAGAGATCAGGAAAGTCTCAAGTGGGGGAGTCTGTGGCATAAATTTTTGTTCCTGTTATCTGCATGTGCATTTAAAGCAGCTGAATTAGCGACATTTTAATTCACTTAGCATCTAAGATATAAGCATGAAAATATTGCACATTTATTCTCTTAGTTTTATTGAGCATTTAGAAACAGAACCCTCTAAGTACTGCCCAGAGGTAGAAAGAGTGGATCCTCTTTCTCTTACCATCTAAAATGGGGGGAAATCGATGTGTTAAGAACAACAGGTCAGCACAACCCTTTCTTCTTCTCATACATATGAGGATTTTCCTGTGTTTTCTGTCCTTCCCCAAACTCCTACTATGATGAACACTCTGTTTATTTTTCTTCTGCCCCTGTGCCCTCATGTAGACTGATGACTACCCTGAACCCGCTTCTCTTGCCTGACAGAATAAAGATCAGGGATCAGGTCCCCGTGGGAGGAATCAGAGAACAGTAAAATCAGTGGAAAAAAGATCTGTGCTAATCAGAACCCAGAGCAATATTTTAAGTGAGAGCAGCTAACATGATCAATTGTAGAAGTGGGCAATGCTAGACCTTAGTTCTTCCTTTGGTCCCCTCTCCTCATATTTATAGGTTTCTAATTTCCGCTGGATAATGAATATCGCTCTTCATTATAATTATGTTAAAAGGTACCAGCATGATGATTCAGAAACCCTTGAAGATACAGTCATATTTTCAGCAACAGATGGATTTAACACTGCAGATGGAGTGTTAAGAGTGCAGGTAATAACAAACTCAGCAATGTACTGTACTGAAATATAATTGGAAAGTATTAATCATATATTGGTTACTTCAACTTCACTAAGTAGATGTTTAATTTTCATCAATCTTTTTACCAGATTCCCGGAAAGATTTCTGTGTAGACAGAGTGTGGCTTCTAGGTGAAATGATTGCAGAAGTTATTAATGACCAAGGCCTTGATCTTGCAGGCATGTGCCCGTGGCTTACCCAGGCATGCAGAATAAAAACCATTTGTGTTAATAAGGCTGTCAGATGGGGCCTGTTCAGACAGCCTAAGTTTCAGCTCGTGACTAGTCAGTAGTAAAACCTGGACCCCTCTGAACCTGGGTTACTGAAGCCAGCAGCAGCTTCAGAGGCAGAGTGTGGGGTAGAATGTGGGCAGTTTGAAAAGCTCAGTTTATAGAGAGAAACCATGGGTCTGGGTCTGCGCGGGGCTGGGTTTGGCAAGCAGCCAAACCTGGGGACTAGGCTTTGCTGTTCTTCATTATTTTGCCCAAGTATTGACCTTCTGAAATCTCCATAGACAGGGAATGGTGAACTAATGTTTCCATAAATCCTGCCATTTTGCTGGTTATTTTTGTATGTGTTTTTTCACTTGGATATTTTTTCCCCAAAAAAATGTGCCTCTTGATAGAGATTGTATTTGAAGCTCAGGTAGTTACTGAACTTCAGGGTACAAGATCAGGTGAATCAGTGATACCTGATGGCACGATGACCCTGATACTTAATGACACTGAAAATTTAATTTGTACAATCAAAACCTGGATAGTGGTCCAGTGTGTTTCCTGGGGATCTACTGGAAAAAAAAAATCCAGATTACACATGGTGGAACATTTTGTCTTATTTTTTATGTTAATAATATAAAACATGCATTTTTTCCCTGAAAACTTAGTATTTTCTCTTGAATGTATTTATGTGGATGCTGCACCTCAGATACTTTGTGCTCACATCCTTCTCTGTGAGTTTTGGTGTCTGGTGAGGCGGCTTTTCCGTTTTCCTCACATGTTCTCCTTTTCTGGATGAGTGTCCTTAGCCATAGTGTGCTGTGAACTATGTGGTCTGATTAGGCTTCTAGACAAGAACATAAACATGCAGCACCCAAATTACAAGTCTAACAAAATACTCTGAAGGCTGAAGGCTTTGGTCTGTAGTTGAAATGGCTGTCTATGGACTCTGAAAAATATAATGAAAAACTGGAAATCTCTCTACAAAGTTTACCCTGTACTTGGTGGTACAGTAAGATCCTACGTTATTATCTGATAGGGAAAAGAATTAAGATAATAAAATTTAACATGACTGGAAGTAAAATCAGCGTGACCAGAAACCACAGCTGAACATGCTTTCTAGTTCAGATTTAGCATGCTCTCCTCTTTCTGACACACATCTGTATCCCAGAATGATACAGCCAGGTACTACTGAACAGTTCACCATGACAATCAAATAAAGTTCTGTTAGTATAAATAATTATTATATCTCTTTAAAGCTATCAGGTAAGATTAGTGTCTAAGTACAAGTTTCCCCATTCCTGTCATGGATGTGAAGCTCACTGTTAGGATGAGAAAACAAAACAGAATTTTTGTTTTATTTTGTATCCACTTATTTCACTTATGCTTCAAAATCATCTCTCCTTTTATCTTCTCTTCTTCTGTCCAGATTATGCCAGTGAATGACAATCCCCCAAAGCTGCAGCTGGGATTAAAGGCAAGACTGGAGGCAGGTTATCAGTGCCAAATACCTGCATGCACCAGATGCTGGCAGTGATGACATGGAGATGACATTTGCACCTGCCCAAGCTGCAGCATGTGACATGGTGCAAAGGACAAGGGTCATGGTGGATAAATTTTCCCAATTGAATGTATTCAGAGATCTCCTGTATCCATACTGATAATACAGAATCTTGATCTTCCTCTCTTTCTCTTTCTTTCCCTCTTTTTTCTCTCTTTTTTTCTCTGTCTCTCTCTGTCTCTCTGTTTGTCTCTTTCTCTCTCTCTCTTTGTTTGTTTCTTTGTTTCTTATGAGAATTAATTGATTTAAATCATCAGGCTTTTTACTCTTGGTTTACATCATATATTTTAAAGCTTGTTCCGCCCTTAGAGCACTCAGTTACATACCTAAGGGGAGGTTAAATCTCATTGTTTGTTCACCAGCAGGACAGGCTGTTTGGTACTTGTTTGTAAGAAACAGGAGGACAATATAATTCATGCATATGCATGTAAATAGTGATGCAGCTTAACATGCAGTAAGAAACTGTATAGGTCTGTACAGAAGGCACTAAGAGGTAATAGTTCCCCTGTAATAAATAATTTCATACCTTGCGTTACAGGCTTACACTACAGATCAGCCAAAGAGGTTTGAGCAAGTGTGTGGAATTAAATCGTGGGGATCCAGTGGCGTGAGTACTTCTGCTGCTCCTGATTGTCTCACATTAATTTACGCTGTGGTGCTTGATTTTTCCATTTATTGGGATTTTTTTGTCATTTGTGATCTGTAGCAAACTACTTTTGGAAAATAATTGTAGTTCAAATACAACTGCAAAGCAGTGGCTTTGTAAAGACATGTTATTTGCTAACTAAAGGTGTGTGAAATTTGCTAGGCGGATCACATAATAAGGTAAAGCCTATCCTGTATTTTAAAGCTTAGTAAGTTGTCAAAGGAGGAATGCTCTGAGTTAAACCATCGGATGGTTTGTTACCATTTGTGCTTCAAGATCTTCGAATTAGTGGATATCATGCTCGAATTGCTTAAATCTTTATGCTGGGCAGTTCTCATCAGTTGGAGGAGAGAAAGCACGCAGTCCTGCATCTCAACTCCTCATGAATTTCTAAATTTGAATGAATCAGGTTCTGAACTGAGTGAATTGAAATATAAATTGAGATGAAGAAAATGTTCTCTTTGCAGCTAGGTAAGCAGCCATACTTGTCCAAAGCTGATTTTGAGCACTTCAGCAAAGAGTGGCTGGGTCGCTAATCACATCATCTCTTTCAGTGGCTCGACTTTCTGTAAAACTTTGGCATAAAGGTATTGCTTTAGTATTTTTTCATTTAAATTGATTAAAATCAGTTTAGTGCATGACTGCCTTAATTTCAAATGTAGCTTTTGGCACAGATATTCCAAAAGAAAAATCACACTTTTAAAATCAGCTATATTTAAATGCCCATTTCTTACTTACTATCTATCATGAACGCAGGCTTTAATAGTCTGACAGAGTAATTTAAAAATATAATGAGCTTTTATTATTTTGAGATTTGTAACCAAATAGTTCATCTGAGGTTAAGGATTTCTGGAGATGAGTTTGTGTTTTCTGGGAAACTGAGTGTTGCAGCAATGCTCCTTTCTTGGGAGAAGACCATGCTGTCTTCAATCACCTTGATTTCTCTGGGCTTATGAGCACAACTGTGCAATGACATAACACTAACTTACTGCCAAGTCACCCTAAACAAATACTAAATTGTCTGTTCTTGTGAGTGATTTCAGGCCATTTAGATTTCCAGGATTGAGGCCTAGACCTCTCTTGCTGCTGCACTGAATTACATGGAAAAATTTCCTTGAACTCAAGTTGCTCTGTTGTCCTTGTTGTTTTAAGGGGAACTATTATTTAAATGTCTTTTCAGGCCATTTTTTTCCCATGCCGCTTTCCTGACTTTACTTTAAAACTATGCTACACAAAGCACCACAAGTAATACGACACAATTTCTCCCTACTCTTTCCATGTATGTTTTGAAATGAAAGAATATTAGAAGACAATCATCTTTTAAAATGCATAAATTACATAGGGGAAAAGAAAATGCAACTTATTGTGTGGTCTTTTTTGTTTTGTTTTGGTGCAGCCCTGTCCTTAGTCACTTTTCTACCACAGCAGCTAAGCTACTGTCATACAGAAATCAAGCTTGGCAGATGATTGCTCGAGCCTTTGACTTGGAGGAGAGCTTTACTTCAGTACGTTAATCCTGCTTTCAAGTTCACAACCACCTGCTTCTCTTTCTCCCCCTGCCTTTAGATATCTCTCTCCACTTGTGACTGCAGCAGCTTCTGAGATAGGAAACAGCTTTCCTTGCTGCTCTGCTCTTTCTGCCAGCAGCCCAGTTCCTCATCCCGTGGGCAGAATGGACTTTCTAATCACTGCCAATTTTGTGCTGGCCTTCCGAATGCTGTTCCTGGCGGGTACTGTTTTTTTAAGTAGATGCCTCCAAGTTGCTGTTAAATAATACATATCTGCCTTGAGATCAGCTGCACTGAGCCTTTGTGCAAGTCAGGTCTTCTGTGTCTCTTGGATTTTCTGAAATATATTCTATGAGATCCCCTAGGTTTTCTTAGAGCTGTTCTCTGATTTTCTTAAAGATGCAGTTGATTTTGAGAATGACAAAAAGGTTGTTTTTCATTTTCATACAGCGTGGAAGGCCACTCAATTTATAGGATTAAATGCTACACGCCAAAAACATACCTTACAAAACTTACATTTTTTATTTTAATACTGTACATCTTTTTTTTTTTTTTCTTTAAGATGAACTTTAAAGTTGTTCCCTGTATAATGCTTGGTGGCAGTACATAACTGAAGAGAAGCCTTTTTTGTTTTTAAAGGATTTGTACACTGTCAGATGAACAGATGTTAACATGCATCTGTAGCTGTCTCCACTGGGAACCAGATCTACCTTTACTATTTAGAGCTGGTTTGAAATATTTTGAACCAACTCTGTGTTGAAGGAATAGATTTTACATGAAGAAAAGCTTCACTGAAAAGCATCTGCTTTCTGTGTCTAGTTTGTTTTGTGTTTTTTTTTTAGCTAGAATTAAAAATTGATGTATATCTTTTGACTTGAGAATTTCTGTTCAAAATATCAACTTTCTGTGGAAAAAAGAGACAGAGAAAATCTATCTGAGTACTTGTCAAAATTCTGTCCAGACATGGTGATGACAACTCCTGGGTTTTAGCTACTTATCATGATTTATTCCTGCTTTAGATACTCCTGTTTGATATTTGTATCAATGTGGTTTTAGTAAATGACTTATTCAAAGTTTATTTCTGATTTTGCTATTGATTTTTCCGTGTAACCATAGACTTAAAATTTCCAAGACATCTGCCAGTTTTGCCTGTTTTGCCATAAGGAGCTGGGAGTGAGGGTATATAGATGGGGTGGAAGTCCCTCAGAGACACCCCAGCTTTAGCTTTCTGAGGTGCTTAGTCCTTGTGTTCCGAGTCGGTCAGGAATTCCCAGGGTGATTTAAGCACTAATGCTGCTGCAGAGCGCTGGTAAGACATCACCAACGCAGGCATGCTCCACAAGGACAAGGTCACACCAAACCAAGGGCAGAAAAAAACCTGATCAGAAGAATGGAGCATCCATCTATCGTATGAGAGAATTGGCATGAGAGCATTTGACTTGTGGAGCTCAGCAAAACAAAGTGTAATTAGGAGACAGAATTACCTCTAAGTACCTTAGGGAATAAATGTGTGTACATGGGGGAGACTAAATTATTTAGGGTAATAGGCGATATTGGCACAAAACCAAACAGATATAAACCACCAGGAAGAAATTCAGGCTAGCAATTAAAGGACAGTTTCTATTCAGTAGAGTTGAAAGATTCTGAACAGAGGCAAAGAAACTTCAAAATTGGAGCATAATGTGTGTGTGAAAAGAGTTTTGCTTTCTTGACTGGTTTTACCTTACTTGACTGTTCATGTCAAGTGGGGACAGAAGGTGATGACCAGAGCTGTGGGTTCTCCCTTCAAACCTTTGGTTGGGATTAGCCCATACTCCCTCTGAAGAAAGCCCCTCAACCCACCCATTTCACACACTGTTTCCAACTCTGTAATAAAACTGATAGAGACCTTCACTATGTTATATAAGCAGTGCAACTTTTGCAATTACAGACAGCACTGAGTATTGTCATAGAAGATACTACTGAAGTGGCAAGTTTTGCATTATTTTGCTATTAAAATCTTACTATTTCAGTACCAGTGATTTGTATTGCCTCTACAGTACTAGTTGCTGGTCATTTAGTCTATAATTCAAGGGGCTGAAGTCTTCAAATGTAGACTTTTTTTTCTGAAAACCACATTTAACTCGGATCAAAATCTGAATAGGTAAGTCTTTATTAAAGTATTAAATGTTCACAAATAGTTGAACTGTTTCCCAAGAGAAGAACTGATGTTCTTTATGTTCTTGGATTGGTTTATGTGTTCCCTCTGAGCGTGCTTTCTGGACATGGACCCTCTGTTCCTCCCTAGGAGGTGAAGCAGGACGTCATTCTCACTTGGAAATGTCATCAGAGGGACAAGCATAACGAATAACACAGGGACAAGTAGCAGGAATGGTTCTGATGAACCTCTTTCTTTGTCCACCTCTGCCAACTCTACCCCTCTCCCATTTTGGCCCAAGATTCATGTGAGTGTTATCTAATACAATTTCACTTTCATATTGAACTTTAATTACTATATGTATTTTTTAGTCAATTCCTTAGGCTATAGTGCTCTGCCAGAACAGTCTGGTCCAGGACTTATCATGGACTGAATCAAAATCATGCTGTTTCTTCAGCTGTAACATGCTTCATGGAGCAGGCAGAAAATGCTGAACCATCATAGACTGGATGCTGCCTGGGAGCCAACGGCAACATTGTGCTTGTCTTTAGAGGAGTCAGGCTATTTCAGACTATTTGGCTAATCAGTAAACTGAGATATCTGCTGCTTTTCAGACAATATATAATATTGGCTTTGCCTCTGTGCATTGCTTTACATTTTGGATCCTTTGCCATTAGGATTTGAAGCATATAGACAGCATCTAATCCAATTTAGCCTGTTCATTTTGGCAAAGCTGGCAATGCTGACAGCTTAAAGAAAACACTTAATTTGACTAAGTGTTTCCAGTTTACATCTCAAAATATTTGAAGTCCTTATGGCCAAACTACTACAGCTCTGCAATATATGCAGTTCAGACCCGTTTTAGCAAGTTAATTGCTATTTGTGGGATCCTGTAGCCTTTGCTATGCTGAAGGCTCAAGTAGGAGTTTGCCTGTAAGGCTGCACGAGTACATGGTGTTGTCTTCATTGCTGCCTCCCTGAGCTGCAGTACCCACAGGTGATGCAGAGCAGCCCTGTACGTGCCCTGGTGAATGCAGGGGGTCACAGACAGTGGGTTGGTAGCAGTGGAGCACCTGTCTGGATGGTGACCCCTCTTCATTGGCAGTCTGTGACAACCACCGTTGCAAAGAGTGCACTTGGGCAATGCTCTTCTCCTACACACATTTCAGACTGGTAAAGAGCCTTGGCCCTAAACAGAATTTCCTCTGTGGCAGCAGAGCATGTCTGAGTGGTTCCCAGCAGCCGCAATCCCCTGTGTGATGCTGGGTGAGTCACTAGACCTCCAGGGACCTCCTGAGTGCCAGCTACATCTAAACTGATGGGCAGCATGTGCTGGGCTCTGCTGGGTTTCACTCGCAGGCTGCATCCCCGTCCTCTCTGCAGTACAGCTGAGGAATTGCCACCATTCCTTTCCTGACAGCATCTCACCCTTCACCTGCTACCGCCCAACTGGAGGAAGTGTAATCTAAGCTTTAAGTGAATTACTTTAAATACCAAACACTGAGCAGGATGCAAGTAGAATGGAGAAACATAAACGAGAATAGAAAAGGACTAAAATAATTTATCACTGCAATCAGGGAAGTGTTATTCTGGTGTGAGGCAAGTGTAGTTGCAAATGCAATCACAAATAACTCCAAAGCAGGCTGAGCATCAATACAGGCTAATAAACAGCAGACATATCTAGGGCTGCTCAGGGATCTTACTTCTTTACTAGTGCATGCCACCGTGTCTCCTCTGCCACTGCAGGTCACGATAGCTCACTTAGCTGGCCTGCCTGAAGTTCTGGAAATTTCAAGATATTCCCAATATTCTGAGTGTCTGTATGGCATTGAGATTCTTACCTATTGTAGAATCAGTAATAATTCAGAATCAGAGTAGATATGTAATTCCCCTTTACTACAAAGATTGCCTTAGAAAGTTTCCTGCTATGAATGAATCATTTTGAACTACTGGATAGGAGCAGGTTATTAATGATGGTGGTTTGGTAGCACTAGAGAAACTCTCTGAGATGATAAGGCTATTTGAACTTGCAGGGCTTTGAGGTGGTCCTGCTACAACAGCACAGAGAGAGTTTTCTTTGGTACATAAATGTGGTATAATTTTCCTCTGTGTGGTTTTTTTTTTTCTTTTAAATGATTTGCTTAAGGCTTCCCTTTCAGAGACGCATACTGGCAAGTTGCAATACCACTGAGAATGGAAGGTCCATAGCTACAGTAGGAGGAAGGAACTTGGAAAATGCAACTGGTGCGGAAGAGTGAACAAGGTCACTGGTGACAAGGCTCTGCTCCATCTGTGCAGGCACGGTCTTTAACAGAAGCATTCCCGCAACGTAGCATTTTGTCACATTATTCCATTCCTTTTAAATTTCAATAGCTAGTTATTTGCCTGCCTTTGGTTATGAAACAAAGCCCCTCTTTGTGCAGCATCACAACGTGGCTATCTCATGTACCGGGGAAACAAAATGCAAATTTCTCAGATAACACAGGAACTGTGCTTGTCTGTGGAAGAAGGAAGCTTTGTCTAGTGACAGGAGCAGAAGAAGGTGCTGTTGCCCAGTGACTCTCACAGCCAGTCCCAAAAGGTGGAAGAAACCGCAGTTTGTGGAGTCTTCTGATAACATTGACATTAAAACCTCCCGTGACCCCATTTCATCTTTCATAAAATAGCAACAAAAATTAGTCTGCTCTTGTTTTCAGTTCATCAAAGCATTTTAACGTGCCTTTTTTTTTTAAAAAAAACTGTATACAAGAAGATTCTTAAAGGTCTGCAGAGAGCAGTATGCATGCTAAAGTATTATGTGTTGCATTTCAGTGGTTTGTAAAGGTCTTGGAGAACTTTCAGGTGAGGACTATTAATTACTAAGTAAGAAACTCCTTTAATTTTATTTTTCTTTTCTATTTTTTGACTGTTTTCAAAGAAGTGAGTATTCTTGCACTATGTGTTAATATTGTTCCTTCATGCTTCTAGTTCAGGCCTTGTACAGAAAAAAACTAATACTTAAATAATAAAGTGAAAAGAAACCATAAAGTTGGAACAAAGATAAAAGACCTTCAGGATATCACTCAAAAAAGAACTCAGAATACTACATTTTTGCACTGCCAATCACAGGAAATATTCAGGCTTGTTTTGTTGTTTATTTGACTTCGTTGTAAAATACCTAATTCCTCACTGGCTATGAATTCCTGGGATTCAACCCTGGTTGATATTACTGGTGAGTGAGAAATACTGTTCCTCTTTTAGCAGGTTCTTAACATCTTGGTGGATCAAATGTGCAGTGCTTTTAAGCTGCATGCACTTGTTTACACATATTTCTTCTCTCTCTTATTTTCCTCATCCTTCTCCTATTCCGCTCCACCCCTTTGCTACCTTCCAAGTTCAAATCTCAGGCTGTCATCACACATGGCTTTTCTCTGTGGAGTGCTGCTTCATTCTTCCTCGTATCTTCCTTTCCTCTTCCCCAGTTCTTTCCTTACCAGGCGTGTCCTGCTTTGCACTGGGCATGACATGTAAGAACAGCACCGCTGAGGTGTGATCCAGAGCTGTACACTGTCGACTTGGCAATTTTAGGAGATCTTCCAAGAGCAGGGTCTCTCCAGATGGGAATTAGAGGTAGTTCAGGTACAGCTGTGAGTGAACGTGGTTCTTCAGTAGTCGCAGAGGGTTTGTCTGCATATCAGACAAGATATGCAGACAAGAAAAGCTCTACTAACATTGTGGATATGAAAAGCTATTCTGATTTCAAACTAGCAATGCTGTCAGGAGTAAAATTGACCTCTGGCATCAGCAGAGATACTGGGCAGAGATACGAGCCAGTGCAGTAGTGCTAGTTAAAGCATCCTCAGGGGACAGAAAAGGCACTTGGCCTGCACACCCGAAACATATTTCTGTTTGTGCCGAGGTGCCAGTTAGAGCATCCTTTCATAAAAATAACCCATGTGGAGAGAAAGAGGAAAGGAAGATTTCACATACTAGACAGAAAATAAGGCTTAGACATAAGATAAACTAGACTTAATAATGTGCCTAATTCATTAATACTTCCCGACTACTCTTTTCCCTTCTCCTAAGTTATGCTTCCCGCAGCATGTGCATTTGTTTTCTCTCTTTTGCACACATGCACAATACCTTATTATTATTATTCATTTAAAGATAATAATAAAAAATCAGAAGGTTCCCAGGCTACATTTTAAATGCCAACACTGGGAGCTTTAGGATCTGGCTGTTGGGGGCCTGTCCTGCTTTTCCATCATGCTCCTACCTCTACTCCTGGGTGAGCGTGCTCGGAGCAGTACCACAGTGTCCCTTCACCTCCATAATATGCTGCCCAGGGAACCTTGAGCTCTGCAGCTAACTCGGGTGTATCTGGGGAAAGATGTCTGTCTAGACTGATGTTGAACACTGGACAAATCCCTTCTGGACTGAAGAAGAAACCAGGAAGGGATTTGTTTCTTGGTCTACTCCTGGTTTAATACCAGTGGTACCTTGCCCTTTGCAGGCTTCCATTTTCAATAGCTTTAAGTAACAAACATCCCCAAACACAAAGCAGTCCGCATGTTGCTCATCACTGCATATAAAATCAGGAGGTTGTCTGTGTATGTAGTCTCTTGGCATTATCAGATGGCCAGCTCTTGATAACCAATACTGGGAAACAGAGTTGTTCAGTCTAGAGTAATTTTAATCTTTGTTCTCTCAGGATTGTGTGGTGGATGGAGCATCTTAAGCCAAGTATCCATGTGGAATATCTGAGTGCTTTGGAGGAAGACCAGAAGGACCTCTTTGCTAGAGACAAACCTTCAGTGTGGCTTTCAAGAAAAATGTGCTTCTCACCTGGCTGCAAGGAGAGCTATGCTGGGATTGACGTGAGTATACACCCTACAATGTGCAGCTATTTGTCTAAAAATGATTTTATTGGAGTTTAACATGGTTAAAAGTGCATGGTTTTATGGGGCGCTACTTTACAATGGCTTGTATGGTAGGAGAGAGGACCCATTTGGCAAATCAGGCTAGACCAAATGGCATTCATTTGGTTAATCACTAGCTATTAAAATAGCATCAAATCATAGCAACCTATTTGTTTATCATTCAGTGCACAATTTTCTGCACAGTATATTCGTAACTGCTGTACCCAAGCTAATTTTAAATGAGCCAACAAAGCCATTTTCCAGCACTCTCCTGGAAATGGATCTGTAAACTGACAGATCTCACTACTTCTGGGACTGTGCCCCATAAAATCAGAGCTGAGGACATTGGCATTTAACTTTGAAATAAGCTGATACATGCTTTATAATCAGCTCTAAAACTGTGTGTTCTTAATCTTTTGCATTACTCTGGGTTTCCTTCAATTTATGATGTCTTTAAGCAGGTTATATTAACTATGTCTGTCCAAGCATGAATATTCAGGGCCCATTGCAGATTGCTTTGAGAATTCTGTTAGTGATGGCCTTCAGTAAGTCTACACTGTGCAGTGTTTCCTTTCCTTTCAATTCATCATGAATTGAGTAAATGACAAACCTTTTTTCTTCAACTCAGGAATATAACGGTAACTTTGACCTTAATCTTCAAAGGTAAAGTGCCAATATATTTCTAAGGGCTGATCTCTCACACTAGAGATGAGTAGGAGTAGGAGCTCCCAAGGATTAAAAAAAGCAGAACACTAGAGCTGTGATCTGTGCAGAGATTAAATTAATTGATTTTAGTTATAAGAAAAAGTAAAAGAAAGCATGAAGATGCGGTAGAAACAAATGCACAGTGAAGTCCTTCAGTTATTTGTACTGCAGTATTGCTTAGGAGCCTTCATGATGAACCACAGTTTTAAGAATTCTGCAAAAATTGGAGGAAAAAGGGGTCTATGCACCAAATATATTTTTCATATAAATACAAGTAGAATGCAGAATTTCTCCTTTGGTAAATCTAGGTGTCCTCCTAATCTAGTTTGCCCATATACATATTTGCTATTTTGGTTAGGCAGAGGTCATACATACAGAGGAATGAGAACAAATTGGTTTTGGCAGAACTGGTCTTACACAGATTCCCACTGTGTGTCCACACACTTAGTGTCAGTGAAACTAGGGTGTCCTTATTTTTAGGGATGCAACGGGAAGCATTCAAACGTCAGAGCTGTCTTAAAGCTAGCTGAATAGTTGGCTTGGCATTTAATTCTACGTGTCAGTTGATTGGTCATTTTATCACCAGTTATGGAGTGAAATTAGATAATCTAGATGCCATATGGTATACAGTATTTATAGTTTAGTATGTTTTCAATATATGTGTGCTAAAGCCTGCTTCAGGGAGTTGTTATGGTCCTTGTGTTTACAGAATTTGGGTTTTGGGTGGAAGAAGAAATTGACAGTTTCTAATTATTTGATTTAAACTGATACATCAGCGGCCACATGGATGAGCCCTAATTAATGTCAGTTTACACTTTCTGTCCTTAGTCAGGAAGGCTTTCAGCTGCTGTCCTGGATTAGACCCAGTGCCCTTGGAGTTCTGCTGCTGATCTCTGGCAATGGTCTGGACCAGAAGATCTTGGAGGAAGGGGTGAGACCCCCCTAGGAGCTCCGTGATGCTCAGCTTCCACCCAGGTCCCCCTTCCCACCCCAGCCACAAGCATGTGGTGTCTCACGAGCATCTCCAACAGAGGGAGATTTAACCCTGAACCCTCTCATTGAGGATCATCATTGTCAGCATTACAAGTTTTAATTTCTTTTTCTAAATTCTTGCTTTCCGTGAAAGTGCTATCTCCCCTATAAATCTTGATAAATAAGGAACTGCAAGATTAATTATGTGGGACATTAGTCACTCAATTTATGCCATTATGTTCTCAAAGCAAGAGTGAATGCCTAAATGAATGCCACAAAAGGATCTTGGAGATCTGCATTTGGAGCAGTCACAATTGTGATAAAATAGAAGTGTATCCTTAATCCCAAACATTAGCTGCCTCATACAGGTATCCAGCCTAGGGAGCTGCAAGGTGTGAATAAAGATAATTTCTTGACTGTTTCTCATCAAACAAGATCCCCATGAATGTGTTGAACTCCAGTAATAGTAGTAGCAAAATGTGCTGCGCTTTAGAGCATGTGTGGACCTTTTTGAGATCCACTTCACAGCCATGATCATCTCTCCGCTATCATGTCTTAGATACTCAAACTTGTCATAATGGCAGACCAGCCAGAAAATGGCCAAAACTAGATCAATATATTTTTTTAAAAGTGGTAAAGAATAACAATAACAACAAACTCTGAGAAAAAGGAATGTTCAATTGGCCTTTAAGAACCCCGAGAGTCTTTGAACAAAGCAGAGTTAATAAATGTTACAGTCTTTTTTTTGGATATAATTCCTGCAGAATATGATTTCATAATCTGTGGTCTCTAGTGAACAACAAGACCTCTGTAAACACTCAATATTCAAATAGAAAATTGTTTCTTGTAGGCTTCCATGGCACAAAATAAAAGCTCTGTAAATCTGGGCCTCCATATGTGGTTCTCAGCTGGTGTAAGTCCCTGAATGAATTACATGTGAACAGAGAAATTAATGCTACACACATGGTGGCCAAACTTGAAAGCAAATATTGCAACTGAGAATACACTGCAGTGGATTGTGAAATATTTGAAGATAAATGGAAGCTTGAGTCCTTGTTGATATGATGCATCATTGATGCATTTCAAGGGATATACAGCTATCACAGTGACAAATTATAACATAGAGATCAAATTTGGAGGAGTAGAAGAAATCACTTTTTACAATCAGAGATTGAATTTAATCAGAAGGCAAACAGAGGAAAAATAGGCAATAATGATATCTGATAACATAAGAAATAAATATAAAATATTCAATAATACTGTCATTTTGAATATAAATTCATGGGATAATCTACTTTCTTTTGAAATCCCACAACTTACTGTTGCAGCAAATCACAGAGTCACAGAATTGTTAGGGCTGGAAGGGACATCTAAAATGAGTAAGTTATACAGGTTTTGAAGCAATTTTGCTCTAAACCTGCTTTTTTTTTTTAATCTCCAAATGTTGATGACAAGTTACCCAAGAGTTTATGTGCTTTTGAAACAGTTGCAATCTTCTTGTCGTTGTCATCGTGCTCTTTTTTCCCCCTTCTCATCCAGACAGAGGAGGAGGAAAGAGTGTGCATGTTATAATGAATTCTAAATGAGGGCTGTGCCTCCCGTTTGTAAAAAGCCAAGCAAAGCAGTAAAAATAATAAATAAAACAAATGAAACCCTCTTTAATCCATTCATGAGCTTGAGTGTCTCAAGCAGACCATAATACTCAAAGAGAGAGTTCTGAAAGAGATGGATCTGAGGAAAGGGCTGCTGCTGAGACAATGTCAGCCCATTTAATTGAATCACTTATTTGTCAGCATTGTATTTTCCCGTGTCCAGGATTTTACTGTTGACTCAAGGCTTAAGGCCTAAATAGAAAGGGCAACAACTGTCATATATTTTGATCCTGAACAAGCTGTGTCCTTTTGAAATGCCAGAGTTGGGAAGAGCCTTAGATGTTTGGCTGCAGCAGAGGGCAACAGCAAATGAGCTAATGAAAATGTTCCCCCCATGTATTTCCCCTTGCTGCAGATCACTGAGAGCATGCAAGGAATTTGTCCTGAGAATCCTTATGCCTGGTGTTACTTCTGTAGCAGGTTACTTGCGTCTGAGTGGGACATCCAGGTCTAGGGTAGTCAACCAAGAATGGAGCTAGAAGCCAGGAGCTCTCAAATCAATCATTCCTTGGTCTGAATTGATTTGGCATTTTTTTTTATATATAAAAATCTATACGTTAGTCATGAACAATTGCAAATATTCACTACTTTATAGTTGAAATTTAAACAGTTTTTCTAGTTGATTTGCTGCAGGGAATAGGTGGTTGTATTTCTCTTCCCTAGGTGCTTATCTCACGCCACATGCTCCGCAGTCAGGCAGGAGGGAGCCCCTGGAACTTACAATGCAGTAGTGCAGGGTGAAGTAGGAAGTAAATAAAATTTATAAGCTTTTGGACAGTGTATTGTTTCTGCTTACAAAGAGAGAGCTTGGCACTTCTGATTTGTACTTGACACTTGAGTGTCTCAGCACCTAATTACTGCTGCCATATAAATAAGGATAGAGTTTGACATTTCGTAGATCTATCATAGGTGTTGACTATTTCTTCTCTTCAGTGCCCATAGCAGCTTAATTTGCACAAAGATTGAGGGGAAAAACTTGTATGTTAACATCTACTGGTTTAAATTTATTCCTTCTCTTCTTGCCTTTATATAGAAGCAGCCTAGGTGTTTCTGATAATGAAAATCACGATCAGAACTTTGTATAACTTCTTTTTAAACTGTCTTTGCGAGAGTTTTGGGAACCCATTCTCACGGGTATGCCTAAATTCAACCATACCAGGAATGTGTCAGCCAAGTACTCAAAAAGCTCTAAGGATGACACTGCAAGAAGGCTTGAAACTGGCTTCCTCCATGCAACTGTTTATCCAAGAAAACTCGTCTGAGACAGATTTGAGAATCTAACCCATCTTTCTGGGTGGTATTTGCCCAACTTACTATGTCTAGGTGACATACCCTATAGAATTGGGCCAAATAAGGCCTATGCATTCGGGTTATCTGTGTCTTTATTTTAAATACTATTTTTTATCAATTTTGCGAATTTTTGTTTTGATAAAGTACTTTGTTGCAGCTGACATGTTTGTGAAATGATTTGGTCATCTCTATTCTGAGTGTTACAGACATATGCTCACAAATATATTTATTACTTCTTCTCAGAGGTCTAAAATCTACCCCAAAATTCATCCCTAGAAGCGAACCTTGTGCACTTCATGTTCAAAATTGAGACTCAAAAGGGAAGATTTCATAATTTCATGAATTAAACTTCTGGTTTAAAGTGCCTCTATTAATGACACACACAGCTCTTATAGTTTTTTTAATGATTTTTTTAAAAATTCAGTTCAGTTCAGAAGAGTTTTAAACACATTCTGCTCATTTCCTAGTTATGATTTTGATGTGTGAGAAGAGCATCTCTGCTCTGAACCCGCTACACGTTAGAAGAATGAATATTAACTTTTGTTTTTTCAAAATAACTTTTTAATTGAAAATGTAAATATTTAATGATCTATTTCTCTCCAGGAGGAAGGAAAAAAGATCTACAGTTCATCCCTGGAAAGCAGCAGCCCCAGCTCTGCTTGCAGGCCCCTCATTAGGGACACACGTAACTTCCTACCGCCTCCCTCTGATATGTGAGTTGGAAACAATCTCTGGTTCTTCAAGTTCTTACTCCCTCCGTGTCTTTGGGTAAAGTTTGATTCTATTCAAATACACTCTGAAATCAAAATGAAGGACATTTCTGATGGAGCAAGGACTCCTTGGTAGCAATTCTGTTTAGATCCCTGGTTTACGTTTCTCTTCCCACTTAGGAGACTAAACTAATTTATTTATGAAAGCAAAGCGACATACCGGATTAGCCACGTAACCAGTTACTGGCATTGTTTGGATTCCCTTGTTTGCTTTCTCATGACATTTCAGTAAACAAGCGACATGTCAGTGAGTGTTGGCACTGCTCGTGTATTATAGACTAGTTTGAAGTGCAAAAAAAATCCTGTAATGGGGCTACGTGCAGGGTGTTTTTTTTTTCCTGTGAGCATATGCTGTGAGTGGGAAAGGCCTGTGCAATGTGAACGGAGGTTTCATTAATGAGGATACGGAGAGGTCCCTGAATAAAAAAAGTAAAAGCCGATCTGGGAGCACCTGTGGAATCTGCAGGCTGGTGTCTGTGCGGAAGAGGCTCCCACGTGCACGTACCGAGGGCAGTGGCACGATGTGTGTTTCCCCTTTAGTCCTGCTCTGGGCCTCCCCGCACATGCGGCATGTTTGCCAGTCGCAGGCAGTTTGCTCGCAGAACGGGTCCCTTCGTGCGTGCCTGTTCTCCAGAAAGCAGATTTTACAAGCACTAGGAAAGCAGGCATTTCCACTGGAACTCCTAATATTTCTCTCCATCAGAAAGACAGGGAGTCTGTTAGAAAATATTTTTTCCCTCCTGCAGTGCTGTGCTATAAAGTTCCTGCTTTTCCTTTTCAGAAGTGTTTAAAATTGGTCTTGCTTTGTTTCGTGTCCTCTGGCTTCTTGCTTTTAACAGGTAGTGGAAGGTGACTTTTGTGTTACGGATGGAGCACTTGAGTGCTGAGGACCTTGATGTCTGTCCGGATGTGCCGAGTCTCTCTGTCACTGCCCCCCTCCCGCTCACGACTGATATTAAATGGACTCTGTGGCAGCAGCACTGGCAGATGCAAGTTGCTGAGCTCAGCAGAGCTGCAGTGACACTTCAGATTCACGGCTTTGCCCTGGCTGAACTCACGCACAGGCTGAGTAATGGCACTCGAGCTCTCCTTCGCTGCCTTTTATTGTTTATGTGCTTTTTGCTGCATCAGGGAGCGTACTGCATCCCTATTATATACAACTGTGGGCAGGCAGACAGGGCCAATATCAGCCCGTGAGGAGCCCAGCATTAATTGCGGCCCCTCGTGCACCCCCCTGGCAGGACGCAGGGCTCCGTCCTGGGGACGTTTTTGCTCTGGAGGGAGTTTTGCAGCGGGCCGAGGCCAGCGCGGGGCCGGGTGCTGCGCGGGCGGCCGCGGCGATGCGCGAGCGGCGGATGGCCTCTGCTGGGAGCCGCGCTCATTGCAGCGCCTCCGCGCGCCGGCTGCGCCCGCACGGCCGTGCGCGCTTCTCCGGGCACAGCGAGCCGGGGTTTTGCTTCCAGAGCAGAGCGTGGTGTTGGCAGCACTGCGTGGAGGCCGTAGCTGCCACATTTTCACAACTGTAAGGGACACAACTGTGCAAACCCTGTTCCTCTGCCCTTTCCCCTCTTCACTGGTTATTCCTTCTAGCCCTCCTGGAGTTTCGCCACAGATCCGGCCGGAGGTTTCCGCAGAGCTGCTGCTTGTCGGGCTGCACCTTTCCCTGCCCGCGGCACACGAGGGACAGCAGCCCTGGCCAGCCCAGACGCAAGCGTAAGCATGTGAGGGACCCAGAGGCATCCCTGATGCTGCCAACACAACTGCCTGCAGAGTCTGCTAAGGAACCAGATGCAGCGGGGAGAAAAAAACCCCGAACTGCCTTCTCCAGCCTGGCATCTGTGCCATGCACAAGCCAAGCGGGGAGAGGCAGCGGACTGGGCAGAGGGAGAGACTGGGACTAGGGGCTGTTTGGCACCCCAACAGCCCACAAACGGTTTTGGTTTGGAGCTGAGAAGCAAATGACTTGGGCTAATGTAAAGCGTGTGTTTTTTAAACGCGAAAAGACCTTATTGAAATTTAAAAAAAAAAAAAAAAGTAAATTCTGCAGACTGAGTTCAGCAAATAATAAGTCCTCCTAGAAAAGAGAGGCCTTTTTGGGAGGGGAGGGGACAGAAGGGGAAGGTTTGAGTCCAGGCTAAACTGGTTGCAGTTGCAGGGAGGAAGACCATTCACTATCTGTTGCAGTTGTGACACTCCAGGATACGTGGAAGGTATTCTGGGATGGTTCAGCACTGACAGTCAGATCATACAGCTACAAAAACCTTTTTGCTTGTTTAATGCTCAAGCCTGTACACACTGCTTGAAGGAAGACATAAAGCAGGTGTTTGAAGCCTCTGGAATCTTTGCTGTCAGTTACTGTGATTTCCCCTTCCCAACAAAGACTTAAAAGCTGAATGGATCTTTTCAGTTATGTAAATGCATTTTTCCATAAATACTTCTTTTGCAGCATAAACCGAAATGTGTCTGCATGGCGTGCTGCCCTCTTAGCTCCTAACTGATCTCACCCTGCTGCCTCCAGGTTGGCGGCAGAGGTGCTGCAGCTCGCAGCTGTGTCCGAGCCCGAGCCCTGCTGCTAGGGTGCATCTTTCACTGCGCGTTCCTGATGACCCAAACGCATCCCCCAGGCCATGCGCCACTCTCCAGCAGGGAGCAGAAATTGCACAGGATGTATTTTTCAATTTTGAAAGATTTTATTCTAATGGAAATTGTCTCACTGGTACTGATTTATTAGGAGAAAACCTCCTCCTCCCCAATTTGAAAGGAATATATCTGCATAAATTGTATATTAAGACTGGGCAGGCTAACCTATTGCTCATTGCTTCTAAAGAGCTGGGAGCCTGTCCAGCTTCTGCAGTGGGCATTAAAACTCCTTTACAGGCTCAGCTGGGGTAGAGTTCCTTCTCTGACATTTCACCCTGTGAAGGCTGTGCCGATTCATGGGAATGCTGTGCACTAGACTGGGAATGACTGGTGAATTCAGGAGATAGCAGTGACTACAACTGCCGGTGTGTTTTGGGGCAGGGAGAGAGATGTAATTGAAACTGGGAGGTGTTCTGGTTTGGGGGTAACACTTTAACCGTCCTCAGAGAGCAAAAAAGTAAAAAAAAATGTTGTGTCTATATTTCTTTTTGTTGTTCAGGATGATTTTCACGGAATTAAGCTAATTAATTCTAGGAATGTTTTTCCTTCAGCGCAGTCTTTGAAATTCAGCACTTTGAAATTCAAGTTTACTACACCTCAAGCACCTGAGGTGTAGTAAACTTGATCCATTTACTTGCATACTTCCAAGCTGATGGCCATCCCTGTTCTAGTTAAGCACCTTCTGTAAGCAGCTTGATGAACTTCCTCATTAACTCACCCTAAAATGGGCCAAAGGTCTGTGTAAGGTCAGGAAGTTACATTAGGTTTCCAGGAGTATTGTTTGAAATCCTACTGTGGTCACTGACTTTCTAGGTTACTTGTTTAATCTGGCTTCTGCCTGTCTGTGTTTTCTTTCTGCATCTAGGTTTTGGCAAGCTAAGCAAGTCCACTGGCTGAGTGTGAAACACTTGGACACCGTGATGATAAGGGCTACATCTGTGCCCAGAGAGCAGGACATTCAACAAAACCTCTCACTCTGCAAAGTGTGCACATTCAAGAACATATTATACGTTACTCTCTGTTTTTAAGAGTCTCCAAAATTTATTGAAGAAATAGCCAGTATTTAATTGGTGGTCATGGACTCTTATGGGAGCTGCTCCAAAGCTTGCCAAACTTGGACGGGCCGTTTGCTCTGCATGTTAACTCAGGAGTGATTTCAAAAGCCAGCCATGATTCTTCTGGTCTTGGATTTGTAGGAACAGCAGCAAAATTAATTGAATTCACCCGGGGCTGTTAAACACAAAGGTACTGCTTCTGGAGGAGGCTGAGGCACAGGTCACTGTAATGTGGAAGAACACAGGAGAGAAACATCAAATTCCTTACACTAATCTTGCCCCCAGTCCTGGCACTCACTGCTGGTCCTTACCAGAGGCAGGATCTGAAGCTGTGCAGCCATTGCCATGTGTGAGCACAGCCGCGGTGCATAGCAGATGCTGTGAGAGGAGGAGCATCCTAGTTGGTGACCATAAATTGTTAGGGTTTGTGCAAGGTAGGGTCCTCTAGGACTCCAAGGCTGCATCTCCATAGGAACAAGAGTGTTTCATTGGAAGCAGGATAGTCCCTTTGGCTCACCGGGACACTGATTCTGTAGTATTTAAAGATCACAACAAATGTCTTAAATTCCAGGGAGAATTGAGATACTTGTTATTTCTAAACCAAGAAATAATATGACCTCTGTATTTTAAGTTCATAGTGTCCACGGTTTTCATTTTAATTTCCCCCTCTTTCCTGCAGGACTGATGCTAGTGTACATGCATGATGACACAGAAAGCCTAGAGGATAGTTTTACCGTGCAGCTGACAGATGGCAAGCGCACAGTCCAAGGGACACTTTACATCTACATCATGCCAGTCAACGATGAAATCCCTCATCTTTCCAGGTTAGCTATTTAAGTGACATTCAGTGCATAACAACTTCTGGGGAAAAAAAAGAAAATAAATGGAAGCAACCTATCTCCTCCTCCTCAAACCCCACCAACAGTAAACAGGAAAATCAGTCTGTTTTTGTATTATTTTTTCCCGGGAAAACAGTTTGTAAGAAGGCTGTAGTGCAGAGCTGTAGCTTGAGACAGACAAGCCTCGCAACGCGGTCCAGCAAAAATCATTCATGTAGAAATAGCTGGTTTGTGGTCTCTGGGTGGAGGCTTGTTTGTATTTAAGTTTGTGGCAGAATTCTTGTTGTCTTCAGTTGGGCCCGAACTGCTTCTTTTTCACACTCTTTTTGTTTATTCCTTTCTGTATTTTTTTTCCTATTCTTTTTAATCTACTTTTAACAGCAAATCTTGTTGACAAGAACATGGGACTTTTTTTTCAATATTTAAGGGCCAAACCGAGTCCCATTGAAGGCAGTGTTAGGGTTCACATTCCTTTCAAGAGAGTCAGAATGTCACCGCTGGAAATAAGGGTTCAAAATCTGACCTTGATTCAAAGAGGGGAGGGAACCCGGCATCCAGCAACAATGCTCCACTGAGAGTGACATTAATTGACTCTGTTTGCTAGGGGTAAAGACCTTCTGCCATGATTTCAACCATTAAAAAGATCTAAATTATAATGCTTTTGAGTGGTATTACAAAACCAAATTGTCATGAGAGTGCTGATAGGAGCTTTCATTTATTGGCTCGGTGAACATAGGGAGCAGCCTGGCCTGGTGGCTGGTTATGCGATGGGATGTGGGAGATGTGGTTGGACTCACATGACCGCAGCTCCTGCTTTGGCCTAATTCTGTTAAGAATTCACAACTTGGAAAAAAAAATCTGTAGAGCTGCTGAATCCCTCCAGAAATGCCAGCTCTGGACTAAAAAAAAATAAAATAAAAACCAAAGTTGATTTAGCTTCTTGCATTTTGTAGATCTCGGAAGGCACAGGTTGAAAGCCACCACACTGAGAGTAAAACTCATGTGCATTCTCTGTTTGCTGATGGTAACAGAGTTTCCTGGATTCAAAAAAGTAGGTTGTAGAAGTGAAAAAGAATTTCTCTTTCCATCTCAGAAGAGGTTTTGTGACTGCAAGAATTAAACAAAACTCTTGTTCGAAATAGGGAAGAAAATCAACATTGATCCACTGTAAAGTGTAGAAATATTCCATAAATGTCATTGTTATTTTTATATCCAGATAGCTGCAATTTTGCAATTACATTTTAGTACTTAGTGGTTGTTAGTAGGGCTAGCACTGTTTTTTTTTTTAATTGTGGATTTCTTTTTCAAAATGAAAGGCATGTTGACTCCCAAAGTGCATTTCTGGCCTTCTAGAAACTGGCAGAGGAAATGCTTCAGTGAGTTCAGACCCCTGCATTTTCCCCCTCAATTTTTGAAAGTGGAAATTTATCCGGGTGAGGCTCTTCCCACTAGCAGAGTTCAAATCCCCATTTCCAGAGGACAAGAAACCCCGTGTGACCACAAAATATCCGTTTAGCAAAGATAAATACAAGCTTTCATTACAAAGCGTGAATTGGTGCACATATGAAATAACATGTTATTCTCCCTAGATATCTCAGGCCCTTTGGCTAGGGTCCTTCGTCAAGGGGAAAGCTGAGAAATTTGCTCCTGGTTCCCCCTCTCCGGAGCGGAGCCGCAGCCTGCAGCCCTCACTGAGGGGTACTGACACTCACCCGCCTGAAACGGCTTTGGCTGCATTCCCAGAACATCGCGTGTGTATTTTTAAAATTTTCATAGAAGTAGTAAACAATGAAAAGTTACAAAATGGACACGTGTCCCTGCTTCCTACCAGCGTTTCCTCCGGGGCTTGCTGCTGTGCCGAGCGTCCTTCCGCCAAGGGAAGCGGTGCCAGCCTTCCATCCGCAGCCTTCAGGTGAGGCAGCCCCGGGGGCATCTGAGATTTATGACCCCCTTAAATGTCACCCTGCAACATCTGACGTTTCATGGTACATGGATGCAGTAAATACCAGGCTCCGGTGTGCGAGGCGCCCCTTCCTACTGGGCCTGGTGCCGTGTCTGATGTGATCTTGGCACCGGCTCCAGGGGACATTGGAAAAGGGAGGGAGGGGACGCACATCGGCTCAGACCCCGTCGGCTCAACCCCAGCTGTGTGATGGGGAGCAATAGCCCGTGCCACTGTGGCAGGCACTGGAGGTGAGGTGCCAGCCAAGGCAGCTGGCCACAGGGGTGCCTGGCTCCAGCTGGAGCTCCAGCACAGACACATTTTATTCATTTATCCTGCCTCTTCCAGTCTGCCTCCTGTTTTTAATATGCTTCATATCTTCCGTCCCTTTGCTCCCATCCTTGTGATTTCCGTGTCATTGTTGACCTGAGGTGAGATCCCTGTCGCTATTTCCGTTCTCATAAGGGTGAAGTGGCTTTGCTGGAGTCACTTCACTCGTATGTGCACTTATTCTTAGCATGAGCAACCCTGTGGAGACAGCCCTTACTTAATCTTTTAACGTCCACATTATTTTCTGGGCTGTCAGAAGTGAATGTCATGCCTCAAATGTTGTTTATATGTTCCCAGTCCATAGAACAAACTGAGACATTTGTTTAAGTAGGGGGTAATGTAAGTGAAGAAAATGTCACTTTTACCAGTGAGCTCCTGAGCAGGGAGCGCTCTTCTTCCCACACGGAGACATGAATTTCAGGGACTCATGTTCCGACCAAAGCCTGTGAGGCTGAAGGACAACATAAGAAAAATTGCATGATCATATGTGGTGAGTCCCACAGTAGCATATTTGTTTAAATGTTTTTAAAAAATTCTATCTGCTCGATGCTAAGAGAAGCCTGTTCGTGCTTAATAAATTGGAGAAATTGCTCAAAGATTCTTCATCCATATGAAAGCATGAGCCCTGTACTGCTGCCAAGAGAAGTGAGACCTGTGGTGTCATGCCGAGTAAGTGATGGTCACACAAATTAGAAAGGCTTAGGTACAGATCCCTCACTCGTGCAGTTTTCCCTGAAATGTGAAAATGTAACAGGGAAATTACTAAGCAACATTCAGTCTTTCCAGCTGGATCTTCCTCTTTTAGATACGATCATGAACAGTGCACCATGCAGCCTAACAGAAACCAAAGCAACATCTTTACATAATTTTAGTGGTAGGGCACTGTCCTTTCTCACCTTTTTAAAATAAAAAGTAAGCAAGAAAAGGAGACTTCAGGAAAGATTGCTGCCCATCTCATTGTGCTGAGTGCTATACACACTTATCCAAGTTATTCATGCTGCGGATTATGCAGAATAAGCTAATGGCATTCCCTCCATCACATACATATATTGTAATGATTGTTGTTACCTGGTTTCTGTATTGCTGTTCTTAACTAGTCTTTGCCCAGCCCCTTCCTTTAGTACAGCTGCTTCTTCAACACCAGTTTGGACAAGTCTCTTGATTCCCAGGAGACTCAGCTTCATTCCTAAGGAGAAAGGATGACACTGGAAGCTCTGCGGCATAAATTATGCTCTGATGTTTGGACAGAAACTGTGTGAACCAGTAACCTTTGTGCAATATGAATAGAGGAGGAGCTCACCCATACTAAAGGCGAAGTTAGCTGCCTTTGTTTTGTTTTTCTTTTGTTTCACTATTCACTATTTCACAATTTTTACTGTTTTGTTTTTCTCTCTCTTTCCTGTTTTGTTTTTTGGTTTGTGTTGTTTGTTTGCTGTTTCCAGGAATATAGGTTTGGAAGCCTAAGTAGCTGAGAAAAGTCATTTCCTCTCCAGAAGCAGAAAATGAAAATTCTCCAAGGAACAGGCATGGTATGACCCACAGTGCCCCCAGAGCTGGAGATCTGCAGTTGAAGGTAGCAGTGCTCAAGATCTAGGCTCTTTTCCTTGAGACAAATGAAATTCCCAGTTTGCTCCTGATTACATTGATAGAATAAGCACTTTATTCTGAGGTCAGCTGGCCCAGGCAAAATTTTTTTCCATTCCTGTTTCTCTTGGCTGCAGAGAGATCCATATTCTCTATTCATCTCCTGGTCCTAGCATGACATATCTACTGGACATCTGGGTGAATTAGAAGTCTTCCTCCTGCCTGTCTGCAGCATCTGAGCGTCTGCGTCAGTGTAAGTCAGAGGAAAAGCTTGGCCCCTTTAGCTGGGACCCTGGAAACCGTGCCTAGCTACACATCTCCTTCCACCATCTCTGTGTTGTGCTGAAACATTTAACTGACTTTTATATTGGTTTGCTAAGCCACTGTGCTGTCTTCTTCCTTTTATAATTAAGCAACTTGAGAAATCCTTTGAGGTCAATAAATTCTGAGAGAGCTTACATAAAACAGAATATAAAGTGGAGAGCTCTGCCATCAGAAGCCAGTAAAAGTCAGTCCCTTTGTGTGACACCTCTACAAATGGCATTATGTCATTGCATAATATTAGTAAGAAACTGTAAGTTCTTTTTTTTTTTGTTCAGAGCTATAAAATTTAACGAGTCTCACATAATCTACTAAAGTGAATGGGAGGGGGAAGAGTACAAGAGGGGAAGAAGGTGATTTTAAAAGCAAACATCTATTTTTTTGGCATCCTGAGTGCATAAGAAAATCTAGCTCGTAACACCCAAATACACTTTAATATGCTTTGTTGTATGAAATTCATTTTGTTTTGTTTTGCTTTGCTCAGTGGGAACACACACAAAAGCTTTCAAGAGTCAGGTGGTCTTACCTGACAATTATTTTTTCAGTAAAAACAGCAAAATGATCAGAAACTGAAAAATGTTATAGGGTCAATGAGGATGACTTTATTCATTCTGGGCTAAGATAGAGTACTCCTGATCCCTGCTAGATGAAGCAAACAGCATTATTCTAAATCTTCACAAACAGGGTGATATATTTTCAGCACTAAATGTTTGCTTTTTCAAAGTATGACTTTAAGTGCCCAACCAACAAATCTTTGGGGTCATTGATTTTGCAAGAGGAAGGAGACGATTCTCTGAGGGCGGCTTTGTGTTACGGTCCTGAATACCCAGGTTGTGCTGGAGTTAAATACGAGCTGTGAAGGCCAGGAGCTAAGCACGCCGCTTCCCGCTGAGCAGAAGCAAACATGTTTGCTAGCAATAACCTCTAATAAGGACTGGGCTTTCTACACGACGAGCCAAGTGCAGTAGGAGACGTTGAAATGAGGAGCTCACCTCTGCATCCTGTTTGATCCCCATAAACATGGGAGCGCGCTGACCAAAACGGCGTGGACAGGGAGCGGTGCAGCCCGTGCCCAATAAATATCAATACCAATAAATATCAAGACCAAATCTGGGGTGAGGGGGAAATATTTCAGCAGCCATATTCTGTAAGCAAATGAGAGGAAGGCTTTTTTTTCACACGCCGTAACTGTTCACTAATGCATGCATGAACTAGCTGTCCTTTCTGTCAAACAGCTTCATTAGTATTCTTTTTCATTCTGTACTGGAGTTAGACTGAAAGAGAGATTATATTAAAAGTTGGCTGGCTTTCAGTTGGTCCAATTTTATGTGTTTTTAAATGCGTGCTTTTTATAGGACTAAAAATTGGTCCGTAGCCTCTGTAAAAGTAGCAGCTTCTAGGCATGGTTGCTGCTAGCTCTGCGATTGCATTACCGATTGCTTCTTGTGTATTCACCCCAAATAGGTGCCCGTCCTCCCGGGGCTACTGAGCTGCCCCACAGGAGCCAGAGCGGGTGGCTGGGACGTGGGGACTAGCCTAAGACCCATTAGCAACTGCTGGGCCACAACTTGAAATAATCAATATGAATTCACTGAGACGCATATCCAAAAAGAAGGAAGAAATGTGGCAGCAATTCTAGAAGGTGCTCCAGCTGCTCTGGTTTAAATAGTCATAGGTTGGAAATGAAGCAGTTTTTTATTATGCTGAGCTGTGTCCAAATCCCTCCTCCTCCTCTGTGCTCAAATGATAATACCAAGCACTCACGTTCTTCCTGGGGTGTTGCAGCCCTTGTCTCCTCTATGTGTTTCAAGTGGTCCCTTCTAGAGGTATTCCCAAGAGGTTTCCAATATTTTCCAACTTGCCTTGTAATTTTTCTATTCTTGAAATAGCGGTCAAAAAGAAAATGGTCAGTAAAAGCACCTTGCTAAGGGCTGTGCGAGCAGCTCCCGCACCGTTCTCTTTTCTTCCTGACATTTTATCTAAGAAAAACACCGAGGAACATTGGGATTTGCCCGGGACTGATGCAGAGTGGCAGCGTGTGGCCTTCCTGTGGCCATTGGCAATACCAGTGCGTGCCAAGCGCGTGTACAAGCAGCACCTCTGATACCGTCAGCGAGGGCTGCCCAATGTCCCGGGTCCTGTAGGGACCACAGCATATGCCCAGCGCGGGGCCGTGTAGTGCCCAGCGCGGGGCCGTGTAGCCCGGGCACAGCAGACCCGACGCTCTGTGCAGCAAGCCAGGCCCGCGCGGGCACTCTCCACGCGTGCCGCAGGTTTGGCACATGGCAGGAGCGTTGGACCCCGCTCCGTACGTGCCGCTCCGAACGCGCTCTGACATCTGGGAAGTCCCAGGGAGACAGATGGCAGCAAGGCTGTCTGCACCTGAATCCTTAAAAGCGTTTGCTCCCCGAGTCGGGCGCGGGCTGCGTTTTTGCAGCACTTTGTGCGCGCGGGGCTCAGCGAGGCGGCTCCGGCCCCGCGCAGAGCCCGGCCCTCAAATTGCTCTGTGTCCCCTGCCTGTCCACTACAAATGTTAGCGAGTCACCTGGTGTGTGAGGCGGCTGGTTGTGGTGTCTAGACTTGTGATTACTGAAAATTAATTAAACCGAAGGAAATTGGGCTGGAAGGGGAGTAGGCTCCTGGGAGGGGAAAATGGAAGAGAAAAAGGCGACTGCTGTTAACCCTTTCTGGCTACCGAGCGGGAAGAGCTTTTCCATGCCAGGGCATCTGGGAGAGTATTTAGGGAAAAAGTCACAGCTAATGCATGCAAACAGGAGCTGCTGTGAGTAATGCCTGCAAATGGGAGCCGCTGGGATTTCAGGAGCGCTGCTGGCTGTTTGCACACGCAGGCCAGGCTGCCGAGCACATCCCGAACTGGCACTCGCTCTCTGCCTGGGCCTTTTAAATAAGTTGCTTCATTGCTAGCCAGACCTGAAATAACTTGCAGAGCAGCAGGTTTGCAGCAAGCCGGCGTGACTCCAGATGAGGGAGGAGGATCAGAGATTCTCCTATGAAATCCAGTAAAAAATCAGAGTTTTAGGGCCATGGGAGGGCATGCGACTGGGGAAAGGAAGGAGGCGGTTGCTAGTGGAATAGTCTTCTTTTGCTTTTGGTTTGCCTCTTACCTGCTCTTCTGTTTCTTAGCAGTTTCTCTTATATAGCTTTTCAGCATGGTGTCTAAGTGCTTTGTGCCTTCCCCTTGGCATAAAGCCACCGTCTGGCTAGCAAGCAAGTACAAACTGTAACACCTGGGTGTCAGCTATGAACATTAGGGTGTGCTACAATGGACCCATCTGTAGTACTTGGCACATGCTGGAGATTTTTATATGTGGTTGGCTGAAAAGCAGGATCAGAGAGAGAGAGAGAGGAGGGAGATGAGGGGAAGAGGACTCCACTGGGCACACAGAGAACATCATTTTGGCAAAGGTGCCAGTAGGTTTCCATGGACTTGTCTGTTTTTTCGCTCAGCTCCTGCTTTCAATAAAAATATCCAGGTTGATTCTAAGAAAGCAAGAGTAGATTTCCCTAAAGAACAAGCTTAGAAGCCTGACTCTGTCTCTAGAGAATAAATTTAATTCTATAAGTAGATTCAATAATAATAGATTTAATAAAAATAGATTTAATCATCACCAGTTTTATTGTTCTACTGTGTGAAGCAGGTCTTTCTGACTGACCCCCTGCAGGATTTCTGGCTGGATTCAGAGGGAGGAAGAGCCCATATTAAGAGCCAGCTCTCTTGCATTGTTTTTCAGGCTGTCTCAGCTTTGACAGGGTTGTATCCTGGAATAAATTCCCATCAGGTTGATATGGACAATGACTGCTGCTGATATTTCCACACTTGAACCCAAAGAGGCACCATAGTTTCCAGTTTTGCTTGATATCCCCATTGGACTATGTCCATGTCTGTGTGAGAAACGCCAGCCAAGGTAGGGAACAAGTCTCCAGAAGCAATAGCTTACTGGGATGGGTTTGGCCAAGTGAAAACCCCGGTGCATTCAAAGGAAAGGAAATGTCCTTTTTCCCTTTATGTGGCACGGATATGTTTTAAAATGCATGGGCGAAGTTTGTAGCTTATTTCCTCCAAAGGGGCCAACTCCTCCTGGCATTCTTATGAACAAGCTCATTAGAATAAAATCCATTATGCGCATAACTAATGACACAAATTTACAAATCTGTTGACAATTATGACCACATCCCTCATGCATTTACTTGTAACTCACTGAAGTGACCAGAAGAAGGAGTTCAATCCAGAAGTTTTACAGCTCACGAGCTCCGAGCGCAGTGATGTGAGATTATTTCCCAACTGGATTACAAAGCTGTCATTAGCCAGGGCAGCTCGGCAGGACCAGGACACAAGACCGTAAACTGCCCTCGGGAGACCTGAAATCACTCTGAAGGCAGGGCGAGATACTCCTGGCTGCAGAGACCATTATTTTTTTAGCTGAGGGGGGAAAACACATGCGCGTGCACACAAGCCGCTTCTGTTCCAAGTAGCGTCTCATGTCCTCTAGAAATGAATAGAAATCAAATTGAGACACTGGTGTCCTCAGAGTGTTAAATATTTCTAAGTTCTTGCCAGGCGGGTGTAATTTATTGAATGTAGGTTTTGTGAAATAGTGCTCCTGTCAGGGAGAGATTGGCACAAGAGAAATGAAGGCGGCTAATTCTCAGGGGGTCCTCGCTGGCAAAAACCCTCTATTGAGTCCTCATGCTACTTGTGCTCATAACTGCCGAAAAACCAGGAGTGCCATCTGCAAACTGTGATTCATAAACACTCTGTCAGTCTGCCATGTACCCTGACATCATAAAATAACAAGAAGCAGCATTGTAATAAAGAGAGGAGGTTTGCAGTCGACCAATTAAATGCATCTAATTTATTTCTGTTACAGCTGAGGCTTTATTTATTAGTAAACATCTGCATTTGTTACACTTTTTTTTTTTTCTCTCCCCCTCCTTTATTTTTTTTTTTACTAGGAGTGTGCCAACTGGCACTTTTGATAATCCATTAATCCTAAATAATCATCTGGGTACTTCATGGATGGTAGGGTAAAAAATAGCAAAATGGGTTATTAAAAGTTAAAATGTAACCTTGCAAGTGGGCTGCACAGCGCTGCTCAGCGGTGTGAATCATGGCCAGCCCAAGTTGTGCCCTCGATTTACGGGTGTGAGCAAGGGCCGAGATGGTCACCTGCAAGGGACCTAAATCCGGGGCCAGATCTAGCCCCGTGAATGTATTTTTTTTTTTGCAAGATGGCACGTTTGTGGCACAAGAGGAGCATTTTGCATGTTTGGTTTCCTTGCCTCCTCCTTTCTCCATGCTGACTTGATTCTCAGCAAAGCTAAAAATCTGCTAATTGGTTGTCAAAGTCTAATTAGCTGATATTACCAAAAAAAAAAAAAAAAAAAAAAGATAAGTTTGCCTTTTATAATTGGAGCTGAAGCCCCCCACTTCCCCTCCCCTCCAGCCCCCTGGTGTGTGTTAATTGAGCTCCAGGACTTTTCAGTGTGTTTTAATGCTCTCTCCTTTTCAGTGCCCTGGAAAGCTTTGCAGTTAATGAGACAATAATATGTACAATCAAGTAAAAATGCACTAAAAAGTAGGCCCGGCCTTATGGAACTGGAGTGTGCATGTGCCCGTGCATGTGTGTGCAAGGAGCTGGCTCTCTCACTAAACCAGCGACACACACTCAATGTGGCTCCATAATTTTCTCTCCCTTCCTGGGCATTTCCTTCTCCCTTTCCCCCAAAAGGGGGGATTTTTTTTTTTTTTGCTTAAAGCAATTATTTTACTAGTTAAAGGGAAAAGGCTGGATTTTGCAATCCGTCTTCCACCCATGTATATACAGATATATCTGTAAGCACCGAAGCTCCCTCTGCAGCCAGGCCCAAGCCCACCTGCACATCTCCATGGGCTCTTCCTCACATCCTGCCCTGTTCCATCCTCCCTGTAGGTCTCAAGCTCGTCCACGAGCTTTACTTACATCTACCACTTACCATTTTCACTGCCACTTTTGGGGCAGCAGTTAGTGCCATCCTGTGCCTTCTTTTTGTGGTTTAATTTTGAAGTTAATCTATTGGCTTACACTGGAAAAAATAGACGTTAAAAAGAAGTGAGCACAGGTGGGTGCTTTATATATGGGTGCTCTTTTTCAATCTGTATAATAGCGTTGAGTTTACTTTTTCAGTATGTTTTCCTCTTTTCCCTCCTCCTATCTTCCTCCTCCACACCTGCTTTTAATCAGTCTCCTCTGCCCCACTTGTCATCCTATCTTCTCTGCTGCTTTTACCACAAACCCACTAATGTTATATTTCAAGGCAAACTTTCAAGCCCACGACATTTAAGCAAGTAAATCAAAAATCCAAACAAATTCTCCAGCCTCTCCCGGCAGGAGCGTGCAGGAGAGGCTCCTCCAAGCTGTGGAGGTGAAAACAGTTGCATTGCTTTGCCTGTCTGAGTCTGTTTTCCTTTAAATCTGAAAGTGTCTTTTGCCTAAAATCCCCCCAAATATGCAAGCATGGAGGCCAAACGCTGCCTTTAGATGAACAATTTCTAGTGTTCTAGTGTTACTTTATCACAAGTCACCTCCACTTGGCCGTGAAGACCCCACCGCGATGTGCACCTGGCTCTGAGAAAGAATCTAATATGGAAAGAGATCAATTGTATATTTATTGTGGTAGGTTATCTAAAATAATACATGCTTCATGATAACCAAACTGTATAGGCGGATGCCCCAGTTTAGCAAGGCACTGAAATCAGTGTGGCTTAAATATAGGCTTGAAAGCCATAGGTGCCAAGTAATCTGCTGGTGCTGGTGGAAATGGGTAACCTGCTGCACTGAGGAGTGATCAGTATGGTCTCATCTGTGTCATGAGATGAGGGAAATGTTGCATCTGCGTGAAGCAGTTTGGATGGGCTTAGCAAGGCCAGGACCGTCTTCTTGGAAAGCCAGTTTTATCCTCAGAAGGGCATGATGGACTTCTCATTAAAGATGTCATTACAGGGGCAATATTACAAGGTGGCAGACAGTAATGGAAAGTTGTGTCCCTTTTCTGTAAGGGCCAATGTAGGTGGACGTTGTCATCCAATGCTGAACATTGAATATCAAAAGATTTCCGTGCTGCTGTGGGAGATCTTGCACTTTTCTCCACCTGGGAAATAAAAAGTTGGGTTAACTCTCTTTGCCGGTGTTGCTGTTGCCTCTTTATTTGATCTTATTTGTTTGGACTTTCTGCAGAGAAAATGAGTCAACACCAGCACCGTGTCTTCTAATCAGCTTGGGCTTCACTGTGGACTTCCAGCAGCAGGTGTTCCAAAACTGGTGAGTTTTGATGGTTTCCATCGTGCTAGTGGAGGGCTGATAATTATCTTTTTTGATGTTCCAAATTTGCTCTCAAACATCATTAACATTTTTGCTTTAGGAAGGCAAGGTGACTGACTGTATTTATACTGTGAATAACCACCCTGTCTTTAGAATGGTCTCCTCAGTTGCCTCCTGACTGCATCAAGCCTCCTTCACCAGTTCTGCAGTGGTGTTCAAAGGGTTAACAACAAAGGTGAGCTCACAAGTGGGTTGGAAAGTGCAGAACTTAGTGCTGAGTTTGCAGTAAAAAGAAAAAAAAACACTATTCTGAGATGTTGCTGACTGCCTGCTATATATAATAGAAACCTGTTGTTTTTCAAAGTCAGCTGGCAACAGAATAAGAAAGCCAGAAACAGCAAAGTCCTGCCGAGCATGTTCACAAATGCCACTATTGTGTATTGTCATCAGCGAGTTAATTGGCAGCAACAGAAGCTGATTGACATTACCCGCTTGCTTTTGAGCATTGTCAGATAAAAAGTTAGGCTTTGCTGCTGCCTTCGGCTACCGTGTTGTCATTGAAGGTCGGGTCTCTGGAGCCTGGGGATGGGCCCGTGTGGCTCTCCGTGGTTTTATTGTACCATATTGTCAACCATTGTGTCACCATTGCAGTAAAAGCACTTCTGAAACCAGCAAGAGTTACGGCAGGAAAGGATGAAAGGGTTGTGACTAGGCAGTCCTGCCTGTTTCTGAGAAGTCTGGTTGTTTGATTTTGTAGTGATTTTAATTTACTGTGGCCACTGCTTTGAAAATAAGTAGAAATTGTGTTGGTCCTGGGGTGATAGCATGGAGCTCTTTATAAATAAATCTCATGGAAACAGAACCTCTGTTGCTGAGGTTACGGCATCACATCACTATCGGCTTAAAACACAGTGTTTGTGCTTAATGCTTCCTTCATTAACACATTCTGGCCATTGGCTCATTTGGCACTATTAACATAATTGTTCTTTCTAAACAACTGGGTCATTCTCTCTCCCCAATTAGAAAATCAAAGCTGGTTTCAATATTTTGGAGAAATCATGCAGCCAGGGCTCCTCTATAAACTTATCCTGGCTGTGGTTAAATAAACTGCTTCTCATTCCACTTAGCCAGAACCTTCAAGTGCGAATCTGAATGGGGCATATTTTATACAAACCTTTTCTCTCTGTGGCTTTTTCTGTTGTAAATTTCCTGTTTGCCTGTGAAGCCTGAAGAAAAAAAATATTTTCTCAAGCTATTTTGATAATATTCTTCCTTGATTTTTCCGTGCCATGTTGTTGCTTCCCCAACTTCTGCTTCCCCTGAACCAAAGGACTGACTTCCTATTTTTTACTTCCGGTCTGGGGAATAAAAAGGAATATTCCCCCTTTTAATTCCTCTCCCTTTGGTTTTTCATTTTATTTAATTTTTTTTTTAGGTGACATTGTTCTACTCGCCAAACCTGTAACTTTAACAGAGGGTGACAGGGTGACCTTGACGACAGATGTTCTTATGGCAACAGATGGCATGAGCAAACCCGAGAAGCTGCTGTACGCTGTCTCCGTGCCACCTGTGCATGGTCAGATTGAGTACATCAATTATCCCGGCGTGCCCATTTCCAGTTAGAGCCAGTTGGATGTGGTGGCCCAGAAGGTCTGCGATGTTCATGACAACAGCCATGAGGCTAGTAAGGATTCATTCAGGTGAGAAGACTTGCTTGGGCCTTTACACTTCAGCCTACTTAAAAGGGTTAAACCTGCACCTCGTTCACTGCGCACCAAACAGTGAGCAGAGCGTTTAACGACCAGCACAATTGTGCAGAAGAGACTGCTTCAAACGGTAACACAGTGTAATTTTATCATTACAGTAATTACATACTTTTATTAACTGTAGTAGTTACGTTGCATGGCCAAAAGCAATAGGAGTCTTGCAGGCTTCGTATTGGGGTCTGCCTGGGCAGGCTTTTGTGACTGATGAGCAAGTGAAATCACAAGATTTAAGTACGTGTAAAGAGTTTACCACGTCTCTCAAGGTTACCAGTGGTCGAAAAGGAGAAGCAAAAATCCCCCATCTGAAACTGTTGTTGCTTTCTGGGCAGTTCTTTCTCCTGAAGGGGAAAAAATAATAATCGTAACATTGTCTGAAATGATCAGGAGAACTTAATCCAGATGGCGGTGTCATTTCTAAGAAAAAGCATATGTTGGCCATTATGATACTTAAATATAATGGTTTTACATTCCTCTGGTGGGCACAAAAGGCACACAACAGAGTTGGCGGGGGTTTTTAATCTCCTGAATGGTGGCAGTGGTGGTGGTGGAGTGGTGGGAGATTTTATCTTCCAAATGGTGCGTTTCCCAAAAGATTGGGAAATGCAATTGAGGAGAGCCTGCTGTAAAAGCTGTGCTCCCGCGGAATGTAAGTGTGTGCGTTACCCTATCCACTACCAGGAGAGAGGTTTAATTTACTGCGCCCTTTGGAATATCGTCATTTTATGTATATTCTTCTGGATTTTTTTTTCTTTCGCTCTAGCATGTTTTTCCTTCCGATTTGCTTTAAAAGTTATTTACGCTCCCCTTGCAGCAAAGTGGGCACTATAACTAATTTTATTCTTACCATGATTAACTACGAATAATTTCCTAAGAAATGAGTCAAATTAACAAGGGGAAGAAGGAATCAATAAATCATGAAAGCAGCCTATTTCTAAGTGGGGTTAAAACCACCATTAAATAAATCACAGATTCTAAATGATGACCCGCTTGGATATAGGAGGGGAAAAAAAGTGTCTATTTAAACCTGCGGTGAAAGGAAAAATGAAAGTGTGGGCCAGCATCTGTGCTCCCCGCGCACGGCTCGAGGAGGGGGGCGAGAGATGGAAGCAGCTTGTGGAAGGGCCCCAGGATAAGTCGCTTTGGTTACAGCTGCGCAGGGAGGAGAGATGGGCTCTGCCTGCGATCGCTGCCCGGGCCAGCTGTGACGCGGCCGTCGGTCTCCTGCTGCAGCCAGGCACGGCCAGAAACGCTCTGGCTGCTGGACACGTGGTACAGAGACATAAATGTTGTTTAAAAGCACCTTCTGCCTCCCTGTCTGTGCCAAATCAGAGGAATGCAGGGGCTGACCCCACCTCGGTCTGAATATCTCAAATGTTTTCACTCTGCTTTAATTTTTTTCTGTTGTTGATCCTGGCAGAATTTCGAGTGCTTTGTATGGTCAGGCCTGATTAAAACCGCTTGGAGAGGATTTCAGGATCAGCCCCATTGCTCTTACCTTGTTTTACATTATATCCTTTTAATCTTGCATTAAGGATCCTAATTTGCCCGGCAGCATCCTGAGTGTAGTAATGTTACCCAGGGCCTGGTCATCATCTTTCTTCCTAGTGGAGAATCACAAATCTCCCATTTTGCTCAAGGCCTACCGTCACTTTTGTGCTGTTTGCTGCCCATCCTTTTCTACCGCAGCAGGTAGAAATGTGTTTGAATTGTAGAAAACTGAGCTAACTTTCCCCCCAAGATTTCCTTGGGAAAGAAGAGGTCAAAATGTTTGCTCCTTAGTTTTAGAAAGGTAGAGATTTGCTTGTAACCTCCCATTTTAAATATTTTTATGATCTTTTCTCCTCCCTAAACACATGTACAGAATAGAAACAATTTGTTGCTCATCAAGTGTGGTTATTCTTCCTTCTGCATGGTCAGCCCAAAGGTTGTCAGCTGGTTTGAATCAATCTGTCCCCATTCACTGAAATGATGCTGTAGCTGTTTAAAGTGGTTCTTTGACTTGTAAAGTTACTCCATGAAGTTGCAGAAAGGATCTCTGTTCTAGTGTATCTCTTGGCCATCATTCCTCATCTGTTTTTCTGTGCAGTGGGGAGGTGAGCATCATGTTGAGCTGTTGTGTTGTGGTATTTGGGGAGCTGTTTGTCCTCTCTCTATTCGGCCTGTCTGGGTGTTTTGGACAGAGAATTTGGTGCAGTTTTTCTGCGAAAACAACATGTGATATTAGAGACTCCTCAAATATCTGTTCTCCTGCTGGGTGCAAGGTCTGCAAGGCCCAGCCCAACAGCTCCTGCCTACCCACAGCCCTTGGATGCTGAGGAAGAGTGGGCACTTCAGACCTTCCTCTGTACAGCAGCATGGACCAGTAAAGCGCTGGGTCTTCAATGATTCCTTGGAGCTACCGTCAAACCAGCCAAAGCACCTGAGTTTGGTCAGCCCAGCATCCTCCTCAAACAGCATCAGGAGGCAGAGGCGGTCGGTCATGTTCACTTCTCTTGTACCTCTTCCCTGTTTTCTATATTCCGGTCTTGCTCTTTAGCAATGAATCCCCTTGAACAGAACAGCACCTATGAACCAACCAAGAAGGAAGCTTTTTTTTCCCCTAAATGCTCTAAACACACCAAATAGTAAGTGCTCCCTGCCTTGAGGGAGCTCCCATGTAAGTGAATGCATGGACATGAGTGGGGGAGGACCGTGGCCACTGAGGTCATCTTCGAGGTCATCTTCATTTGCAGCTAATTACTGCTGCCTGGGGCAGAGACCTGTCTGTTTGGGTGGTCACTGCTGTAAAAGTGAGTGGGAATTTGTCATTCTGCTGTAATGCAAATAAACCATCCCCTTTCATGAAGCAGCAGCAAGAGGAGCGGTCCGAGCCCTCACTGAACCCCGTTGGTTGTATGGATGCAAATGTACAGGGAAGATATAAAATACCAGTGCTCTCCACTTAGAGATAAAATCCAGATGGGTAGGTCGGAGGGACTTTGCTGGTGTGACATTCCCAGCTGTTTGAGGCTGGATTTGGCCTCTTCTCAATATGCAGGAAAGAAGCAGAGCAAAGGGATGAGTATGAGTTGCTGAAGGAGGGCGCCCGCTGCTTCTTCTGCCACCCGGGATTTAAAGCAGGTCCAGTGGGAGATCCGATGGGAAGGGCTGGGCTGGAGCAGACAGACTTGTCCTTCGGGAAGGAAGGAGTTAAAACACAGGGATTAAAAAAAAAAAAACTTAAAAAAAATCTCACACACTCACTCACATACACACACTCGCACAAAACCCTGCACCCTAAATTAATTTCTGCTGGTAATCTATATCGGGTTAAATAACGCCTCATTATTCTGCAACACAGCTGAGGCTTCTCAAAATGTTTATCTTGTTTTGTAACTGGTACCTTCTGGCATATTCCAGTGCCAACTCTCCTAGCTCTTGCTATATTTCATTCTCACTATTTTTGGAATGGAGCTGCTGGTTCCAGGTGATTTAATAAATTGCTTTTTTTTGTGTTCCTTTTAACTTACCCATCTGCTCAACACATGCGTAACTTGCAATCTGTCGGCAGTTTGCAGAAAGACAAACTGTCAGAGCTGCATGCATTTGACAACTTTGTTCCCAATTAGATTAGTGGTAATTTTAACAGATTTCAGGGCAATCGAAAAAAGGGATGACATGTTATTAAAGCATCAATTTTGACAGACCCAAGCACATACAATTTCAGTGTAAATTATTTTAAATGCTTTAATTAAAGCTATGAAAGATTTACCCTTTTAAGCGGTAAGTGATTGCAAGACAAATATAAAGGGAAAGTGGATAACAGAGTTTCCTAAATGGTTTATGCTGCGCATGGCAGTCCACAAGTCACCACCACCATAATCTATGACTGTAATGTTGGAGGCATAGTTAATTATTCATAGCCTCATCTCTGGAGCAGACGTGATTAAGAACATGAAGAGCATTCAGAGATCTGAGCAGTACCTATGAAAATCTGAGCTCAAACCTTTCATATTAGAAGCTGTTAGGAAAGAGTTTGGGGCTATCACATGCAGTGGGTATTTTTATAAACATACTTTTATTTTTGCCCCAGTTCAAATGCCAAAGCCCAGTGGTCACAGTGACCGTGTGTGTAGAGCAGTGAGGGATTTTGTGTACTTGGAGACACTTTACAGGCTGTAGAAGCTTCGTAAAAAAAAAATACAACATTTATTATTTAAACTGAATACAGCACTCTAAATTCATCACTCTAGGAGCGCTATGCCACATGTGTAGAACAGTTAACCATTTAAATGATTCTGTGAATTATAGCCCCCTTCCAGCAATCTCCTTTGATACCAGCCTGAGCATAGCTCCAAGGAAGAGGCTGGGGCTTGTGCAGCTGCTGGCTCCTACAGGGTGAACATAGGACTCGCTGGAGTCAGATCTTGATCATGCACTTAGATGTTGCTCAGTGTTGGTCACTCTTCCAGGAGGATCACTCTGAGGTGTGTTTATTTTGTGTGGTTTTGGCTGTGCAGTGCAATCCTGCAATGTTTTAGAGCTGTTAAATGCATGTACTACTTTAAAGGATATAAATTCTTGGTCCCAGTCTGTGTTCAAAACTTGTCTTCCTTTTAGTTAGAGGATTATATATTTTACCATGATTATTTAGAGTAACAAGTGACAAGGACGCTGTTCCCATCCTTCCATCTTTCCTAAAAGCAAGTGTTTTTTGTTGTTGTTATTTTTTTTTTGTTAATTTGTTTTCTTTGAAGGTGGGTATAATGTGAAAAGTTTCAAGTTTTTTTGGTGAACGTTGCTGACCCAAAGCTTTACAATACCAAAAGGCTCTGAAAGTGAGAGCACTTGCTGCACCTAGCTCTGCAGGTAGAAGTTCCAGAAAACTCATCAGAGTCCTCGATCTCACACAGTTTCCAGCTGTTTGAATCTTGGAAAACACAGTCATTTGTAACTGGCAAAGGTTCAACAAGTCAGGTGAAGTCCTGACTGCGATGTCTCGCCACCTTTGGGACAGCGTTTCCAATGAGGGCTCGCAAACTCCCAGACTGTTCTTCCCTTTGCAGGTCTGTGAACCAGACTCTAAAGGATTTTGCCGTTAGGAGAACTTCTGCTTCCATTCAAATCCTGTACTCTAGTGTTTCTCTCAGCTGGCGTGAATCAGTGAGGCTCCATTTAATTCAATAAACCTACTAAAATGTGCACTGGTTTAAGATCCACCTTATTGTGTCTCGGTCAATGAACACAGATCTCTTGGGATGTCTTATTTTGGCTTGAAAAATCACCTTCCTCCTTAAAAAGCCAAGGAGGCTGTGCACCAGGCACAGATCAAAGCACAGGAGTGAGATTTTCATGGCCATACTCCCAAATCGATTATATTTGCAGGTCAGCAAGAGCATTGGGACCAGTGTGATGGTTAATGGTCAAGTGGATGGTTAATGGTCAAGAGGAGCTAATTATTGGGCACCTTGATGCCAAACTACCTTGCTCACTCACACCCCTGTGACACAGGGGTCTTTTTCCTGGATTCTTCAGCTGGTTACCTGCACAGCCCATTAAAACCTTCCCTATGCAGCTACACTGCATGCCTGGAAGAACCAGCTCTACCTAAAGGAGAATGCCTTATAGCAGGGCCAGTTTACACAGCTGGATGTCAATAGGCTGAAAATGAAACACAGTGGAAATGCTGGGCAAATTGGTAGTTCATTGTGCACATTGTGGCTTCCTTGTCAACAAACAGCTGAGACAGGAGGAACTCAACAGGGCAGTTGAGTTACTAATGGTGTCTGTTGCTCCTCTAATGGATCACAAACTAGAGGAGACTTGTGTTGTACCCAAGAGCTGAGATGTGATGGTGGTAGGATGGCGAGAGCATCTTTTTTGAATCTTTTAGTCTTCTCTTGGCTAATTAGAGCTTTCCCTTTCAGTAGAGGTCTAGTTATTTGGCTCAAACAGTGACACACTGGAGATTTGAGAGAGAACTCACTTTCATGACAGATTTGAGTCAGGGATACAGACTCAAATAGCTCAAAATCCAACATTTTTGATTTTAAAAATATTTATTTTAAGATTATGGGTCTGCTACAGTTTAAGACCAAACCATTGTCAAAACTAGCACTTATAAAGTAGGTTGAAACCTCTTTCCTGACTATAAAATTGTTTATTTAATCAAGTTGCATGTAAAACAGAGCAAAAAATCTTGCTTGCATACATATTGAGCTTTGCTGCCTAATCTATTTTATAATGTTTTGCAATTAACAGGCCAATGTTCATCAGCTGATAAATAATTAACAGCTGTTGTTGTTTCTAGGGCATGACGTAGAAAGCTTACATAGGACAAAACCCAGCCTGAGTTATTTACTAAGATTCTGACCAAACATTCTTTTATAGCTCATGAAAAGCTAATTTTTTTGAAAAACTGTTATTTATGGTTTCTCAGAAGGAATCTTCTTTATGACTCATCTGAACAAATCAGAAGTATTCCTATGTATTGTTTTTACTCATTCCCATATTAGATGACTAAGAGGAAAGCTTGCTTTTTATCAAGTGGCTATTACCTACTGCTTGTTTGGTGTTATACAGTTGTTTGGCCTTTCCTCAAAATTCCCAATTCTGGGAGGAGCTAATTTTCAATTTTGTGCAAGATAACCATCCCTAGTCAGCTTAATCAACATTAGGGGTACTGTTGTTCTTCTGAAGAAAAACAAAACAAAACAAAAAAGCAAAAAAAATGGAAATTGTCTTGTTGTTAACTCTGGTTAGAAATCACAGATACAGAAAACAGCTGTTTTGGGGCTCTCCTTTGAATACAGCTTTTTTAGATGTTTCAAGCGAGGCGATGTTCTGCGTGAGCCTATGAATACTAAGAGGAATATCTATAACTGAATTCTTGCTGGAGGTAAGCTGAATGGTTTCTTGCAAAGCTTTTCTGATTTATTTTCATGCAACATATTCATGAAGCAATTACAAATGGGAGGGGGGTGGTTCCTGTTTACAGCACACACAATCATCCATGATTAGGCAAGGAGCTCATTCCCTGCTCATGGAGAAGTTCAGTCTCCCTCAGAGACGAGCTTTAGCCCTGCTGCACAGACTCTACTGCACAAGAAGCGCGTGGTTTTTGTCCAATAGTTTCGTGCAGTTTTTCAGATATCCTAAGTTCAAGTCAAAGGGCATCACCAAGGAAAAGGTCAAAAACTTGAAGACGTCTTCAGAAAATGTGAAGCTCTTGTAGACAGCTGAGGATAGATGTGATGTATTTGTGACAGTGCGTGTCACTGGAGAGATTTTCTGTAACATTTTGTACTATTTGGAGTTTCCCAAGTGTTGCAGGCTGCATGCCCAGGTATGTCGTTATGCTGTAATACAGCCAAGTGACCAAGGTGTGAAAAACTAAGGCCAGGTCAATATCTGCCAGGATGGGATGCCAGTCTCCTGGCCAAGCGGAGATGATTGGAAGTGATAATTGCTGCTTTGTGAGAGCTGAATGTACTTGTGGATTCCTCACCTATTTCTTAAATACAGGCTCAATCATAAATGTGTGCATTAACCAAGAGCTCTTCCAAATACTGTGTTTACCATCTTTTTTTCTGCTTGGGTTCAATTTTGCCTACCTGCCCTTTATATTTCAGCTCAGCTTGGTCCAGTTATGGCATGACTGTGTGTGGTAAAAAATAGAGATGATCGTTTTCTCTGCCTTGCCAGCACTGAGACCACATTATCTTGGTTGCATATAAATATTGAAAGAGCTGGAGATATATCTCGACTCCTTTGATGCATAAGTCACCCCAGGGCAAAGATACAGACTCAGACCTTGCTTTGGATTTGTGCTGCCCTTGCAGGCGAGAAAGCTGTGCCTCATGGTAAGCAATGTTGTGTAAATGCAAAAAGAGCCAGCAGGCTGGGAATGGATGTTCCTTCTCTCCGTTAACTGGAGCAGGTCTGTGGCTGGGGTGGTAGAGCTGCTGCACTTCTGCATCTGGTCTGAATCTGCTTGGTGCTGGCTAGACCATAGGCTGCAGTGAAGCAAGAGTTTAGTTCCCCAAATAGGGTCAGGTTTGGCTTGAGTAGGCATCAGAGGTTCAAGTTGGACTTTACTGATACACCTTGGGTAGATTTCTTCAAAGGTGGTTGTTCAGCCTTCAGACTTTACCTATGTGAAGGAGCAAAGAAATGCTGCATTTCTATATTGTGCATGGGCTGTTTGGTTTAAGAGTAGCAGGAATTGTTTGTGACTTCTCCTCCAAACCTGCATTGTAAAATCAGGGTTGTTGGTGGTTCTTGTTGACTGTTGGTCTCTTAAAAAAAAAAAAAAAAAAGCCTCTAGAAGGTCTCTGCAGTAATGTGATAATACCCTAGTGGTTGTGATGGCCTTAAAATTAGCAGGAAGTCTAAACATATAGTTATGGGCAACTTAGATCAGAAAATGCTTGAGTTCTTTAGCTGAAGAGGCCTATATCTGAACATAAAATCTGTAGATTTTGGCTTTCATTTGATTTCAGGAGCAGCTTAGATTATTCTTTCTCCCTCTTTTATCTGTGTAGTAATTCAGACTTCCCAAACACTGTTGTGCATCATAGTAAAGAGCGCTCTGTGTTTCGGCAAGGACAGACACTTAAATCACAGCAGCTCTCCTGACCTCAGTGGGATGTGTACCACCAGCCTGCTGGCACTCACACCCCACAGCTGCACCTAAATGCTCACAAGTCTTCTGGAATATTTTCAAGCCGCCCAGCTCATCCGCAGAAGGAAACACTGTGCCTTTAAACATCCTCCCCACTGCGGGCACACACTTTACTGCTTATTCAGAGCTGACGGGTTTAACATGTCGTCTGGTAAATCAGCCTTCATGGTCACCAGAGAGAGGCACCTCTGGCAAAAGTTCAGAAGTCAGTGTTTTGGAAAGATTGGTTTGACCAGCTCTCAAGTGAGAGCAAATCCCAGACCAAATGCAGTCAAATCTTAAACGACATTTAACCACTGTGGTGCTGTAGCTTGCTGATATCCTTTTAACCTGGAGAGGATTCTTCCTCCCATTTAAACCTTCAAGTTTGTTTCTTTTCTGCTCGGTTGGCAGGGGGACCTGGGGTGAAGACAGTTTGTTTTGACTTAATTCTAATTAATTAATTAGCTTGCATATGCTTCTGGCTCAGGACTATGGGACAGACTAGCGATTTTGGATGTTGTTTTAGTATCTAGACTTCTATAGCATTTAGCTTTTCAGTAAGTGCGTATATTCTATTATTGCCTCTTCCGTGCTTGTTTTTAAAGGCACCTTAGGATTTACTGCATCTTGCTTTGTAAATCTGCCACTCTTCCTAATCCTTTCATGTTTGCTTTGAAGGGATAACAGCTTCTTAGCGGGGAGAAAAGAGGCAAGCAGGCAAACAGTTAATAGTCAGTGGTGCCCAAATTACATATTTCTTAAACTCATGGCCTAGTTTACTAATCAGTTGTCATAAGATGTCAGATGGGGAACCATCAGTGAAGAATTGCAGAATGCAGCCAGTGAAGCAGCTAATTAGTTGGACAGTGGCATGAAGGTGTGCGTCCCGGAGGAGCTGAAATTATCAGAACAGGTGAAGAAAGTTTTGGTAGATCAGGATCTCAGTAGTAGAAAACTCCATGCTTGGCTGAATTACAGCGGTGCTGACGGTCAGGGCAGCGTTGTGCCCTGCCGGGGACGGCTCATGGATGGGTTGCAATACCTTTATTTGCTGTCTCGAGTCTATTTTCGGAAAGAAACTCAAGTCAGCTGAATGCTTGAAGGAACATGACCTGAGATGTGCAGGAATTAGAATAGTTGAACAGTTTCTGGGTTTAATTCTGAAGAGTCTAGCTGGCTGCCTTCCTTTTTGCCAATAGCTTATTACTCATCCCTGAACTCTTTTCTCCCCGGCTGTTGCAAGAGCTGCTTTTCATTAGCACCTGGAGGCTCCTGCCCGCTGCAGGTGCATGGTGGTCCTGAGCGAGCCCAGAGCAGGTCCCAGAGCTGTGGTCTGTCCAGCACAGAGCAGACATGCCTGGGCAAGCAGGTGTTTGGGTTTGCTCTGCTAGAAAGCATTATGCTGAGCTGCTGTCCAAGTAATTCTTTGGTCTGGCTGTGGAAAAATCTGTCTTGGTGGGACCTTCCTCCTTCTCTGGAGGAAGACAGCAGCTTGCAGGTACCAGCAAGTCCACCACATGCAGACTTTTTAATAGTAGTCTGAGATTCAGTAGTACAGCAGGAGGAAGAAAATCAAGAGGCAAAACGCATCAGAGTTCCAGCTGATAGGAACAGATAAATTATAAATGCACATAGCCTTATTTTTTAATCATTTTCCTTAAAACATTTTGCATTATGTTTCATAAATGCTACATGATTATCTCCTCTCTTCCTTTCACACTACCCTCTCTGTCTCCCAACCTAAAGTGTTGTAAGAGAAGGAACAAGACAAATCGTCTCCAAAACTCCTGAAGAAAAGCCCAATCACCGTGCAGAACCTGGGAGATAGATGGCCTACCATGCCAGTAACTGCTTGTCTTCTGCGAGTGATAGATTTTCACAGCAGAGATAAGAATTCATCTTCAAAATTCTGCAGCCTTCTCTTTTTGGGCATGTGGAAAACTCAAAAACAGGTATTTGACTTGGGATTCTTGATACTAGGATTCTTTCCTCAATGGAAATCTTCTTTTCAGTGTTTTGATTTTTCAAAATGTTATTGCACAATGTAAGAGCAGTTGCACAAAACGGTAGGAATAGTTTTACTGTATTCCCAATTAAGTCTTGATATGTTGCAGAAGTTATCAGGAGATCTGTTCCAGACCTGGCCATCCACATTTGAAGGCTTTGGTCTTAGAACTGCTTGAATCTGTGGTGAGCAGCCTCTCTAAAACAAAATGGGACAACTTGGTCCTGGGNCAGGAGATCTGTTCCAGACCTGGCCATCCACATTTGAAGGCTTTGGTCTTAGAACTGCTTGAATCTATGTGATGAGCAGCCTCTCTAAAACAAAAATGGGACAGCTCGGTCCTGGGTCTGCCTTAGCAATTGCAGGATTGGCGTTATTTGAGATAGAGGACACCCATGGAGGGGAATGTTCCTCCTTGTGATAGTGTCATTATGTGGCAAAGGCCAGTGGACACTTTCACAGAACGTTTCAGTGAAAATGGCAAACGCGGATTAACCAAACTCAAGTAAACCCCATCTGATACAGGCAAGGTGAATGCTGCTGGAATTACTCTTTATTTCTCCCTGTGGCTGCAGCTCTCTGCTTCCGAAACACTAGCTGTGCTCTTAGGGCTAGTAGCAAGTATGAGATTACTCAATATATCTCACTTTAAGATTATGTTCCTAGTAATTTATGATTTTGTGTGACTTTAACAGTTGGGTCTGAAATAAGCTGTGATGTAGTATTTGATATTGCCTCGAGAGTAAGGTCTGAACAGTGCTCTGTAAATAGAGCCCAAGGTTACATTTTAAACAGTAGCAAAACTGTAAAACACTGAATATCTGTTCAGAAAATGATGGCATCCATTGCATGCACTGTGGAAAAGAAAACAGTGTGTGATTGTCAGTTAGGGATATGTAATACACAGACACGGAGGAAAGGGCATATTAAAGTTGTGGGGATATTACTTCATTTTTGAGTGCCTGCTATCTAATGATTTGTGTGTGTGAAACTATATAGGAGTGAGTTGTCCTGAAGGACAAAAAGCTATTAGTTGGTGTTCTTCTGGACAAAAAGCTATTAGTTGGTGTTCTTCTGGGCAACTCAGGCCCTTAGGACTTTGTATGAAGAGCTACGATGCCTTTCAGAGCTACCTATTGCAGGAACCACTGAGAGCTGTTCAGGTATTGATGCTGTGAGCGCCCAGGAGCTTTGTCACTGTTAAGTATTTGCCTCTGCAGTATTTTCACTTCATAACATTCATTTAGGAGAAATGATTTAAAAATAGCTCAAATTGCATGGATTAGGACAAGAATAAACCTGATAATGTGCTGGAGTTCCTAGAACTGCTATGTATAGAGGAAGTGGAAAGTGGAAGATGGACACCAAGGGAAGAAAATGACATGAATGCGGAGTCTGCTTAGGTTTTGCTAGAATTTCAAAATATTCATGAAGAGCTTCAACTGTCATCAGGGTCCAGCATTATTAGAGAGAGGAAACAGATGAATTTGAACAACATGATCACGATTGGTTTCTACTTTCCCAAATACTAGCATATTATTGCCATTACTGTGGGGACACTTTGCCTATTGTTCTAGAAGGAGTGGAGAGATCTACAGTAGAGAAGAGAAAGAATAACCTTCAGCTTCTCTATAAACTAAATCAGGCTGAAATGTAATTTCACATTTGAACTTGTTTGTTTTTCTATAGTTCCTGGTCTATAGGTCAGAAACAGGAAGATTTGGGAATCCTGGAAACTTATTTCCAGAGAATTTCCAGGAAACCATTCTCCACTGACAAGATCAGCCTTAGACTTCAGGGTTGTTTCCTTGTTGTTCTGAAACCTGAACCATTTAAAGTCACATTGCTCTTTTCCAGTTTTGGATTGTGGTTTTATGTTTTAAGACTAGGCTAATGATTTGCTCTTAGTCTTAATTAAAGACTAATTAAAGAAATTTCGCTTTTCTGCAGAAGAAGTCGCCATGCCCTGCTCTGCTTTCCTACCTTCTGCACTGATTTCAGCCCATTGCCCTTCCTTCTGGCTGCAACCTGCTGGGTGGATGCTCCTTAGCGGTGAACACCCTGCATCTCCTCCTCCTGGTGACCTGCAGAAGAGCATCAGACCGAACGTACCTCCAGAATCCTCTACACCAGGGCAGTATCAGACTCTAAATGATGCACAAATAAATTGGTTTTCTGTTTGTTTGTTTTTTTTATGTTTTGTTTTTAAGTGTTAATGGTGTAAAAGCTGAAAGGCACCAGTTCTCTTGATCCTATCAATTTAGGCAGGATAGTTGCTCAAGAGACAGATTCTTTATCCCCCAAAAACTACTTGGACCTTTGAGCTGCTAAATTCCTTCCCCCATTACCTCCCATCTTTCTCTCCAATATAGCACAGCTACTATGAGTCATTGTTTATCTAATTTAATTAACATTTGCCAGTGCCTGCAACCTAAAACACTGTCTTAAAACATTTGCTTGAAAAGCCTCCTTGTCCCAGAGCTGTCATTTTTTAGCGTGATGGATAATGGATAGAAATAATTATCCTGAACAAGGTTAGACAGCTTAAATGATTTGAGTTTCAAGGAATTAGTAAGCTTAGCTAAACATCTTATTTTTCAAGACATATTAATAATAAAAACACAGCAATGACCATAAAGAATTGTAAAATCTGTGCTCTGCTAGAATACACTGTCTCTTGCAGGTAGCTATGCATGCAACACTTCTATCCAAAGTGATTAAATCAGCATGTCATCTGGTACGTCTGTTAGAATTCAGAGCTATCTGAAGTCCTTTCAAGTGTCAGATATGACAGGAAATAAAGTGGAGGTGTTAGTGGGCAGTTCATTGTGGCCAAGTATCTCCCTTTTCAGTGTAGTATCAACCAGTCTGAGCTAAACTTTTTGGAGGTTAATTTCTGCTACACAGCATGGTCTTATTTTAAATTTCAGACGTAGTTTTTTGAACTTTTCATGTGGTTTTGTTTGTGTGTTTTAGGTGGACTTTGAGAAGTTCAGTGTCCACTTGCAGGTGAGGTAGAATACTTCATTATCCAATGCTATCTCTTCCTATAAAGCACTTTGATAAGTTCTACCAATCAAATTCTAGTCAGGACTAATTCTGCAGCAATTGATAGTTGGTCCATATGAGCTATCTTTCTATTTTTTGATCTCAGCACTAGCAGAGCTCTGTGGGCCCCGTATTCTGTGGACTACAACTCATGGACTGTCCTAAACTGTACCACGCTACTAAGAGCCATAGAAAGCTGTTCTTGGAGCAGCAGCCCCAGTGACAGCCCTGAAAAAAATGCCAGACAAAAAGTAGGAGGACGAGGCTTTGTGCACATGGAGTTATATCAATTTGACAAGGTGCAACTGAGAGCAAAACTGGGCCCACTGCCTCTGTGTTATTTCCCCAGTCCCTCATTCTAAGCAGATATAAATTTTGAATTAATCAGTGACCTTTAGCTTTGAAGAAAAGCAGAACTTCTGCGTGAAATTGCCAAAATCACGAGTAACAATTTGTAATTGCTTAATTTAGCTCCTAGAAATCCAGGTGCAGCCAGGCCTTGGAGGTGCTCTGCACTGCAGAGAAATGGGCTCTTCTCCAGGGAGCCTCCATCCAAAGCGCTACGGCACACAAAGAAAGCCAGGAGAAAAATTGGTGCTTAGCAGAGAAGTGACAAACTGTGAGCAACAGGACGTGGGAGAGCTCTGGGGGCGTCCGCTCTGTGCCCTCTGTGTTGCACCAGGGCATCTTTTCAAATAACAGCCCTTGCTTTAATTCTCATTCACCAAGTTTTATATTTGGTGAATTTAAGTGCAAATCATCTTCACTTGTGAAAGCAGCAGAGAGAGAGTTTGGAAAACCCAGTTTGGAAAACCCAGAAGTTTGACTTCAACCCTCACTTCTTATGTTTTAGAATATTTTTTTAAAGACCTCTGTATTGGTGCACAAAGATTTAAAATTCCTCTGGCAAAGTGCAATTTTATTGCTCCAGAGCTCACATAAAGCCGAACGGGTGGCTGTATTTCTAAGCAAAGAGCTAGAGGAAAGTGCAGTTTGCAAATGGCAGTAGAGCCCAGAAATTGAACTCTAGCCTTTCTATTCAGTGCTTTTTATTATTAAGTCACAGAATAAGTAAAATGTTGCAAGGACACTTTAAATCTCCCCTTGTGTAAAGCATGTGATGAATGTGTGATGGGGCAAGAAAATGAAATACATGGGCATGCTGAAAATAGGGAAAAGATTGGATACTGAAGGATCAAATATGATAAGTTATGCTATTAAATCCATAACTCTGAGTAGCTGGAAATAGAGCAGCATGGCTTTGGTGCGCTGCGATGGTTGAGGGGCATCTCTGGGGTGGACAAGGTCTGCGTGGGGATGTGGAGGAATCCCTGCAGGCTGCAGTTAGCATCTCTCATGGTAGGAAACCTAAATGTCTGGTGTATCTAATTTCAACAAATGACTCTTGTTTATAAGCGCCAAGATGTTTCCTGTAGAGTTGGCTTAGGCTTCGCTTGCACTAATGTACTGTAGCATAGGTTGGTGCTAGTGCAGCAATTTTCTAATTCTGTTTCCTCATGGCTCTTTTAGCTGTCCTTTAATAGACTGCATAGGGTAAGCACCCCTCATATTTATTCACTGTTCGCATGCTGAAATTGAGAGAAAAAAAAATTGATTTCTCCTTCGCATTGAAGGAAAAATATCAATTCTTTCTTTTCTCCAGTCTTTTTTCCTTCGTTCACATAAGACAGTCCCAGACTCTCATCAGATAAGTGAGAAGCAGTTCCGATCACCAGCAGGCTTGCAGGGTTTNGAGAGAAAAAAAAATTGATTTCTCCTTCGCATTGAAGGAAAAATATCAATTCTTTCTTTTCTCCAGTCTTTTTTCCTTCGCTCACATAAAACAGTCCCAGACTCTCATCAGATGGTTTCCGTAAGTGAGAAGCAGTTCTGATCACCAGCAGGCCAGCAGGGTTTGCTGCGGTGCAGAGGTGTCACCGCGGGGCTCGCGGGGCAGCTGGGCATGCGGGAGCATGGGCTTGGGCCCCATGCGGACTCCCGCGACTGCACTCCCCTTGTGCACCACTCGCTTTTGATAATCTCCCCCTGCACCAACAACCTGTAGCATCTCCTAGGGAAGATGCAGGAAGCAGCCTGCAGTTTGGGGCTCAGGTGGGGGCAGAAGACACAATGCAAACTATTGTTCTGATTCCCACTGCCCCGCGTGCGGCGGAAAGGAAACCTCCCGCAGAAATAAGTGTTTCCTCTGCTCCCAGCCTACGGATTGATTTCTGTTCCTCAGCCACTGCCAAGCGAGGCAGTTGGGGACTGCTGCTGGCACAGGGGCTCCTATATTCACCTGCTACTTTGCTCTGGTTTCTCCGCTGCTTTTCTTGCTTTGGTGATTGTCTAGGTAAGAGGAGGCGTGAATTCCCACACCAACCGGCGCAGGAAATAATGGGAAGGGCTGATCCTCCTGCTGTAATTTCTAGCACTCTTTTAAAAGTATCTCAGATTTCAAGGATCTATTGTAACTATTTTTCCCCTTTTCCCTAGCTTGAGAAATAACACAAAGTTAAATACGCTTTTCTGACAGTGGTTTTAATATACAATAGAGGAACCAATGTTCCTCTATTGCAAAGAAGCTTTTGCCTGTCTTTTTGATCTCCCAGACAAGGGGGTAAATGACCCATAAAATGACCATTTTCAGCATTTGTTTTTTATGTGGAGAAGAGATGAGTGGGTCAAAAATGCTACTTTGATGGAAGAGGTCACCAAGACAGACAATTAGCCCTATTTAATAAAGAAAGCTAGAAGTCTGCCAGGAAGAAAGTTCCTTGGGTTTAATTGCCATAAAAATGATAAAGAGGGACCAATAATCAGCTGGGACAGTGGCTTGATACAGTGTGGTGAAAATAGCACACTAGGAGGTTGGTATCTCTTCTGTAAGGCGAATGTGCTAGGGATGAAGTTCTGCTGCTTAAAAGACATCAGCAAATTTTGTGTTGAGGGGGACCTTGGTTTTCTCCAAAGGTCAGTTGAGAGTCTCCAGGCAGGCATTTGGTGTATGATCTTCTTGCATTCCTCCTCCTGCTCATTTGGTTTCCCAGATCATTGCAGGTCTGGATTCAGATGATGGCTGGAGAGAGGCAGGAATAACAAAAGGACTTGTAAGGGATGGGGAAATGGGTCTGTCTGTGAGGTCTGTGGGTTGCAGAGGGTACCAATTTGCACACCTGTCCTGCAGGGCCAGAGGAGATCAGCTCTGCACTCTTGCCAAGAAAGCAAAATTCAAGGGAACGGAGTTATAATGCACAATGGGAATCTGCTCCTTGGATTTTCTTTTCAGTAGCACAGTTGGATTTTTGATGCAATTTGTTTCTCGTGGTTGTGGATGTGTAATGTAAGGCAGAGCATTCATTATTGGGGAGCCACAATCGATAGATGAATAACACAGTTGGGTGCCAATGTTATTGTTGGCCCTGTGTAACCATCATGTTGGTAACCTGAATTAATTGCTCATGGCAAAACCAATGGGTTGTTTTTCCTTAGCAACTCCTTTGTAATTACAGAGTGAGTAGAGGGAAAGCAGTAGTAAAGTATAATTACGTAGTTACTTTTGTTACAGTTACCAAGTTATTGTTGGCTATGTATATAATTAACTTGTCGCCATTGTGTGCTGGGTGGCTGGAAGAAGTTCCCCTTCAGAGCATCAAGTAGTTGCAGTTTCCTCTCTTGCTCGTGTTGTGGGAGGTGGGAAAGCAGTGAGTGGTCTTGCTTGGTTGGAAGGAGCTTTGCTTTGACCCTGGCTGCCTTTTGCCCTTGATTGCTCTGTCCATCTCTTGGCTTATTTCTCTTCCCTTCTGAGGTGTTCTTCATCCCTTGCCTGCCCTGTGTCTGCATGGCTGGAGCACTGCTGGTTGTCCTGTAGGGACCTTTGCCAAATGCTGTGCCAGAACTGCTCTAAATGCACAGCGGGGAAGTACTGATGAGCACAGGAAACCACTATAGCTCCAGTAGTACTTCTTTAGAGAGTGTAAATGCAGAATGCCTGTTCTTTTCGATCACATGCTGGCTCTTCTAAACTGTGCATGCTATGACTGGAGTGGATTGGGGGCTTTACATCAAAGGAAAATGAGGTGTCTGCACAGACTTCTATTTTTCGCATGAAATTTCAGATTGGCTTCTGGAAAAGTCTGATGAGGGCAATCAAAGTGGAGTAGTCTGGTTGGTATGCGTTGCTCTGGAATACACTCACTTGCTGAACTCTGATGGGCAGATGCTGCCCAAGTCCAACCAACCTCAGCTCAAGCATCTCCTTCTTTTTGCAGCGGCATCCAGGTATTAACTGTCGGTTGGGCACAGCCCTCCCAGCCTACAAGGAAGTTCCTACAACCCTAAAGCAAAGTGAATTTTGGACATCTGGAGTATTGGCTGTGTCAAGGCCAAGGTTCTTCCCTTCTAGGATCTGCTTCAACCAGATGATGCAGGTTCCTGGCTGCCTTGCTCCCTGTGCAAAGCCAGTGTTTCTACATGGACATTCTGATCCATGTAGAATAGCTCCATTATTTTCCTGGGCTGTGTGAGGTAGGATTCTTGCCTGCTGTCTTGTGCTGTGTTTGCAGTGATTTCCTTGGCATGGTTGACTTCTCCTAAATTTAAAATGTGCCCTTTCACTGTATTTCTGTGGAAACTGTGAGGGTAGAACAACGATTGGAAAAAAAATGGACACGATACCTCGCTGCAGTCAAGGCAACGGGCAGCTGATTGATATATGTGGTATTAAGGACCGTAGGCATCCAAAGCGGTGGAGATGCAGTTGGATGTAGGTGAAATGTAGGACAAAAAACAGCACTCCCCTCCCACATGGTTTCCTACAGTGGGTCTCTAAGAGCATACGTGGTATTTTGCACCGCTGAACTTCTCCCCAGAGGAAAATAAAAGCCTGCAGGGGAGTAAAGGCTGCTCCGCTACCGTGGTGCAGGCGGTGGCTTGTCCTTATCCGTGCGCAGAGGTCAGCCGCGGTGCAGCACTTTGCAGCCATGGCTGAAGGGAGGCGATTTCCGGCCCTCATAAAAACCTTTATGCCTCTGTGATGGGGATGCTGTGATGCAAATTCGCTGTGTCAAAGGAAGAGGCCGCTGTAAGTGAATTAGTACGAGAAGAACTTATTTAAGAAGTGCTGACTCTGCACTCTCCCCTATGTCCTCACTTTTAAAATTAAAGTCTGGGTCTGCTGCTTACTATGATCTATATTTAGATACTTGTAAATGAAGCTTTGCAGTCACATGGCTGCATTTTTGTACGACCTCATGAAGCTGGTTTTCCACATTACTGAGATTTATATGCTCGCGTTTACATATTGCAGGTGTTTCCATAAAGCTCGGGATATCTACGTTAAGGATGATGGCCTGGAAGAAAATAATGAAGTGTTTCACATTATACAGAGCACAGCTATGCTGTCCTGGGGCAAAAGTTGCTTCTGAAATCAGGGATTTGCAGTCAGGTAAGATTGATGGATGCAAAGCTTTGTGGAGCACCTCCTCCAAGCAAGGGTCGTGTCCTGCAAGGGGACAGGATGCCTTTGGGGATGTTTGTCATGTTGTCCTCCCAGCGCACCGCTGAGCACCCAGCAGAATATTTCAAAATGTCAGAGAGTGCTGCAGTGCTGAGCTCATGCTATGTAAATGATAGCGTGATGAATTATGTGCTGTACGGACTACACACAAATCCTGTCCCAACCAGCCCTGGAAAAGGAGATAGCATTCTTGCCGGTGTGTCCTCTGCTGCAGGAAGCTTGCCAGGAGGACACACAATAATTCACGCTTTGCTGATGCTTTGTGAAAGTTGCTGCCCGTACCTTGGCTGCTGCACTGCTGACCCCAGCAGCCGCCCGGTCGGCGCCCGCAGGGACCGCGCGTCCCCCGGCAGCTATAGGAGGTGGTGAGTGTATGCGTGCCGGGAGCCCAGGGTAGAGCACCCGTCTGATGAGTAGGGGCTACGGAAAGCTCAGGACTGTAAGCCCCTACTTTGGCCAGGGCAGCCCTCTGGATCCTGTCCAAGCTATTGTAGCATCTTCCACAAGGTAGCGCCCAGGAACAGCAGATTTCCCAAAGGGAAGGCCAGAGCACTGGCAATGTTGTCAAGAGAGGCTGGGAGTGTAAGATGTTACAGTAATTTCACATTCAACTCAATCCCAAAAGAGCTCCTGGAAGAGCTGGAGCAACCAGGCTGGCCAAGGCTGTGCTGCAACGTCGGGATGTGACAGCAGGAGTGACCGCGTGGCCACCATGGGCTCCTGGGGCAGCCTGCTCCTTGGGAGGCTCCTTGAGACCCGAAATTCCCAATTTCCCGCTGCCACAGACAAGGCTGCGTGCCGGCCCAAACGTGGGTCAAGAGTGACACCCTGTGGACGAGTTCCTCCTGTTTAAATCTCCTCCAGGATTTCTCTTGCTTCTTTTTTCTTTTCTTTTTTTTCCTTCGGCCTTATCCTCCTACCCCTTGCTTGCACCAAAGTCTTTAAGCATCTGGATTGCCCAAGGTTTGCTGCTGCCAGCCCTTTGCCCCTCCAACTGTGTCTTCGTGGGCAGCGTCAGAGAGAGGACAGCCCCAAAAGACACTGATAAAAAGCACTAAAAAAACTCTTTTTCTCCCTTGGTTTGCACCCAGAGCAGCACAACCAGGAGACAGGGCTGGACCTCCAGACCCTGGTGATGCCCCAGCACAGAAATGCAGCCCAGTTCATGCCTCGTGTCCCTGTGTCTCTGACATCTCCCTCTGTGTCAAGGGAGGATGGGGAGAGACACCCTGTGCTGGCTCCCAGGCTGCCTTAAACATTGCACATGCCTCAAAAAAAATTTATAAAGACTGATATTTTGTAGTTTCTACAAAATAACCCCTATGGTGACCATGATGGCACCTTCCCAAATTCAGACGTGTTGGGATGGTGTGGGGCTGTCCAGACTCTCCGAGCCACCTCCTCACATTGGTGTCCCAGGATGTGCTGATTGACCCCAGCTGACAGCCTGGACACCCTGTCTCCAAAAACAGTGTAGAACTCCATTTTAAGAAACAAATAATTCAGTTTTATACTGGTGAGAAATTCCTCATCACTCATTCAATTATACAAATCTAAAAGAAACTGTGACTTTCTGGCATGCCTGTGTGGAAAGAGGAGGGTGTCAGAATCCTTCCAAAAGTTTGTCCTTTCTTACCCCTGTGAGTTGAACCCTGCTAAATCTGCAGCCCTATATATATCTAAACACCAGGATTGAATGGGAATTTCTTAATACCCATGAAAGAAAATAAAGACATTGTCTTTTCCCCAGTAATATTTATGTGTTACCTTTAGCTGTTTCAGTTTGGTGCACTCAGAAAACCAACTTCAGCTACCAACTACCATATGTTTTTACTGATAGAAGCTGCATGGTTTGCCTGGACATATCATGTAGATTCTCTGCCTTTTCCATAGTATTCTAAACCTTGAAGAAAGAAATGTCTTAGGGCAAAAATTCGCTATCTGTATTCTCCTTATGACCTTTCCAACAATCTAGTCTTGAGTGGCCATGTTTGTCAGGTGAAGAACAAGAGATCAGGGCTTTTAATTGAGTCTTTGGAACTACCGGAGAACAAAATAATGTCCAAAATGGAGGGCTTTTTTGTTTGCATTTTTAAATAATTTTCCAAATATTCTAGTGACCTGCCATGTGCTGTACTCCATAAAATTAAGAAGCTGCAACTTAGCAGGCATTGCAAGCGCTGTGGAAGTATCAGAAAAAAAGTAAAAAAAAATCAAAAAATGGGAAGATCCGATGGAAAATGCATGGCCATGAAGAAGCAGCAGCACCTTAGGTCTTCTCCAAGAGGTCTTCTCCTTCTCCCAGCTGGGCTGCCTGCAGTGCACTCCTGTGAGCAAAGCCTTGGTGATGGTAGCACCCTACATGCAGGAAAATGTGGAGATGCTGCTGGTGGCCAGAGAGTGGTAAGTTGGTTTGCTTGGCTTTACCTAGGGAAACTATGGTAGTCGAATGATAGTAGAATGGTTATGGCATGGTTCCTGGGCTACAGAAATCAGGAGTCAGGACTACCAACAGGAGGTTGTGCTGCAGACTCAAGACCTGTCTTCCGGATGTAGCACATCTGACCTTTTTTTTTTTTTTAGAGCCATGAACATTTCTTGGTGGGAAACATTTAAACCCAATTCCGGCCTCTGTTCAGGTTGGGCTGTGTTAACATTTTGCCTACAGAAAGGTCTCCTTCAGGTTTGCACTGAGCAGCAGTCGCTTTCCATATTATTGCCTGGTCGAACAATACAACCGTGTGCTATGGAGCCAGTGATATATTTCACCCCAGAGGTGGATGCAATTCAGGGGAAATTTATTGCTTGTAATCTTCATAATTATGTTGGATGGTCTTACTTAAAGACATGCAGCCACAAGACAGGCTAGAAACAGGGATTCAGAGGGAGTTTGCAGCATGTTGTGCAGGGGATCAGATGGTGTGTTCAAATACAATAGTTACTGACAGTGTTAGAAACAAGGTCAGACCATAACAGTCCATTTTAGAATCTAAATCTGATTGATCTGAGGTAAAAGAAAAGAAAATGTGATGCATAGTATTCAAGTATAGTTGGCTTTTTTTTTTCCCCAAAGTATAGTGTGTTTTTGGAAAGCGTATGGGCATCTTTCCGAATTAAAAGCTCTATGTCCAACAATGGAGTTTTTACCTTTTAATTAACAAAGCTGTATAAAGAATTTCAATTCAAAATTACCAAACAAAGGAACTATACAAGCCCCAGATGAGACCTAAACTGTTTCCAAAAGACATTAAAAAAGAGAAAAGTATTGGCCACATGTTTTTTCTTATGCCTCTTGAGTCCATTTATTCCAGACATCTGACATGCAATTCAAGTTTCCAATAGTTTTAGGTAACTATGTCCAATTTAGAAACCACAGCCTTCAACTAAGTCTACCTACCTCCCAAATCATTCTGGAAAACCAGAGCATTTGCTGATACTCTATATTTTCAGATTTGCAGAGCTCTGTTATGTGTGTGCCCTATATACTCGAGTTGAGCCCTCTGGCCCCATGCAATGTAGACCTGTAGTCAGTGGTCACAGTCAGGTAGGTTCTAGTTCCTACTGGGAGCGTGTTTGTACTTTCACAAAGTGAAGTTACTAAAAAAATTATCTCCTCTTTTGAGCTGTCTTTGGTAGTAATTGCCATATGGCAGTTATGTAAAACTCCCTATCGATGAAGCATTAATGAGCTTTATTTCTGGCTCTGAGAGTTTAATTCTTGACCTTTCTGTGACTGAGGGTTCACATCTCTGAAGCGGAGATTGGGCAGGGTCTTGGTAACAGGAAAAGCCAAACCACAATGGAAATCCTAAATTCAGACATGGACACATCATGTCCTGCTTTGTTTCAAGGGGTTTGCAGCAGAAATAAGTTTCCTCATATTTCTTGAAATTGGAAGGACAAGCTTTGGTGCCTGCCTCTGGGCTTTTCAGCTCTGGACACTACTATACCTTTTCTGCATTCCCATGAGGAATCTCCTGGGTCAGGATTTCTCAACGTTTGGGACCTACACAAGTAAGCCAATGGGCACTGTGGCTCTATTAGGCCCTGGTTTCCCCTCCTCCCCTCCATTCTCACCTTATTCCATAAAGCCTCATTCATCCAACTCCATAAATCTCAAAGCCCTGGTCTAAATCACAAGGAGCACTTCCTGCAGAATTCGATACTGAACATCCTCTCTTCCAGTGCATAGGAACCAGAGCCCAAGGGAAATCCGAAATGGTCAGGGTTTACTTCCAAGAGAACTTAAATTAAGGGAGAAAATTCTTTCCTGCTAAACTCCCAAATCAGCAGAGTCTTCTGCTGGTAAGAGGCCATGAATTTATCCAGTCATCTCTCATTCATCTGATTTTTATCTTCCCAATTCTTTTTCCCGTGGGAGCACTTAGCACACTCACAAACTCTGCCACTGGAGAAGAGCGGGATTTGAAAGAAATTTATTATTTTTAGTGTTTTTTAAATGATTTCCTGAATCAGAGGCTGCAGCTAGTGGTGGCAGAACGTCACTGCTGACATGGGGCTGACAGTCCTCGTCCCGTCTCCCTGCAGTGTAAAATAGCTGTGACCTGGGGCTGAGAGACAACCCACTGCCTGCTTAGGGGTTAGGGACTGTGAAAGAAAGTACTTTNTTTTTTTTTTTTTTTTTTTTTTTTTTCTGAAGATTTCCTCCAGTTTTCTGAGGTGACCTGAGCAGAATCAATATCGTTTTTTTCAAAAAAAAAAAAAAGAGACGATGAATAGAGTGAATCGATGCTTTTCCAGGCTGATGCCATTTTTCATGAAGGCCCTGGATCTTCTGACTTGCCACATGCATGTGAAAAGAAAGATATTTATGGTCTTTATGTCTTTTAAAACCAGTGGACTAGCCCCAGCTGATGCAGACTATCAGAACCCCATGGGCTCGCAGGGAGCAGTGCTGATGCTCATGAGCAGAACATCGAGGCCCCTTGTCCACAGAATCTCTGTCCCTGCTTTGTGAGCAGGAAACAGGGGACTAGATTATGATATTTCAGCAGGAACAGAAAAACAGGCTTTTTTTCATCTCTGCTTCTATACATTTGAGGACCAGGTACAGGAGGAAACATGGACTCTGCTAAAACCTGTTGGAATATTTGTGGGTGCTTCAGAGAAGTTGATTCACAATTACGAAGCCGTTCTCTCTGCTGGCAAATTAGCATCTTAGAAAAGTTATAATGGGGAGAAAAGAAAGAAGGAAAAGAAGAAAGAAAAGACGTAGAAATGTTAATGTTAATGCAAGAGAACAATGAAAATCTGAGTTCGAGATGGAAGGAACCAAGTGGGCCCCATCCAGTTCATTGCTTGCTAGGCTGGATTTCTGCCTGCAGTAATTTATGCCATAGCCTTGCAAGTGAAAACAGATTTCATTTACTACCGAACAGTGCGACTCTGTGCAGACAGAGTTCACGGCCTCGCAGCATTTCAGAGGAGGTTTTGTGGGATTATTGCTCCCGCTTTGCAGATGGGAAAGGTAATGCCGGCTAAACTCCGTGGCAGCATGCGGCTCCAGCCTTGGGGCAGGAGAATTGGGGCACGGGTGCCTTTATCACTGTCCCTTGGCTCATGCTGTCACTGCGTGGCCTCTGCGTGAAGTGTCGAGGTCCTGAGAACCTAAGAGGGACCCTTTGAACCCTTGTGCAAAGACCTGTCCTTCCCCAGGGGATGCCACTAAGAGGGATGTGAGATGCTCCTCTGCTAGGAGAAAGCAAACTTCCATCTGGAACTGCACATTAAAGGAGAAAACACATCCAAAACTTCTGCCTTGTTCTTTGCTTTTCACTATTTTTCTCTCTTGTAGCACAAGGAGCCTGAGAAGCAGCCTGGCCTTCCCTGCAAGAGCGAGCTGGCTGCATGGCCGGTCCCTGTCTGCCTCCCTGCTGCAGCGTTTCCCTCCGAGGGCTCTGCTGCAGCAGCACAACGAGCAGGTAAAATTAGCATTTGGAGAAAAAAAACCCTATGGAAAAAGCTATATGTTTCCCGAGAGCCAAATGAAAAATAGAAAAAAAAGCCTCAAACCCGAGCTTGCAGACTCTGCTGTAATTTATGATATACCATATGAATCTAACTATAGAACTTCATTTAAAATTTTATAAAGACTGTAAATCTACAATGAAATGTTCTAGGGACAATCTGCTGGCAGAAACGCACCCTCTGCAGACTGACCTGTGGGAGGAACAGTTTGTCAAGGGCTTGATCTGAAGCCTGCCGAAGACAATGGAAATACTGGGGCTGACGTCAGTGGCCTTTAGATCAAAAAGCCCCAGAAGCCCAGCATGGAAAGAGGAGCAGGAAGGAGCAGCAAACTTCTCTAATCAATAGGTACTGCTATGTGAGGGTCTTTAGCAATAGCTTAGCGAGCCATAATGAGCTGCTTTGGACACTTTTATTGGGTATGGTATATATCTTACCATCTTTATCCTGCAACTTTTAGTGCAATTTATCTCACTGGAGAATTTAGGAGAACATCTGCTGCAAATGATGGGTAAAGACATAAGCTGTTGTGGGTGGGGTGAGCCTCAGGAGCCTCACAGTTTGGGTTTGGCTTCTGCCTCGGATTCTTATCTGAACTATACAGATCTCCTGTGGCTTTAAAAATTGGACTGGAAATCACAAGAGTACAAGGCTTCTTGTGAGATTTCCAGCACTTTTCTTATGGTTTTGACTGAACACCAGATGTGGAAAAAAATATTTAACAAAACTGGATGCAGGTTTTTTTTTTTCACGTCTGCTTCTAAAAAGGGATGAAGGTTCAGAAATCTAATTTTATCCTTTCCAGTTGCACTCATTGGTAAGATTCAGTTGTATTTAAAATGAAAAAAAAAAAAAAAGCAATGCAATTTAAGCCCAAAGTGTAGCTATTGCAACCGGTCCCTGAAGAATCATTCAAGTAGATGAAACTCTAAACATTACATTGACTGTGAACCAAATTAAAACCTTATGCCTTTGGCAAGTTGAGTGCAATGAAGGAACAGGGTAAATGGCGACCACTAGGAAACAGTCACTAATATTTTCTTCTCTTCAAAGATTATTTTTATTTGCTTTTCATGCAAATTTATTTGTATCCTTTGACCCTTTTATGCCTGCTTTCACTGAACCTCCAAGCTCTTAGGCTTTGCCTTGCGCAGACCTTTCTAAGGATATTTGAACTGAACTGCTGAAATATTCTCCATGTGTGAATTTTAAATTCTAAGCCTGACTAAAAAAAATCAAATAGGCTTTTCAGGCTAATTACCCAAACCTACAGTCCCGTTTGAGTGTCATGCCAGTATCAGGATGCTCAGGCACCAATCTGTGGCAAGTTCTTCCAATCACCCTGTTTCAGAAGCTCCTTTCGGACATCTCACAACAGGAGAGGAGATGGGTATTTCTGAAGCTCTTGTCTCCTGTCTCTGATATTACCATGTACTGATTTATTTAATGTGAAGGTGTTTCATGAAAGGTAGAGAAAAGGTGGAAGTGACTGCACTGGTGGTGATGCAGGAGACTAACAGTCAAAATTGCCTCGAAAATTTACATTTCAATTTGGATGCTGGAGCATTTTTCCCTGTGGGGTGTAAAAAGGCCGGATTAAATGGGAACCAAGGTGGCATTTCTTTTAGGCTACTTATTTGGTGTGCATACTCACACACAAATCAAATGCCAATGATGAAAATCAGGATATTATCCTCTCTGGGAGCTGTGGAGGAGTGAGCCATAAATCCAGTGCTGGAGGAGATTATCTAGAACTCACCATGTCTTGTCATTTCAATGATTTTTTGGCAATATTGGCTTGTTTTCTTCAAAGATCCAGAGCCAAGTGCCCTGTGAACCTCTGCTGTCATTTAACAAAAAGCAAGTCAACAAATCCATAATGCAAGGAAAAAAAAGCTTAAAAGTGCGGACAGCGACGCTTAGAAAGAACAGGGAGGAAAAGCCCAGTGTTTGTTTTTAATCCCATTAATTTGGGATGAAGGAGGGGCTCTGCTGAGCTCTGAAAGGTTTTATAGCCATCTCCTCAGGCCCGGGTAAGGAGCCGTTTGCTCTACGCGAGATGCTTGGTGCCAAGGCCCTGTCAGTGCTGCTGCTGCTCAGTGCTCGGCTCCCCGGCAGTGCAGTTTGCTATTTGGGCCTCTGCTCACGTTATTCTTTGGGCTAGGAGCTTCCCCAGCACTTGATTTCCAACACTGATATCTAAAAATCTCATTGCTTCTTCCTAGATACCTGAGAAGTGTGCACCAGGGTCGAGCCTGCAAGATAGATGCTGTTCCCTCCCCAGTCAAGATAAAGACGGTTGCAGAAGAAGGCAAGGAGGGGAGGACACGGGTCTTGCGTTGCCTTTCTCCCCTGCAGCCCATGTGGAAACAGTTATGTCCAAATAACACATCCCATGGGGCTATTCCTAGTCATTTCACAGAAGCCTTATTAAAAAATAGAGACTTTATTAACCTGAGATTCGGGGACTTGAATTCGTGATAGAGACCATAAACTCTCAGCCAATGGCTCATTTTTTACAAGAATGATTGCAGGGCTGGAGAAAAAAAAAGAGAAAAGAAATCTTGTGGAGAGAGGCTTAAGGAGCTCAATTTGGTTAACTTAGCAAAAATCAGATCAGGCAGTGACCTGACTCTGTGCAGTAAATACCTTTATAGGAAGAAATACCACATACAAAAGGGCTTTATAGTCTAATGGAGAAAAAGCATAACAAGATGCAGTGACTGGAAACTTAAGACAGGCAAAATACAGATATAAGTACGAGAGCAGGGGCTAACTGTGGGGACCAGCTCCTGAAGGGGACCGGGGATTTGTCATCTCTTTGAGTCCTGAAATCAGAACTGGAGGGCAGCCCAGACGACTTTAGTGAAGCGTGTATTAGTAGGCTCAATTAGGGAGTGAATGTGGGAAACGAGTTTCTCGGGAGTTTATAGGGAAGGTTAAGCTAAGTGATCTGAATTCTCCCTTTCAGCCTTACAAAAAAAAATGGAGGAAAGGTGCCAGAAAAGGAGCTAGATACCCAGACTCAACCAAATTGCAATCATGAGCTTCCGGGGGCTCCTCTGGAAGAGCTGATGCTCGAATTGTGCCGAGCTTCATGCTTCCCGGGAGCAGACAGTGATGTACGCCGTCCCATGCCGCTAGTAGAAACCAATTCGTAGCTGCTTTTCTTCCTCTGCCCCCACCCCCAGCACACATTTCTTTTTCATATTTATTTTTCTGAAACTAAAAATACACCCTCAGCGGTATTAGTCACTCTACCCACATATTAATAAATTGCATAATGATGCCACCAAGCATCCAAAAACCTTTCAGGCTATTATATATTATTTCTTTCAATAATATTCTAAAAGGCCAGTGAGTCTTAATGGAGCCACATGGTATTGTATTTAATCCAGAAATCTGGAACTGTCTAAAATCTAATATATAAATTAAGATAATATGCAATAAGTTCCTTTTTTTTTTTTTCATTTAATTTGGTTCCCCCATTTGGGCAGGCTGTAACTGAAACACTGCAGGGCTGTGTCTTTTGCAAGAGATTTTCTCTGCAGAATCTTAGATTTGTAGCTGTTGTTCTCACTTTTAATTGCTTAGGGCTGTTCTCTCTAGTAACTCAGTCAGTCTTTTGCCAGCCAAAGGAAAGTTTAAGAGAACCATAGTTTAACTGGGCAAAGTTGACAAATTCTCAAGTCACTAGAGGTTTCCAGGGCATTTTCTTTGCCCTGCTGTGCAGTGGAGAGAGGCCCAATGAGGTCTGCCATGCAGCTAGCGCTGGTTTGCTAGTGTCTCCTTCCCAACTCTCCATGGACTTCCTTTACAGATAGGAACTTCTAGGAGCGTATGAGTTAAACCAGCCAGGAACTATTAAGAAATCCAAATCTACAAATGTTTAAGAGATTGGAAAATGGAGAGGGCTTTATTCTGGGTCTGGAGAATGAGGCAGCCTTTCAGAAATGCCTCCTCTGAACGGTCCACCCTGTGCTGAGCAAGGACATATCGGGGCATATCCATTCGCAGGGTTTGGAGCTCAGTTGCTTCACTAGTCGAGAGGAGGACAGTACCTCTCCCTCTCCTGGGGTGTGTTCCGCCTGCAGTTTGACATCCTGGGGGAGAAGGAAGCCAGATGTGGAACAAACCGAACAAAGCGATGGCTTGTAGGCTCAGCTAGAGTAGATGCAAAGGAGGTGGTAAAATCTGGAGTCTAACATTCCCTGGAGAGAATATGCATGAGAATTGAACTCCTGGAATTACAGATGACTGTTTATTAAAAGTTGGGCTCTGCATTGCTACTCTATGCAACTACCTACCTGCAATAGCAAGAAGCACTTCAGGATGCAAATGCTTTATTTATACCCGTGTTTTAGCATGAGAGATTCCCCTAGCAATGTCTGGGTAATGCAATGAGAGCTGTGTTGGTCTTGCAACAAACACCAGTGTGCAGGTCAGCTTGGTTCAGAGCAGGACACACACCATGGGAGAGAGAATATTGATTACACTGGGAAACTTCAGCAGGAGCAGCCGTCAAGGAAAACATGCAGGAGACTCTGTCCTCTCTGAGATGTTTTGCAACCCAGAACCTGCATCCAGGTTTGCTCTCAAGCTCTGTTCCAGGACTTAAAACATTATTATAAGTGCGTGTGAATATTTATTTATTTTTGCACAGGAGCACAAGGTAATTTTCATGTAGTCCAGTAATTCCCCTGTGATTATTGGTGTCTTATAGACCAGCTTCTTCGAGGTGTCGGGATTTTGCCACTATAGCATCCTTCTTTGCATCCACTTCCAACAATAAAACGCTCGTGGTTTTAATGTGCTGCTTTCCTGCTTGCTGACACACTCTGGAAAATTGAGGAAGGGTGCAAGGAATAGGTTAGTCACACTTGTTAATATTTATCCCATTGCAGAAAGAGCAGGGCTGACCCCAAAGCTCGGGCTTTGGACAATAGTTATGAGAGCAAACTGAAACGAAAGCTGAAGCTGAAACGAAATCTGCATGCAAAGCCCGTTTGGTGCCTGGAAAGAGCTAGAAGGAAATAAAGGTCTTAAGTGATATATTTCCGTAGTGAACATTTTGTCCTGTTTACAGAATCTCACCAGAATAGTGGGATTTTTGTTTTGTTCATATGTTTTTCATAAGTATAAATATCCATGGAGTTTAAACATTTTCATTAGATTCAGACAAGAAAGAGGATGTTGGGCTATTTTTTTCTTTAATTGTTGATCTCTGGTTTTTTTTGCCACAGTTATTGCATAAAACCCTCCTCAGAAATAAAAAGCCAGGTGAATTGAAGCGCCAGGGAAAATGATTCTCTTTAATTATTCCTAGAACAGTTGTGAGTAATGTAGGCTAAAATTAAATATATATATATACAAGCAAGATATTTTGGCTGGGAAGTATGTGTAATGTATGAACAGCAGGAAAAAAAAGCCTTCCCTTCTAAATAGAAAATCTTAGAAAGTAACAGGGGGAAACTGATGGGAAGGGCTGAAGTCCATATATTCCCACCTCCTCCGCCTTGTGCTCTCTTAAAGGTGAGCTGCAAAATGCAAAAGCGAAATGTGTTAAATTCTGATGACTAGCTTGGGTGTCGGGAAGTGGCTCCACGCAGCGCGGCGAGTTAGCTCACACGTTTGCAGCTTTTTGTTTGCCCTCCCCCTCCCCTCCTCTCCCTGTGAAATCCTTTCTTGCCTGTTGGGCTTCTCGTCACTGCCGGGAGCTCATGCCCACCCGAGCAGCGCCCCGAGCCCATGGGGATGGTCCCGAGCGCCCCGGGGGATGCTGGCAAGGTGCCCTCATGGAGCCCAGGAGTGGGGGGTGCTTTTCCGGAAAGTAAGCGAGGAAGGAATTTTGCAAAACATATTGCTGAGCAGGGGAGGTGAGAGAGGCTGCAAGGAAATGCCTGGGGAGCTCAGGCTGCTTCAGCATCCGCATGTTGTCCGGTCTGTAACTCCGGCTTTGCCTCAGGTGTCTTCCTGGCATCCGAGATGTTAAGTACAGCAGAGCGGGCACATGCACGCTTGCTGTGCATTTACATCTGTAATACATCACTGCAGCATTAAAAGCTGCACGTGTGTCTGCACAGAGCTAATTCAGGTACTGCAGTATGTTTAGCCACGGACATTCTTTAATTTCATCCTACGTTTTTTAATTTGCAATTAAGTTGTGAGACCAGGTTACAAGCCTTTCTGCTGATTTACGTTCTCTTCATGAGGGATGTGATAGATATAGTGTGACTGACTCCGGTATCAGTTTCTGATTTTACTTCTCTGCTCCTTAATAATTTCGGAGACATCTGTATTGTCAGTTGGGGGTTTTTTAGAGCAAAACAAACTGTACGTCTGAGACTTTTTATCCAAAGAAGGCCAAACTGCTCTAGGATAACAACCTCTCAACCTATGCTCTCCTTTTTCTTAAGGCCATTTTGCTTCTATTTTCCCCTGCAACAAGTTTTCAGAAATGTTTGCTTTCCATTATGAGCAGAGAAATAAACTATAGATTTGTGAATGTCTCCATTTGGTCTGTTGAATAGGAACTAAGTACCTTAAAATAAAATGAGAAAGTGAGTACTAATTCATGGTTCTCTTTAGGAAGTGAGTTTTGATGGAAAGAAGAAAGAAGTTCTGCACCTTCTTGAATTTGGGGACACCACTCGATTCCTGATGTGGTGTTGGAGCCTCAACCACCAGCTCCCAAATGCCTCTTCCTTGTAGAGCCAGGAGCCTCTTCGGCATCTCTACATGCTCTCACATTTGAAAACAGACAACCATCAGTTATTGAAAGTTTTAAAACTCGGAGAGATGCGGTGGCTTCATTTGCACAGCAAAGCTGTGCATGGAAATCTGCATTAGTGTCTGCGGGATGGACCATCTGCCGCACACGTTGGAAGCTGGTTGGCTGGCAGGACAGCATGTGTTTACAGAAAACCCCAACAGTTGTAAAGGAGCCATTTAGGTTTATCGTGTCACTCCCTGCAAAACTCCACGAGGAGAAATCCCTTCCACAAACACACATGAAAAAGACAGACTAGTTTTGACCTAAAAACATTTGACAGTTAAGCTTGTTGGAGGGATAAAATATCTAGAAAGGCAAAAAAATCCTGTCATTTCGCCCCTCTGAGCATTAGGCTTCTTGAATGCAACATCCATTCATAGCTTAGCTCTTACATTATAATTTGACTGCTTTCTGTTTTCCTTCTGAGCTACAAATGCAGGAATTGTGCATGATCTTCATGTCTTATTATACAGGCCGTTGCAAAAAGCTGTCCAGAGTAATGGCCCCATTTCAAAATGATACGTGTGCCAAGGTATGGAAATCTGATTCCTTTTTTTGTTTTGTTTTTTTCTTTCTAAAAAGCAAAATGAGGAAGGGATTAAAAGTGTTAGGTTTTGTGTAGATGAGCAGTACTCTTCTAAGCAACCATTCAAAATGTATTGCGCTCCTGTAGCTCCAGAGTGATGCTGGCAGTGCTAGAGAAGGCCCAGCCTGGCATCCCAAGGGGGTTTACACTGCTCATAAACATTCATCTTGCTCTGGCTATTTAGCTTATAAAGCATTAGGATTGCTTCACTTGCAACACACCAGCAGGACAAGAGAGAACAAAACAGAGCCCTCGGTGGGGATCATTCTCCATTGAGTTTTACTTTTTCCCATGGGGAGTAATGATTAAAAATAATAGCCCATAAACACACTGAAGCCCTTACTACCACGTAATGGGTATCATCAGTGCTGCATGTGCAATGCATGTGGATATGAGTTTTTAAGTGTAGCAAAAAGGGAAAGTTCTTTTGCCTAAAGCTGCAGCTGAAACCAAAACCTCTGGTTGTCCTGTAACATTGTCCATAGCTTTGGGGACCAGGGACATAAATTAAGTAACCGCCAAATTGGCAATATCTCCACGGTAACTCATTGCAATGTGAATAAGATAAAAACGTCCTCTAAACTACAGACCTTAAGACTTCAAACAATTTAAAAAAAAAGAAGAAAATATTTGTTCTTTTTGATGGAAAAACCCATGAAGCAAAATAAAAGCCCTGGTCCGTTATGTGTGCTAATAAGGCACCAAGTTTGGACAGTTTAGGACTGGGGACACACAGGGACTTCCAAATCTTCATTAAAAGAAAAGAAAAAGTGTAATTGATACCCTATATTAATATAGTTTGTTTTTTAGTTAGCGAAGTGCTTTATGGTTTATGTCCAGTACTGGAGGCTGGGTAGGGACTATAGGCAGGCGGAAAGACTAGAAAATTACCTTTATATAGCCAAGACTGTGCTCATTAAAATAATTTATCTAGCACATGTCTTGGGTGCTTAGATAAGAAACATGGATGAGAAATTGCCTTTTAGCATCACAGATTTGCAGATGATTTCTTCTCGCAGTTCTGTATATAGAAATATTTATGTGTAGCCACAATTTTTCTTTAAGCTGAGCAGAGAGGTGAGATGTGGAGATTCGGCTCCGCAGCCAAGAAGAAAGCAGGGGAACACGATAGGAAATCCCTGGTGACCGTGCTCCAAAGTGTCCCGAAAAAAAGCCTTTTCCAATATATGTTTAGCTTTGATTCTGCTTACCCAGATCCCAAGTACTGTAAAAGTCCCCAGAGTTGAACGTGGTGTTTTACCTTTGCAAATGTTATGATACAAAATTCAATTTTCAGATTTAAAGCACGTGTGGTTTCTCAGTCTGATTTTGTCCTTTCTTTATTTGCTACATGATCCAAGGTAGCTACTTTTTCACCCATTGATTCCTAGAAATGCAGTGACTTGGAGGATGACATTTCTGGGTGTTATTATTTTTATTGACTATGACTTGGGCAGGGATTGTTGGGTAACCTCTTTGTTTTTGCCATGTAGTGGAACGCAGCTCAAACAAAAGCACAACAACCCCTGCGACGGCAGCACTTTCAGGCTTGCTTTGAACACCCATGTGGATCCGGAGCGAGTGCTCGGAAAGGCTGCTGATATATTTGGGGCATTTCCACTGAAATCAGCGGAGCGGTGTGAGCGTGCACCAGCTGAGAGGCCACGTCATCCCGCTCCCTATTTTCAGGCTGTGCCCTCTTAGGTCAAAGCAGAATGCAGTAGGATTGCAAGCCTGAGAGGGTGGAAGATGACTCACTCAGTTATTTTTTACATTTAAAATTTGACCTTTGCCTTCTTGCCAATGTATTGATACAGTCAGGCTCTCCCTGTGCAGCAGCAGGTATCGCATATTTATATTTATATGTGTTACATAATGCTTCAGTCAATATTTTTACCCCTTTTTATAGCTTGTTTATTTTGCTTTTCACTTTCTTTTTTCTCCCACGCAGTCACTGAAATCCCGAAACTGGAACCCATCCGGCGCGGTTCCTGGAAACACAGCGTCCCCACCGTTCATACACGGATACATTCTGCAACCATTTACCTTCTCATTTTCAGACTTACGGAAGCGAACCAAAAAGACCAATGGATCTGGAGCAATGGATAGCCTGAGATCTTCCTAAATCTGAGGAGGGAAAACTGCTGTCAAAAATGCAGCTGCTGAGGTATATTTTCCTTTGGTTTGGCAGCAGAGCAGGGAGGACGGAATTGCATGGTGCAAAGATCCAATTCTGCTCCGTGAATCTGTCCTGCTGGGATACGCTGGGCAAGCAAAGCCATCACAGGGCCATCAGCAAACCGTCTGTTCCGACCTCTGATGAAATTTAATCGAAATTTAGTGCCTGTCTTGGGTTTACCGGGCCTTGCGGGCCCCAGTTGGAAAGATGTTTATTCCTAAGGAAAATGCAAACTGAGAACTCGCTGCAGGGACCCCTCACTGATACCCCTACCAAAAACCTCACGATCAATGCAGCCGCTCTCAGGGACTGTTTTAGTCTCAAATGTGGGACATAAATATGTGCTTAATAGTGACCGGAACCCATAGCAATAACCTGTTTATGGGAAAGCTCTATTCCAAGTCTAGAAGAGCTGTAATCTTACCTTGCCATCTAAAATTTGCTGCTTTATTAAGATTACCTTCTCTGCTGAAAAAGTGAATTAGTTTGAAATATTTACAGCCCTTTGTTGGGATGGCAATATTTTCTTTTTGCTCTGAAAATAAATGCTGCTGCTTCTAGGGCTGTATATTTATCCTTTCTTTTAGTTTTTTTTTTCATTCCTGCTCACTTTAATCATTTAATGAGCAGCGTTCAGGTTCCTGATGATTTAAAATTACGACTCGCGGAGACACTGGCAATATCTTTGCTGGAGTAATGTTGATCTCTGACTTTAAGGCTCTAAATGCAAACCACATGTTTCTGCCGCGCGCTCTGCAAACGGCCCCTGGAGTCGTGTGACTGTCACTGGGACAGGAACCACAGCTCTCCGCAAACAAATGCTGCAGTATTAAAATTGTGGTTGCGCTCGGAAAAGTGTCTATTTTAATCATTGCTCTGTTTCACTCGGGAGATCTGCTCCCTCCACACGTTCCAAATATCTCTGCAGGTTTTTATAGGCTGAATTCAGGTTTTACTGCTTCCCACTGCGCGTAGCCCCGCACAGACCAGGCGAACAGCAGGGGAGGTGGATTTGCTCCAGACTCGCACCCAACCCTGGCGTCGGAGCCCATGTAGCCAGGGAATAACTGGTGATGTGCCTGCCAGGACGGGCACAGCCCCGAGGGAGGCAAAAGAAAAGGGAAAAAGAGGAAACTCAAAGCACAGTGCTTCTCCTTACAGTGCTTTTCCTTACCTATAAACTGGGTTTTTTTGAAAAGAAACCAACAAAAAATCACCAGGAAGCCTCTGAGGCTGCAACAGAGCTTTTGAATGTAGCTCCCTGGCTGCCACCTCGCTTCCCGAGCACGGTCCGAGCGATGGGACAAGCCTGAAACGCTGCATTAGGGGCAGGATAGAGAAACTGGAGAGAGAAGGAAGGAAAAGTCCAAAAGGGATTTTCTTTTCCTGCTTGGCTCAAAGAAATAGTTCAATTTCTTTAACTTATGCCTTATGTGGACAGTTTCTTACAAGCTGAATGCTGAATTTGGGCTTCTCTGAATTAGTATAAAGCTGATGGCCACCACTCCCCCGCAGCCTGTTCAAGCCTCTTTTATCTGTGTTTTCTACAGCAAGAACCGAATCACGTTTAGAGGGTGCCTGCTTTAGCTCACTAGCTGCAGTCATGAAACGCAATGTAGGTATTTTGTTTCTGTGAAAAATCTCCTGTTGCAGTGCTGGGCCGTTGCTCTGATATATGTGTATTCAAAATAAATCGAGTTGGTGGGATAAGACCTAATTCATTCGAGATGGTTTTATTAGGCGTCTTCTAACAAATCCCAGAGTATGTAAATGAAATATAACTATACGTACATATTCATCAGTCTGTTCTTGGATTTAAATACGAGCGCCGTGACATTTGGTTTTAAGGAATGACTAATTAACATGTGTGCAGGATGTTCTCATCTTCCTGCTTTGGAGTCCTGGAGTTGGGGGAAAGCAGACAAAACGGATTTCCACTCTTCCGATGAGAATTTGCAAAGCAGAAACCTTTTTGTGACGGCCAGGAACGCCCGGGGCGGTTCTGTACCTGCCCTGCGCCGAGCAGGGCCCCGCGCTGAGCACTGACCTCTTCTTGTCTGTGCTTGGATGGAAAGCACATAAAAACATTCCTGCCTTACATCTGCACTTGCTTTTTAAAATCACACCCAAAAAGTTACATAGCCAGGTGAGGAAGAGAGCAGCTTTGGGAGTGTAGCTGCCTTTGCTGTGGTTTGTCCTCGTGGCGTGCGGAGCGGATGCTGGACGGCAGCGCTCAGCCCTCACTTGCTGCCCTGCTCCGCCGTTCCGGAGCTCTTCTCCACTGCATCCTGCGGCTGTTTGGGCTCCGGATGGTGGGAAGTGGCGGTCGGGAGCACCATCATTGGTGGTGGAAATGCAGTCCCTCAGCATCCAACCAAGGGGACTTATCCTGGTGCCGACTCACCGCTCTGGGCTGCAGCTCTTCTGCTGCCAGGGAGGCGAGAAGCAGAACTGAAATATCCCGTTTTATTAAATTTCCGCTGTTGCAGCCAGGGCCGTGCTGCTCTGGTGCAAGGTGCTGCACAGACCTGGCTTCAGAGCAGCTCAGCCACGGCCTCCGAGGTGGAGATCTGCTGCAGCGCTGCTTTTTAACCAATCTCAGTAAAACTTAGCGGGCCTGGACAGAGCTATTTTTCTCCCCCCACCCCAAGGCAGTTTCCTATGCATTTTACGGGCAAAGCCTGCTGCTTCCTTTATACGCTTTATTTTCTTTCTCCTCTGAAACGATCGTTAGACAAAAGCAGTTTTGCTGCTGGTTAATCAAGAGAGTGATGTGGCCCTGCATTTTAATCCTAAACCAATTAGCGGGATTTGACATCATGCCATTAGACGGCTTGAAACAAAACTCAAGGACGGCGTAATGCAGCCAGGGAAGAACAATAAGCATCAGCGGTGCCTTGTCAGAGGGGACCGAAGAAATTCGGCTGCGTGGGCCGTTTCCAAGCAATCCCCCTTTCCCTCAAACCCGAGCACTCAAACCAAGGAGCTAAATAATAACAGGAGGAGAAATGTGGAATCATGAGTCACATTAGCCTCAACTGTACTGGTCTGAAAAGCAAAAATCACCGTTCTTGCTTCTGAACCAGCAGAGATAATTTGTTTTGTATTTATTTTTTTACACCAATTTCTGCTCCAGCGTGAGCCTGATTTCAGCTGCTGCCTGCAAGACGTGTGGCTCCAACGAGGCACGGGCAGACCCTGGAGCGCAGTGTCCAAGGCATGAACAACCACGGTGCATCCAGCACTGCGCTCCTCGCCGGGCTCCCCGCGCCAGCAGCACAGGGTCCGAGCGGGAACGAAACGCGGCAGCTCGTAACGCAGCATATGGGTAGACCACAAACGGGTAGTTTTATATCCTCTGCAATATTTTCATTGAGATTTATTTTGATTTAATTTGGCTAATGCGCGGGAAAAGATGTATCGTGCTCTCCAACATCTGATGAGAGTCTGAATGCTTTTTACGTGTAGTATCAGCACCCAGGCTGCAATCTTGAAGGTCTGCCCAGCAGCTATGCCCAAAAATCATAGTTTGCTTCACAAAAGTCATGGAAGGACCCTCTGTTCAGCAAGATTTTTTTTCAAATGTTGCTTATTTTTTTCTGTTAGCATTAATTCTCCATAATTGAATTCTCCTTTTAATGAAAATGGAGATTCTCACACTCTCAAAAACATTCTTCTAGAGATTGTGTAAAAAAAAGCATTAAATATCATGCGATTCATGATAAAATGGTGGGAGATGGCAGGGCTCCGTGTCTCTACTTTGACAGAAGAGAAATTCTTCTGTCAAAGCAGCACTAAGAAAGGACGGAACGATGGGCCACTAATTGTAGGAGAAGCTTTGAAGACCAGGCTACAAATCTCTGCCAAAGACTTCCTGTGTCAACGTGGGCCAGTGACATAAATCCTCCTCTGTTGTAGTTACCGTCTGCAAAATGGGATAAAAAGATTCCATTTCCTCCAAGGCGATTTGAAGACATAAATGCCTTGAAAGAGGAAGGGTCCTAAAAAGCAGCAGAAATGGCAGGGCAATGTACAGTCATTGGCCAAAGCCTGGAGAGGAACACAAAAATATTTCCCCAAAGATGCTAATGGCAGGTAAATTTTGTGTCTTCCCACAGAAGCAGCTCTCCAAAAACTTCCTGGCTGTCACTTTTTGTAAGAATAGATGTGGATGAGGATGTAGCTGTGGCCAAGGCAATGCAGGAGGCAGCGGTTCTGGACGTCCTGATGGAAACCAACCTGCCCTGAGCCTGAGGGCTCCTCTCAGCCCAGAACTGGAGATGTTGAGATGTTGTGTCCTATCAAAGGTCGATCCAGCGCATCCTGCTGATGTGGAGCGGCTGTGGGATGTGGAGGGAGCCATGGATTAGGTTCCTTAGGGTTCTTAAGGAAGCAAAATGTTTGCCCCCTGGATTTGGGGTGCTTGCAGTAAATACAAAACGTGCTTGGAGTGGTTGTTTGACCAGCTCTGCGAGGAAAAAAAGAAAAAGTTAAACACGGAAAAAAGAGCCAAGCTCAAAACAAGATGCAATATAAACCTTTCGTATTAAAATAATAATAATATTGAGACATTGGCAAGGGAAAAAGGAATTCAGAAGGTCAAAGGCTGAACTTTCAACGGAACTGGAAAGAAAAGGAATGAAAATTGAACTCACTTGGTCAGACCCTTTAAACTGTGCTTGTGACTTTAAGAAGCAGAGTGTGTGCCAAACAAGTAGCAGCAGCAAACTTGTGAATCTCTGAAGTTGGCAAGTGCATCTTGATCTGAAATGAGTGCAATGTATCCTACAGAAAGATATGGTATCATACAAAAAAAATCACCGATTCTGTATTTTTTCTACACGGTATTTCACTGAAATTCACAAAAGAAAAGCATTTGCATTTTTTGAAGCTTCTATTGTTAGCACAATGCAAGTTTTGTAATCAGAACATTTTGGGGAAAATAACTGCTTTTATATTATAAAACAATAAGAAACCAAAACAATTAAAATGCAACAAAAATAAAAAAGTAAATGTGGCTGTGTTAATCCAGAGGAAGTGTGAAGAAAAATATTATTAAAACCTGGGCAAAATTATCTGAAAAAGAAGCAAAGAAAGATGTGAATGCACAGTCTGATACTATTGAAGAATTGTAAAATAATGAATGAAATGGCAGTTTTCGCATACTGGTGTTTCTGCTGCATTCAGGCAGACAAATACATGTAGGGCACTGTCTGAGGGAGCATTAGGATGCACAAAAGACCGCGAGTAGTTGCTTGTTTCCAGGTGTACATTACAAATAAAATCTGGGATTTTATCTTTAGTGAAAAAACTTGCCTATCCGAAAACTGCTTTGCTCATTTTATTCCTAGCCTCAGAAAACAAACAAAAAACTAAACAAAAGAATAAATCTGTAGGGATGATATAGCTGCCTCCTTTTGGTTTTCAGCTGCACAGTCAACCTCCTTAGGCTCGCATTACATTTATGTGTATCTGTTTTCATTCAGGCTGATCCATTTTAATCCTGGCAGCCGCCGGTGAGTGGGACCACAACAGCATCCGGCAAAGGCCCTGAACCAGCAACACCAGGGGCGAAACGATCAAACTGCGACGGTCCCCAGGACTTGGTGCTGGGGCTGCCGTGCGGAGGAGCAGCGCAAGAGGCTTCCTCTGTGTGTATATAATTTTTCTTTTTTTAATAGCCAAGCCGTTATCCTCATAATTGTGTTTGTAATTGCAAGGGTGCGTTATCGTGCTAATGGCTGATGACCACTCAAGAGTCACAAGAAACATTAATTAAAAGAGAAGTTCTCCTGTCCTAGCAGGGAGAGTGTTCCCTAATCCCCATTATGGAAATTGGTTAAGCCAAGAGAATATTTCCTTTATAGTTTCGGCTCTTCAGAGAGCCTTTGATGTCCTAAGCCAAAGCAACTACCCATCAGGAACTGAGCGACGTACTTTGGTCCCCCATGCCAGCTTTTTACTTACTTCTGTCATTTAATTTCCCCTGTAATATGGGGTAAAGTCGTAGCCAACATCTTCATTTTTGTTCATTAGTGAAATCACCATAATACTTTGCACTTATCTCCGGCACAGGCACTTTGGAGGTGTCTGTCACCATGATATGTCTATAGGAAGAGCCCTTCATCCCAAAATGACTGGTCACCCTGAAGTTTCTGAATATTGAAAAGGTCAGAGCACTACAGTACTGTGTTCTTATCACTGCAAACGATATTTTATATATACATATGCATACATATATTAACATATATAAATCCTAACAGCAGGAAAGGTGTAAAATGGGGCTGGCTACCTCAATAGCGCCGGGGCTGTCAGTGTGAGCTTAGCTCCCTCCCTGCCCCAGCTCCACAGGCTTCCTGTGCTTTCTTCTGTTTTCCCTTTTTTTAATTTAATTTAAGCTTAAGTGTGAGGTCATTTTGCGCCGTGCCAGAAGGTGTTTTGTTCCTCCGTTATGGCTCTGTCCTTCGCAGCTTTAGTCTGCATAGGTAAGCTGCACATCCAAAGAGGTTGAAAGCCACCAAAAAACGTGCACAAAAATATTGCGGCGCCTTCCATGTTCTAAAAGGGGGGAAAATTTCCTAAAGAGCTCTCTTTATTAATATGAGATGGCAAATATTTTTTCCTGTTTATTAAATCATATGAAAGGTTAATTATGGTTAGCGACTGTGGGTAGAAAACAATTCTTGGAAGATGCTTTTGTAACAACAGGTTGGCAGCGCGCAGAAGCCATCTGCTTCCTGCAAATGTTAAGGTACAATCTCAAACTTGTGAGGTTAAAAATTACAGATTGCAGAGTAGTTTGGTAGAAGGAAAATCCATGCTGTGTTGATGTAAAGTTTCTTAGTCTCCTTGACACGCAGCCTGCGAGGAATGCCAAGTTTCCCGCAGGACCACGCTTGGCTGGAGAGGGCCCTGCCCCGGGGGGCCAGTGCTCAGGCTCGCTGGTTATCAAGCTATTGAGGCAGCTTTGGACACTGTGATTTTTTTCTTACATATATACATTGTTTTCACAAGAAAGAACTGGTTGTAGGTATAATACACCCTGCTTTTAAGCAGAGAACTTGGCTTCTTGCAGGTGAATCGCTCTGGAAAAGTGTTACTTCCATTTTCAATGTGAAAACTTTGTGGAAAGTGAAAACTCTTCCAGGCATGGGCTATGTGTGGCCAAAAGGCAGAGCTATTAGCCCTGTTTTATGCAGAGAGCTGGGCAGGAGGATGTTCAGTGATTTATCCAAGTGCATTCAGGGAGGTTGCGGTTGGGGGAATCAAACCGGGATTTCTCAGATCACAGCTAAGTGCTGTAACCACAAACGCATCCTTCCTCTCCAGGTATCCGCTACTGCAATTGCAGCACTGGTGTGGAGCTTTTCCCAGTGTGCTCGTCTTTCCAGAATTGAGTTTAATTATGCAGAATTTTCCCCCTCCGTAGGGAGCAGTGCCCAGTGCATCCTTTCTCTGTCCCGGTATTTGTACTTTGCACCATTCTATCTGCCAAGGAAATGCGGATCCAAACAGAGGACTAAGGATCAGGTACCAGGATTTGCTTCCCTCCCGTGTGCCCTTTGCTTCTCTATCAACCAGGGAGAAAGCTCCTCTTCCTGCGCTGCTCCCGATCCGGGTCAGTGTCACGCAGGGCTCCTCACTGCCCACTTGTCCTCAGGACCCGCCTGCTGAAGCACTGCTGTGTTCGAGGGCTCATTTCCAAATGTTGCAGGCAACAGAGATGCCAAGTTGTTTACTATGCAAGAAAGCATTTTTTTCCCCAAGGCTCTGCTATTTTTTTATCAGAAATGTTCCAAATAGATGAGTTTCTTAAGCACCCCGTGAAGGATCCTGATCTCCTCATGCCTTTGCACTGCAGATGGAGATGGGAATGTCCTGCCCAGAACGTCCTGTGGCTGGCAGGAGCAGGACGACCTGGAGGCAGCTCTGCAGAATGAATTTCCTTGCACTTGGATCAACTCCTGGTGCCTCGTTGTCCCACCAGGCTGGTGCTTGGTGTCCCTGTCCTTGCTGTGGCCGTTGGCGTGACTCCCTCCTGCAATGGCCCTTGCTTTCTGTATTGACACCCTGATGTCCTAAGGAAGGCGGCAACGGGGATGGTGACACCAGCGATGCTTCCGTCTCACTTCTCAGTGTGTTCCACATGAGGAACTGAGGCACATAGAAGTGAGGGATGAGATTTTCAGTGCCACCAGAGGGATTTGGATACTCAACAGCCATTAAAATGAGTAAGAATTCATGGATGGGCCTACATGGCTGTAACCCAGATTGCTGCAGGAGACTGAAACAATCCTGATTAATGCATGGACACTGAAGCCCTTGACATCCAATTTGGCTTATATTTATTTCCAACTTATTTATTTCCAGAAAATCCAGTTGCTCACCTCTGACCAAGGACTTGTGCCTGGCCTGGGTCCCCCTGCACGGCCCTTGGAGCGCCGCTCGCCCGCTCTGCCAGTGGGGAGGTGATGAAGGCAGCTCATTCATTTGCAAGCTGGGGAATGAAGTGAAAGGTTCCTCGTCCATCATCATAAAGGCTCTTGAAAAAAATGAGACAAATGGTTTTTCCGCTCACTTTGCCCGTGCTGTCCGGGGACATTGGAAAGATCAGTGAGTTCATGTGTACCAAGGGACATGTAGAAATCGCAGCAGTGCCCAAGCAGGTCCAGAAAGCTGATGGGTCCCCTCTGGCTGGCCAGGTTCCTCTGAGCAGCCGGGGCTGCCTTGGCTTTTGCTGGCTTGGACCAAACCTCCCTAACGTCTCCATCTCCAGCATAAAAGAAAACTGGGCTAGTGTCTCCATAAGGGAGCGCTGAGGACCCCTAAAACACCAGGAATAAGGACTTCTCCCACCACCCTTTGCTTCCCAAAGTGCTGCCCCATGTGACGTCTTGCTTGTCCTCACCAAGTAATGTTGGTGGCTTTTGACGAGGGCCAAGGTGGCCCATCACCACCAGGCACTGGATGATGATGGTCTCTAGGGACATGAAGATGGTTGGGAGGAAGAGCCGGGGAGTCCCATCTCAATGATCCAAACAGCTCCCAGTAATTTTAGGCAGGGAGAAGTTTCCGAGTCTTCTCACTTTATGCAGATCTCCCCAGTTGATCCTAATTTTCATAAAGTTGATTAATCGCTATGCTGCGAACAAGGACGGTTATTCCCTGACTTATGCTGCAGTGCTTATTGAAGCTGTTCTCTTAAATGAATTACTGCAGGGATCATTAAATTTTGACTTAAATTGGGCATAGGAAGCTCATTGAAAAAAATAAAAAGCTTAGTGAGCTATATATAAACTAGCAGAAAAATAAATCTCCCCAATCTGTCCACATTTTCAGCAGCAGGTTAAGGGTAGGTTTACAAGGGAGAGTCTAAGAAAAAGCTTCCCCCCCACAGCAAAAAAAACGTGTTTTTGGTTTCCTGGTGGCAGGTAAAGCTGCCTCTGCCACACTGCCAGCCTTGCCCATTCCTAATTATGTTTTTCCTCTCTAAAACCCTACGGAGCCCCTTGGGGCAGAGCAGCACCACATAAAACTCAGACCACTTAATTCGGTCGATAGGAATGTCCAATATTTATTTATTCAAACAAGTAAAGGGGCTGCATTTCTGCCTATGGAATGTGTGTTTTCAGAAAGGAGGAACGATTGCCAAGCAAAAATAAGGTGATAAACTAGGTTTTAAAAGTAGTAATATTCAGATCTGGCCTGACATCCAGCTTGCACATTCTGGTCACACAAAACCGAGGAAGGGGCGAGCTCAGAGGGTGAGAGAAATCCAACCAAATAGGAGGCATCATCCACCTCGCACTTCCCCGTGCCTCTCTATGTTTTAATTAAAAATCCCAATTGATTTTTCACTTTGTTGCAAAATTTCTTTGGGCAAGGACATGAGTGAGTGGGAATCCCTTGGGGAACGGCACGTTTTGCTGGCGAAAGGCAGACGGCTTTCCTGAAATGACTCTGATGAGGTGCAAGCCGCAAATGCAGGCTGCGGGGCGAGCATGGATGGGTAAAACAACGCAAAGTTGCTGCTACTGCATCTTCCCCTCAGGGTGAATCGCACTGGCCCCGCAGACCTGCTCGCTTCTGGACACGGAAATTTCTATCGCCATCTCGTGGTTTCTGCCCAAAATGCTGCAGACGTCCCTCCTCATGCCCCAAGACTTTAAGCAATTGCAGTTTTGTATATGCAGTCGTTTTTCACATCTTTTTACTTCTCTGATTAGCTTGAGCTGCACTGAAACTGAGAAGCAAAAAACAGATTTATGATGTTTATTACCCTGTAATTTTGGCACTGGCTTGGGGAGCGGTCACTGGCCTGTGTTAGTGTTTCTGTTTAAATAAGGACGCAGTATTTTTGCAGAGACTTGCAAGCACATTTAGTCCTGCGGGCTTGCCCTGCACCTATGGTTTTATTGGGGTGTGTCAAAAACTGGGCTCTGTGATGCATTTTAACGTGACCCTGCAGCGTTCAAACAGCAGCTACAGAAAACTGCAGAGCTGCAGATGATCTCAGGTTAATTCAGGGGCTGTTTCTGCTTCCCCCATTTCCTTAACGCTGGCAAGTTTATAGGGTGGCATGTGAGCCCCGAGCCTGGGATCCCTCACAGCGGGGCTTGGAAAGGAACTGGGATGCACAGAGGTTTATGGACAGGTTTAGTAAAAGCAAGGGGGCAATTGCATTGCATCCGGATCTTGCACACTGGCCCCTGAAGAACAAGCGCTTGGATATAGGTCTCCCTTTTGGGAAAAAAAAAAGAAAATAGCGTGGCCAGTGGACAAAAAGCCAACAGAGCTGCCTTGGCCTCTTTGGAAAACAAAGAGAATGAGAAGATGCAGCAAGGTACACTCCTTTCAGTGCCTGGCTGGAGAAAAAATAGAGTGCTCTGCCAGGATGACAAAATACATGTATTTCATCAGGCTGGAGTGCAAACAAAACAGGATCTTTCAAAATTGTTTGCTTGGCCCTCTGCTTTCAGAAATAGTAACCCTTGGACACTCTTAAACTTGAGGTTTTTGTACTTAATTGGTCTATGAAATGTGAAACCCTGGCAGCAAAAAATATATATAAACTAAGTAAAAAAGTGGTTTTGAGGGCTGTTCTTGTCCAGCCGGTAGCATATTGCATACACTGATTTGATAGTGGTGCATAAATAATCTGTTACCTTACTTTAAAAATAGCTAATTATTAATAGTGCTTCAGTCCTTAGAGGCCCCCGTTTCCAAAGAGGGACGCGGGAGACTAGAAGGATCTTTATTTCGATGTTGTGGCAGTGGGGAGTAACTAGCAAGTCCCATTGGAGAAGCTCCAGGTTGGAGAAGACCAGCCCAGCGCTTCCATCTCTTCCCGTTCTGGGCTCACTTGGTTCCCCTAGCCCAAAACCTGAGCTTCAAACTCAGTCCAGGCAACGCAGCAGGTCTGGTCAAGAGTTCCCCATGACTCCTTCATCTTGATGTAAATCCGTATGTCTTTGCAGAGCACAGGGTGCCCCTGGATTTCCTCAAGGCAAAGGAGACCGGGAATGTTGAACCTCAGCCGGCAGCTGGGAAGTTGCCCTCTAGTAATACAAACCAGACCCATGGAAACCCTCCAGGTCTCCAAAGCCCTCAGCAGATCCATCAAGATTGGAGGACGAAAAGCAGAATCAAGGCAAACAGGAAGAAGGCAAGTTTAAACAAGGCCAAACAAGAAACAGCAGATTTAGGGGGTCCAAGCAGGCGGCTGAAGGCAGCCCCGGCTGCTTGTGCTGTACAGTCTGTCCTTGGAGAGGGCCAAGAAAGCCGGGAAACTCCTCATGGTGAAATGCATGGAGATGCCCAGGTGCTGCTCAGGACATGGAGATCCTGCAGCAGCACGGAGCACCAGGACCTGCCCATGCCAGGGGACAACCTGCCAGCCCTGGCCATGGTCATCACAGAGATGCCCCTTACAGGAGTGACTGGGGCTTTAGGCATTTTCCTGGGAAAATGCCCACGGGGACATTTACCAGCGACAGCCAATGTCACATCCCCAGGTCTCTGCTCATGGTCCTGTCTCCTGTGTTGCAGCAAAAACTGGATGCCTCTGCTTCTGCCCAGGGCTTGCCTTGTTTCAGACCGTGGCTCCACACTCTCCGTGCCGTTTCTTCTTCCGACAGAGGGACTTCACCATTGTTGTCACATTAGGAACTTCTCCCTACGGCGAAGCAAAGATTTTGGCAATGCCTGGGATCTCATGGGAAGCCGGATCTGCTGAGCAGACAGCCTAAGCCTAAGCCTAAGCAAAGGGAGGACGTGTAAAGGGAGGAGCAGAATTTGACACCGACCACCTTCAGACATAACTGATCTTTATTATTATTATGCATTTTAAAGCAGTTGCCGGAGGCGATCCCAAGTTCACATTTCATTCCACCATGGAGCAAGTTTGGAAATAAATGAGAAACTTGTTACTAATTCAGATTTCACTGAAAAGAATGGATTCCTTTCTGCCCACTACCTCTGAGAAATGTTGAGATTTAATTAATCCCTTGCAGGAAATAATGTACAGTATTAGCCCTAATCTCTTATTCAGGATACCATTTCTAATGGTATCCTGAATAAGCTTAGCATAAAGAATGAGATTTTTTTTTTTTTAAACCTATCGCTGGACGTGAACATGTAAGCATCGGTCTGGCCGGTGTGAGCAGAGGACTCAGAGCTTGGGGAGAGGGAATAGTTGTATTTGCTGCTGGATGCATTTGGGACCGGATTTTGTACAAACTGAGGACATTTATTTGTCTTAGGTTTTCTTCACATTCAGCCTGCAGCCTTTAGGGCCATTCAGTATCCACTGCGTCCATGACATTCCCACCCTCCAAAAGGCACTGCCTGGAGCCCAAATGGCAGGACAACAAGGAAGACAAAGTAGTCAGATGAATGTCAGCAATGCGGGACCCAGATGTCCTGCTGATACTGCTGGTGATGCTCCCACTTAAGAGGCAGCTCCACAAATGACCCTGTGTCTCCTCATCAAAGACCAGAGCTGTTCATTTCAGTTTCTCTGAATAGATGGTTAAATAACAGAGAAGAACGGTACAGATTTATCATCAAGGCACTTCAAATTTTGCAAGTGAGTCTAACCATGATTTCTTTACCCCATGACAATGCAAAGAGTGAGAGGCTGTGGCAGACTGAAACCCACTGGTGTCCTCTGGGCTTATCTCCATCAGCATTTTGGTGGGTAATATATGAAAAGTGGTTGAGTTTTGAAGGAGAGCTGCAGCAATTCAAATGCCGAATATTGAGACATGTGCTCTGGGTCATCAAGCGCAGAATCCAACTGGAGAGGATCAAAGCAAAAGGGTCTATTTTTGTTTTTTACATGTACTAATTACTCCAAACAAATGAGCAATGCATCTGAGAAGTAATCTTTTTTTTCAGGTTTCCATCTGGTAGAAGTCTTGTAGGTGCTGTAACTTCAGAATAATTTCAAGCTTGTACTTCTCACTGAAGACTCTGAAGTTGAAAGTGGAGTCAAGTGGAGTGTGGAAGAGCACAGATTTATTTTTCTGTCTCCTGTGTCCATTCAGAAAGACGCTAAAGCAACACGTCTCAGGGCTGTGAACACCTACACCCCGCCGCGCTGGGAACGCCGGGGTTTATAGGTTATGGAGAATCCCTTTGCATGGCTTTCACATGGGAAAAGTGTTTCTGAGGCTCGCCCTGCTGTTTCTTTTTTATCTTCTTGCTATATCAGTTAGTCTGACAGGAGACACGACCTCCCTCTGCAAACCCGGCCTCACGTAGGGAGAACATTTGTCCTGTTAGGTGGGGGACAGACACTTGCTTTCACGCGATAACACGGGAGCCCCTTCCTATTCACAGGGCTTCCCGTGCTGCCTTCCCGAGACGCGTGGAAGAGGTACCGAGGGGTGTCGTCCCTGCTCGGGTTTTCCTGGGAATAGTCAAGAAGACCAACCTCATCTTACTGCTTTCAGAGGGGTCACCTATTTTTGTGATTCCACCCCAAACACAGGATTAGGTGGTATCAGACATTAGGAGGTAAGTGCTGTCTTTTGAGAGAAATGTCAAAACTTTAACTTACCATTAAAACTTCCTTCTAATGCATCTTTTCTGGGGATTAGGAGTGTTATTATCAATTATCCGATGAAAACCCAACCTCAGCAATTTGTGGTTTCCTCACCTTGTCATTTTAGCTCTCTTATTTCTCTCCCGACTCCTGCCTGCTTTGGCAGGGTAGCAGGATGAAGCAGCAGCCGTGTAGCCTGTTAGCGAGGCCGTCCAGTGAGACACTGCAGTAGCATCATGTCTGTCCTCTCATGGAATAGACTGATCCTCGGAGCTCCCTTGCACCCTGATGTGTTCTGGTTGCTCATCCTTTGACCAGGGGCTTTGTTTATAGAGTTCTTTCCATTGAAAGTTGCATTGATAGTAGCTGTACTTTAATATTCTAAGTCTAGTAAAGACCTTCAAGCCAATTTTGAATGGACTTGACTGGAGGCTGCTTCCTTGAGAGGATCTGGGGTGAATTTCCCAGTTTTCCGTGAAGCTGAGGTTGTGCATCATTCCTGAGCCATTTCCACCCACTGAATCATAGTGTCATGAACCTGCAGGAAGGACTGGGAGCAGAAAGGGAGATTGCAGAGCTGCTGCATGCTCTTCAGGCACTGATTGTTGCAGACTGTGCATCATTCTGAACTTTTTTTTTGTATGAAAATCAGGGGTTCGCAAAATTACATTAAGTATGCTGTGCTGGAAAATAGGATCTTGTTTCTTTCCCATGGAAAATTTTGACTTTACAACTACAACTAAGAACTTGAAAATTCTAGTTGAAAACTGCAGGATGCTTCCCCAGCGCAGCTTCATGTTTTCCAGCAGAAGTGAGATAGCGCAGAGGGAAAGGGGAGTTTTGTGTTTCCATTTGGAAGGAAAGTTTCTTCCCAGTCCAAATTCACAGCAGTCTCTAGACTAGTTTGTCTTCTAGCAGGTTGCGGGTGAGGAACAGACCGTGCTTGGCCACATCTGCTCATGAGCATGCACGACTTCACTGTCGCATTTAAAGCTGCTTTGGAGTCTCTTTTTTTTTGGAGATCTTCAAAATCTGCCTGGATGTGACCCTGTGCTTTAGGTGTCCTGCTGGAGCAGGGGGATTGGACTAGATGATCTCTAGAGGTGCCTTCCAACCTCAGCCATCCTGTGATTCTGTGGATTGCCTGCACTGATGGAGATGAGACACCCTTGGCTACTAAAAAAATAGAAAACACTTACCAGGGTGTAACTGGCAATAATCTGATTTTGAGTGAGAAAGCTTTTTTTTTTTCTTCCTGAGGTTGAGAACATTTTCTGGGAATGTAAACTCTAACACTTTGATGTTGAGCGATGGGTTCGGCAGCTGTGATTCGAGCGGTGGAGGCTGAACCCGGCACGTTGCTTTCTGCAGTCTCCGTCTTGGCGGGAAGCCGGCCCCGCTCCGGGGGCTCTTGTCGGCCTCGCTGTTCCCAAACATCGTGCCCCAGCTCGCCTACAACCCGCTGGGTGCTGCTCGTATGAACAGTGGAAAAGAAACTCTTTTCCTGGGGTACCTGTAAGCAATTTGCCCCCAAAATGCAAGTTTCTCCTTCCCTTTTAGGTTCATGGAGCTGATTTTGCTCCTCTGGATGCACATTGCCCTTGAGGAGCAGCTGGGATACCAGAGGCTTTTGCAATCTCGGAGTATTTAGGGCTGGGAATCAGGGCAGTGCAGAGACAGTAGCACAAAGAGCCACCCCAGCTTCGGGATGGGAAAACTTGCAGGATTCCATATAAGATCCCAATCCTGCAAAGTGCAACCGCTGGCCCATGGCATCTATATGGAAGGGTCCTCTGAGCTGGAAACATCTCCACAGAGCTGCAGCCACCGTGTATGGTGCCTGCCCCAACGCAGGGCAAGGCACCTCCAATGCCCTTCAGAGAAGGAATTACATTTGCAAGGGATAAACTGCTCCACGCGCAGCCCATCCCTGGCTAAAGCCTCGCCGGGTAAATTAAGCCCATTTTGTTAAGGGTTTTAAATGCTGCTTGCCCATATGCAGAATTATGTCTTTAAAAAATCCAATATAAACAAAATAAATCCAGGGAGCTGAATGCATGAATCATTATTTTAGTACATATTGTCCATTCTAATCTGCAGCCCAATTGTGAAGTCATTCAAAATGCTGCTTCTCGGTAATTAGCAGGAATCTAACTCAGAGCCAATTTCTGATTAAATGCGCTTAAAATCAATAAAACATCATGAGTGATTAGAGTCACGTGTGATTAGCCCTGTCGAACAAAGCAGAATAAGTTATGGCCTCACTTTAACTTGTCAAAAAACAGAGCTGGGGGTGGGAGTGAGGAGGAACAGCTGATATTTCTATAAAGGGTTTTTCCATTTCTCTGCCTTTCTCTCCTCGCCGCTGGAGGAGTGAAAGGATCGGCCTGTTGTCTCAAAATTACAGGCTGAAGGAGAAAGTTTGGGGCGGTTCTGGCTCCCTTCATGGGTTTGTTTAAGGATATGCTGGGAAGAGCGTCTCAAATCCCGCATCGCGGCTGCAGCAGCGTTTTACCTGCATCTCCGGGACGTCTCTCTCTTCTTCACCATTCCCACCAGGAAGAGGCCTGGAGGGAGAGGGATGCGTCTGCAGGGAAGCGCCCGTTGGTGGCCCAGGGCATCTCAGGAAAGGGGGCCGGAGGGTTGATCCAGAGTTGGTCACTGGGCACAACTCTCCAGGAAAGTGTCTCTTGTCTCACGGAGCGGGAGAAGAACATCCCCTTCTCCATGTGCCAGACCTGCTGGCTGCAAACCCACTGGGGAAAACCCACCTATTGCACTCGCTGCCTTAAATCCAGTCCTGAAAGCAAAGCTCATGTCACCGCTGTCCCCCAGGGCCACGGGGAGCTGCACACTGGCCTCCCCAGCGAGTGTAAAGCGCTCACACGGCTCCAGACGAAGCCAAGAGGGGAAAAAAGTTCATTAAGACGTTGTTCTGGGGTCTAATTAGCAGCTGTATTCAGAGCCTCCAAAGGCCAGTGGGCTAAGAACACCCTGTGGCTGGATCAGCGCTATCAAGATGGCAATGTCCTTCCTCCCAAACTCTCCGTGTGCTCCTTGCAGGGAAGCACATCTGGCTCGCTGTGTAGAAATGCTCTCTCCTTGGTCTTCTTTTTTTTCTTACTGCTGTTCTTATAATCTGCTCTTCTTTAAAGGGGAAAAACATGCAGGAAGACAGGAGCGGGTCCTCTCCTCTGTAATTCTGGGAATTACAGAAATCAGCTAATTGCGGCTCTCCCCATGGCCCCGGTGCCGAGTTCGGTGCCTCAGACTTTTTTTCCCTGCTTTTCTCCGAAGCAGCTGTCGATGGGATGTTGAACATGGTGTGTTACTGCTCCTGCTGGTATTCAAGAAAAACATCTCGAGCGCTGGCTGGCATGTTTTGATTATACATTCGGGGTGAAATGAGTGCCAGATTTGGTCTGAGGAAAGAATTTTCCTCCAGATCAGATTTAGCAGGAGCTGTTGGGGGAGCTAAAAAGGGCAGCAAGGCCTTGCTGCGGAGTAGGATATAATCTATCTCTTGGAATTAATCGGGCATTTTCCCTGCGTAAATCCCCTGCTACAGAAGAGCAGAGCCCTCGGCCTTTCCTTTGCTCCCTTTCTTTGCTGTTGCTCTTTGTGACTCTATCTGTACGAACAGCCTTCAGCTTGTTCCAGCATTTTGCAAAGTGTTTTTGCAGCATGTGTTGGGTGAGTGCATGCAGAGCTGCTCACCCGTCTTTCTCACCCTTCTGCATTTGATGGTTGTCATACGATTTCATGACCTCCATGACTGAAGTGACCCCCTGTGCTTTTAATTTATTTATGCATTTTTAACAGAGGTGCAATTTAGCTTTTAATTACAGCCTCGTTATCCAAGGAGATACGGCTTGCTTGGCTCATATACCCCACGACTCTTCCAGCTTGATTTTGGAGAAAAGTAGCCCGTATTTGGGGAGAGTCAGCTAGTTTCTCTCGTTGCAGCCTTCCAGGCTACGAGCATTAATCCTCAGTATTCTCTCCCAATGCTTACTGAAGAGCAGCAGTTTTTTAGGACTCCATTTCGTTCCATGATGCCATTAGCTATAGGGTGAAGGTTGCCCATGCCCATATGAGTGATGAACCCTCTCCTCCCAGGTCGTTGCACCCTATGCACTTTGCACCAGCTTGGCCTCCCTCAAGCCCAAGCTTTTGGTTCATACATCTTCACAGCATCTTGTTGAAATATCCAGAGCTGGTTTTGAGACAGCATCCTTGGCCGTTAGCAGCCNAGCTTTTGGTTCATACATCTTCACAGCATCTTGTTGTTGAAATATCCAGAGCTGGTTTTGAGACAGTTAACTGCATCCTTGGCCTTTAGCAGCCCACTAGTAGCTCACAAAATTGGAATTCATTCAGCTGGATTTTACTTTTATTTCTCTTTTATTTTCTCCTTTTTTTCCAGGCTAGCATGCTTCATCAGTTCCCTGCGAATAGTTCTTAAAGCGTATACTATTCGTGAGTACAAGGTCTGCCTTTTTATGGGAAAAATGCAATCTGTTGCCTTGGTTTTTGGGTGTTCAAACTGTATCACGTAAACAGGATGGATTTTCAGAGCTGGATTATTTCTGTTTTTTTGCATGCACAATCTCTCTTGGCTGTCTCTAGGATACCCAAAGGTTTGGGGAGCTTTAGGAGACACCTGGCTGCAGATTAAAAGCAGACGAAAGCAGAGAGGCACCAGGCCTTTGCCATGCCCCCTCGATAGACCTGGTCCCACTTCCTCCCCTCCCTTCCCAAAGCAGGATCCATTTGCCTGACAGCTAGTCCCCAGGATGCCACCATGCTAAACTGTTTTATTAACATAACCTGAACAAGATCACCCCTGCTATTGGGTTTTCAGAGATTTTGGGGAAAGGTGTAGTATAAAGGGAAGCTGGGTTGCATTTTAAGGCAGTGGTTTGAGTTATAACACTAAATAATCATATGCCATCTCTTTGAGTAATTAACAGAGATTGCCTCAAATCTCAGAATTTAAGTATCAGGCTGGATCTTGAAAAGCAGAAGGTCTTGAGATGTCTATAGCCAACACTTCTGAAATGCCCATTCGCAAAATCAGGATGCACCTCAGAGTTCAGCTTTGGTAATTTTTAAAAGTTCCTGCTCTGCTGTTGGGATCCAGTGTTTTGATTCCCATCCCATTTGAATAGTTGCTGTGTTTTGTTCTTAGAGAGAACTTGCTATTGTTTTCTTTACTTGGAAACTGTCATTTTCTGCTTCAGATTTTCCAAAGCTCCATTGTGCGAGGTCAGGCCGGATGCACCACTAATCTAATAATCTTGAGGAATTGTTCTAGAGTATTTAATATGCACAGGGCAGCCAAGCTCTGAGTTCAGCCAGACCTAATCACTGCTCTGGAGCACAGTCAGGACTGGAAGTCTGGACCAGCCAGTGCTACAGACCAGGAGTCACCTCCCGACGTTGATTTCTCCGCTCCCTGCTCCTGCTCCATGGACCACCTTCCTCTTGGTTGATGCCGCAGGTAGCTCGGATAAATCCTGCTCTGTCCATTGGCTTTTCTCCACTGGGGCTACGGGAATCCAGACCGTGAGCTGCAGTGGAGCTCTCTACCCATGGGACATCTCGAGGCCAGGGGACATGAGTCTGAGCTGGTTGCTCCCTGCCTGTAATCTTCAATTTGAGAAGAGGGAAACCAGGCTGAAGGCAAAGGCATCAATCAGAGACATTGAACAGATGCAAAATGTTAAAAAAAAGGCAAAAAAAGAAAAGCTGTGAGCTGGCCCGTAGCGCTGATTAGCCAAGGGCACCCATCTAAACATGAGCAGGGTAGGTTTCCTGCAGGACAAGGCAGCGCTGCCCCAGCAGGATGAGCGTTTCTTTTCAACGCCGAAAATAGCGTTTGCTAAAATACACCTTCGTTGTCCCTCCCAAAATGTAAATGCTCGTAGCTACCTCTGTGAAAACGCGGAGCGGTTTTGTGGCAGTAAGTAGCAGATTCTTGGCTACGGGAGCCTCCGTGCAGCAGATGGGTTTTTTGGAAAGTGTCACTTGCGGAGCCCAGCTGGTAACCACAGCTGAGAGCTCCCGGTGGCAGCGCCGAGGACTCAACTGCTGCAGCGGCCCCCGTTTCGCTGGAAGCAGCGGCTGGGCTGCTGAAAATCCCCCTCCTTGGACTGATGCTAAGCGGATATGATTCGCCACACCCTGAGAACCGGCCTAATTTAGCTAATTCTCCATGTTTGCCCTCAAAAAGCAGGCATGCAAACAAACAGCAATCCATATTAACCGTAATATTGCTGGAATGCTTGGCAAATAATTCAGGTTTCTAGTATTTTCGGTCTCTAACAAGTGCCTCTGTGTGGGGTCTGCTGAAGATTTTTCCTCCCCCAGGTTCAGGCACTGTTTTGGGGGGCTTTGACACGATTTGGACACCTCTTTCCATTGCTGCCCAAGGCACCAGGAATGGGAATCTCCCTGCGCTGCAGGAAATGCCGGCATTTTCCAGGAGTGCTCTGCATCACGCCAGGAGCCGGGAGCACTAAAGGATCTTATTGAACCAAAGGGTGGAAGAATGTTTAAAATCACACATGTCCAAAGGAAAATCTGTCAGCAATTCCCCTCAAAAGTAAACAACGCAGCATATGGGGAACTCTGTTGTTGCCGTTGGTGCTATTGAAATCTTCATGTGCCCAGAAAATTTTGAAGAAATGACATTTTCAGGCAAAAAGGGGGAAAGCACTTGGCATTTTTGACCATTTGTACTTAGGACCTGCTCAGTTTTGACTTCCTCCCTGCTGAGACCTGGATGCTTTTCCCGCAGCACAAATGACTGTTATTTTCTGTGTTTTTTCCTGATAATAACCGAAAGCACCTCCAATCTGCGACACCTGCACACTGGTTTTTTATATTTTAACCTTCTCTGATTTGAAGAAAATGCCTCTCTCCAGCCTCATCTGAATGCTGTTTAACCCTCCTTTCTTGATACTTTCTGTGTCCTCAAACTTTGTTTCTAAAACTTACTTTTTGTGCCCATGCCATATGTACACCCACCTGGATGTGTTATATGATTTGTTATGTTTTATGCTGTGCTAAATGCTATGCACACACACCTAACCATGATGTGTTATAAGTAGAGATAGCTGTGGATTTTCCATCCTGTCATTTTCCAACAGAAAAAAAAAAGTTGATTCAAAAAACATTGATTTTGTTCTGTGAAAAAAAAAATACATATATATATATATAAAGACCTTACATACAGCCTCCCAAATATAGCTATCACTGGGAAAATTGAGATGAAATATTTCATTTTGGGATGGATTGATTGATGGCAGGTAGAATACTGAATGTTTTAACTAGGTGTTTTATTTTTCATCATTTCAACTAAGTGTTAATGTGCCTGAAAAGCAGAGAGTACTGGGCTGCCGCTGGGGGTGAGTTTGGGTCTGAGTTTAGTACAGTACTTACCATGCTTTTGGGGAGCACTAAGGAAACTCCTCATTTGTAAAATCGGCCTTTTGAACCATTTTTATGGAGGGGAGAGAATACCAGCCTTCCTGTGGCTGCCTCTGCCTGCAGGGAGAGCAAAGGAGGAATCTGCAGTGATTTTGCTGTTCTTCTGGCACGTTGAGTGGGTCAAGCAGCTGATGAAGAAGCTGGTTAGTAGTTGATCCCTACAAATGAGGGAGGCAAGTATGTAACCCGATTTTTTTGAAAAATTAATTATAAGAATCATTACTATTCAGACAGCAGTGAAAGGCTGGCAGTACAGGTGGTTTTGATTTGCTTTCAGAGCCCTGCAGGACTCTTAAATGCAGAGTGATCCTGTTGCTGCCTGTGAGAGCTCACCTGCAGCTACTGAGCAATTCTCCTCTCCTCCTCTGCCTTAAAAAAAAACACAAAAAAACAGTGAGTAGTTAGTCCTTTCTCTTGCCCTTTTTCATCTTCCCCTTTGCAGAACAGCTCAGAAGGGCAAGAAGTTCCTGCTCCCAGGCTTGAAGAAGGAAAAGGGAAAGGAGATAAAGCAGCTGTTAGCCAAACTGATGAGTGAAACACCCTAACAGCTCAGAAAGCTGGAGAACACCAGTTGTGTGGGCAGAAACAACCCAAGGTCTCTTCTCTGCTTCCTGGTGAACTCACTGCATGACACTGGGCAAGTAATGTCACCTCCACGTGCCCTATTGCCCTGTGAGTACAATGTGGACAATCACATTTCCTACCTCAAAGTGTGTTGGGATGTGCTTGGGTGCTGTGGTGATCCCAAGGCAGTGGAGATGGCACTTAATGCATAGATTTTGGAGGGAAGAAAAGGGTAATTCCTATTAACAGCAGCAAGAAAGATCTTCAGCTTGAGGGGGTTGAGGGGTTTCTTTAGTTTTGCTCTTCGGAAGGATTGTTTGCTTTTAGGCACCCGTCTTTGCCTGGTGGTTCTATGTGCTTCCGAGCCCCATGTCCTACAGCCTTCAGGGCGAGAGAGGAGCCAGGCTGGGGTAGAGGACATGCTGGGAGGTTGGCTAAGGACAGGGGCCACCAGCGTCCTGCAGCGGCTCATTCCCAGCATGGAGCCAGCAGGACCATCCTCCCCACCACGGCCTGGAGTGACGAGAACTGGACAGTCTCCAGGCTGCTAAATCCTGGAGTCTTCATCAGTATGCTGAGGATTAACTGCAGATATTTGCCAGGCAACGCGTGCATCCTAACAGCGAACGCGTGGGGCTACGTGGCTCCTCTTGAATCCATCGGCAGAGGGAAAAGCGACACTTTCCTGCTGTCATGCCTTCTTTCACTCTTTCTTTTTTTTCTTCCTCATCATTTACCAAAAATTTACGTGTAGTCTCACCCCATAGAGCAGGTTTGTTTGGATCTGATTAGATGAGCTTTATGTAGTTGGGGGTACGAGCAGCCATAGGATCTGAGCTTTCTTCTGGGACACCAAGAATTCTCTGTTTGCTACATCTTGCCTTTTTTTTGTTAAATCAGGGTGTATACTAAAAATCTAGTGCACAGACTGAGTGATAATATACTTTAAGAGATTCTTTCATTGCTTTCTCACTGTTCCTTATATAGGATTTGGATACCATATATTACCCAAGACAAAGAGTTATTTAGATGATTTGATCTCTCCCCTGAAGATGAGTTGATTGAGGAGTGTATTCTTTTTCTATAAGCAATTTTCTTTTAGCATTTAGATGTGCTGGAGAAGGAAAAACACCTCTTCCATAACTGCAGCCTCATCTGTGGTCTAGCTCCGGTCCTCTAAAAATTGTTGCAGCTTTCTGAAACTTCTGTTGTGGAGAAAACATGTCATTATGGCCCATTACGTCTTATTTAACGGGCAGAAGCACCTTTGCTACTACTCTCCTGCCTTCTGTTTCCAGTGAGTGACAAACATCTTCCACAGAGAATATTGCTGATCGCCAAGCACAGTGCAGAATTGTTGCTTGTTTCCTATTCTTTCTCAGAGATGCACCAAAAATAGAAACAGCTGCATCTTTCAATAGAGTGAGATTTCAATAATGTTGCTGTACTTGAAATAAAATGGGAAAGCCGTGCTGAGAGAGGGTTTTGATCTGGCAGGTACAAACGGGTTCAAATCTCAGAATTCTGCAGCAGATGTAATTCTAGATTTCCCCTGACCCAAAGTTCAAAATATTTGAATCCCGGATTCTCGTTTCTTATTTTAAAGATGGGGACATTAACACAAAGGATTACTTTAGGCTGCTCAGTGAATGCTCTAATCAGCCGATGCTGGTGGTGGACAGATTTAGCAGACCAGTGATTGCCAGATGATTTCAATGAGATTTTAAACCAAGAAAGTTAAGAGGCTGTTGCTTTTCTTCCTTAACCCCTAATACTTCCAATGATTTAACTGGTTCGAGTGGAATTTACTAAAATTGTCAGGACTTTTCAAAAGGGTAAAAGTTAAAGCACCTTCTCATTGCAGCTGTTGAAGGAGATCTGTAGAAGATTTGATTTGGCTGTGAATCTACATAGAAATACAATAAAAGGCAACTCCCAAATCTATCCCACTCCATGATGTTGTGTCCTGTTGTATTTATCTTTTTAAGGATGAATCTGAGATGTTACTAAACATGGACACTGAGTTAGTAGCAGTCTTAAGTACATAGTAAAGCTGTTTGTTAATTAACACAAGAATATTATTGAATCAGTGAACCCCAAAGTGATTTTTGCGTAAGAAATGAACTCAGTGAAGCTTTGTGATATATCACCTCCCATAGCTTGAAATATATGGAGCTCAGATGCACTGCCATGGTCATCACCCAACATGGGGCCGTCACGTCATGGTGGCTCCCTGGGAGACATGAGAGGAAGCCGGAGATGAGGTTGTAGCTGTTTCTTAGTGCCCGATCAGTGTGAGTTTGTTCCTCTAAGTCTGCCCAAGGCTGCTCAGAACAGTTTGGAGCATGGTTCTTGCTCGGTTCCTTGTTGCTGCTAATTCAAGGTTTTCCTTGGGATCACATCTCCATTGCCCTGTCCTCCTGCTCCTCGTGTAGGTCCNGATGCACTGCCATGGTCATCACCCAACATGGGGCCGTCACGTCATGGTGGCTCCCTAGGAGACATGAGAGGAAGCCGGAGATGAGGTTGTAGCTGTTTCTTAGTGCCCGATCAGTGTGAGTTTGTTCCTCCAAGTCTGCTCAGAACAGTTTGGAGCATGGTTCTTGCTCGGTTCCAAGGTTTTCCTTGGGATTACATCTCCATTGCCCCGTCCTCCTGCTCCTCATGTAGGTCCCCCTGGCCTCCCAAAGGCCATTCCTTTGAGACAGTCACATCCCTCACTACTTGGGTTCATTTGTCACGTCCCCCAGCTTACTCATTGCACGGTGATGCCTATTTACCGATTCTAACGTTTCCTCGTTAGCCATTCCCTCCAGGCCCATTAATAGCTATAAATCCCCGAACGAGAGGCCGTGGTACAGCTGACACGTGGTAATTAGGCAGCTGAACACAAAAATAATGAGCGCGATGCTCTGTGGATCTCCTTCCCCCCTCAGCAGTGCAGGCCAGCCCCACTCACGACACTGCAGCCATCGTCACCGTGCGGGTCTGCGAGGATGCAGGGGTCCCCTCAGCCAAAACCAGCAGCCCATAGACCTGCTTTCTAATCCAACCCTGCACGCCTTGCTGCCCCAAAATCACCTCGTTTCTGCCTGGCTCGCTCTCATCTTTGCTTTTTTTCCTGCCTTTCTGCTTTCTCCTTCCTCTCCCCACCAGCTCAAGATGGGCAATATTTGGCTGAAGCAGATGCCTTTGGTGCAGTGGATCTGTTCTCCACGTGTGCATTTATTTGTAACCCTTAAAGACATACTCAGGCATATTCTGACAATATTTTTATATGCCTCATATTGACCTAGACGTTGTGGCACTTAACCTCATTTCTCCCTTGTTTCCCTCTCATATGGAGACCAGCCGAGCTCCCACTGCTCATCTCAACCTGCTATCACAGCCACAAATCCTTCTGCCTGGGTGCCCGGCCAGCTTGCTGCACAGTACCTACATTTAAGGACCCAGCACCATGCAACACAAATTCGGTCCTGCCCGGTGTCACTAGCCAAGCTGGAGCTAGGAGGAGGTAGGAAGATGCTTCCCCTGTAGCATCTTTATTTCTCTCTTTTTATTTTTTCCTGAAGCAATGTATCTTGGCCACATTTGGCTTAAATAGACCCTTGATCTGCTTTGTTTATGGTAATTTCTTTATTCCTGTGAGAGAGAGAAGGACGCCAGCACCGCACTGACATTGTTATGGGACTGCAGATGGGCAGATGGCTTGAAAAAATGATTGCAAGATTTCGCTTGCACTCTGGGCCTGTCTTTCACATTTGGGTGCAAAGACCAAGTTTGTCTTCTGTCACTGGGAGCCGAATTTAGATTCCCTGAAACTTGAAATCACTTTGAAGACAAATCCCCAAGGTCAGCGACGCCACAGATTTGGAGGTTAAGGATTTGAGGTTAAGAGCTGACAACTAGGATGTAGAGGCAAGATTATGGAAATGAGGATCTGGCGCAAATTCACTCTTGTTCCCCCCTTGTAACCTGCTAATGACATTAGCGCCCGTCTTTGACAGGCCCTCCTTGAAGTGGAACTCAGATGCTAAAGACGCTTTTACGAGTCCCCGAGACACATGCACTAAAACATGTGGGCAAATCTGCTAAGACTCAGATATGGGACGGAGTCCTCAAGAGCCCGGCATCGACTTAAAAGAAATGAGCTGAGATAAGCAAGGAAGCAAAACCCACTTGGTGGGTGGTTGCCCACCGTGGCACCCAGTGCTGTAAAAGGGAGGCTGCATTTCCTCCCGTGCTCTCGATGGGTTATTGACTGCACTAAATTAAAAATTCAACCTTCCCCTCTCCCCAGGGAGCTGCAGCCCATCTAAGATTCCCTCTTACAGGTGAGAAACTGAGGTTCGGAGCGGCTAAAGCCAAGATGGTCAAACATCACCCGTTCACGCTGCCTGCCTGACCGGAGCACCCATCTCCAGAGCCCGCGGGGCAGGGGCACCTTGTGTGAAACTGCTTGGTCGTGGTTAATGCAGGTCACTGCTCTGAGGTCACTCAACTCGTTTACCCCAGGGAGAGCTGCCAAAACCCGTTCGCTGCTGAAAATGTTTGCTCTAAGTCCTGATCAAGGACAGCTGGACAGGAGTTTTCTAAGGAGATGCTTTTAGCTTCTCTTGAAGCCGATGGACCGAGCCACGGGACTTTCTCCTCCTCCCCTTTTTGTCTGTAGGACTTCTGAGCCTGGTAAGACCAGATTCACCCTTTCCTGTGGCTTGATTATAGAAAGCAGGGGGAACTGCTCTTTTTCTTTTCCATGGATATTGAAAAGCTTACGTTTTTTTAACTGTAAAGTGAATGAGATGCAGTCTCTTAAGTTCAGCAAAGAACCCATGTGGATGTATATGCATGGATAAATAATACATATGATGAGGGTGTTTGAACAACACATACTATTAACCTGCCTGGAAGAACTGCCATTCCATTGATCTCAGATACACGAATTGATGGCCTTGTTATGAATTTTCTGATGCCTCAGCTCTGTAGCTTTGAAACATTCATTCAAAGCAGCTATAGTTTTACAAATAGATTTTTTTTTTCAGAAATAGAGTTTTTCCATCTGTTTGTTCCATTTTCCCATCTGTTCCTCCAGTCTCATAATTTTGTTCAACCTGTTTATGAAGATTGCCTTTAAGTGGAGATATATATATATATATATGTGTGTGTATATATATGTGTGTGTATGTGTGTGTGAGAGTATTCCATTCCATTTCAGGATAATTGTTTCTTACACAATTATTTGATTTGTTCTTAAATTGCCTTTCTACCACCCTGGGCACTTTTTCCACTGACCCATTTACCTTGCCAGGACACATTTTCATCCATCAGCCCAACCATGGGCTTTGAGGCCACAAGGAGTCATTGCTGGACACATGGCAATTGCTGCAGTCTCCCATTCCATTTGCATTTTCCCAGCTGTTAAATAACTTTCCAGCTGGGCTAGACTGTGACATGTGGCCAAAGTCACTTGGGAAACCCTGCGTGCGCATCCCAGAGCGAACACGTGGTGGGTGCCACTGTGTTGCATCCGCCTGAGTGCTGCAAAGGGGAGCAATGCAAGGATGTTTCCAATTTTTTGACTGTCCCTTAATTTTGGTGGTAGGTCTGGGGCCATGGCACCCAGGGCATGAAATGAAGCTCCTTGCACTAGTTTCTCACTTCATTGGCTTCATGAAATGGCGGGATTCAGGTACCTGTTGGAAAACCCCATTCAGCCAGACTATTGCTGTCTGCCACTGTGGATGCTCTCACATTATGTTGACTTTTGGCCACCAGTTCAAAAGTAGCTCTGGAAATGCATGAGTCTTAGTGCAACCCAGGTGTTCCTCAATGATAGGATATTTAAAAAAATAAAAAAGAGTTCTCAGGCAATCTGGAAACCCGAGAAGTGTAGATAAGCAGCAGATAAATTGAGAATTAAGAATAAACTGCCACCAAGTAAATTGCCTCAGTGGAAAACCTCACAGGAGATGACCTCCCACCGCCTCCCAAGATTTCTGTTTACCAAAGAGTCTGGAGCTTCCAGGTCAAGGCAAAGAATTAGGAACCTGTGGCAAGCCCCAGCCCATGTATGATCAGTATGGAAAAAATCCTCAGGAATCACTAACCAGTATTTTATTGCAGCTATATCAGAAACTGGATTGGATTCATCTCCCTGTAATTGTGTTAATTGTCTGAGAGACACAAGTAAGTGCTCTTCTAAGAGCTGTATCATTTCTCCGACAAAGACAGCACAAATTTGCACTTCTCCAGGTCCCCCCCAAAACAATCTTTGATTTGTCAAAATAATCCTTTATGTAGAGGAATTGAGAGTTTGGAAGATATCCAAAAATGTGCTAATCTGCACTTTTTACACTTCTCTTTATGTGAGGGAGGAGGGGAACTAATAATAAGCTTGTAAATCATGTGGTTAAGTTTAAAGAGAAAAGCCTCGGGAAAGTTTTCCAGGCTCCTGCAAGACATTTTGTTTTTATTCCTGCTGTCTCCACAAGACTTTTGCCTTCTACCGTTTGCCAGAGGGAGGAAGATTAGAAAAATTCTACTGGCCTGTCATCACAAGTGACAGTGGTGAAGCAGTTTTATTGTTATCGCTTTCCTTCTGGTAGAAGGAGATCAGACCCTCCACTTAGCAAGAGAAAAGGCCTCTTCTCTTTTGTTCCAATGCACTAAGCAAGACAGCTATTTGTAGTTTTTTTCCTTCATATTGAAGTTAAAGATGTGCATTCCTGGACCAGGAAGATGGTGTTGCTCCACCACTCAGGTCTTGCAGAAAGTTTCTACTGCAAGAACGGAGCTGTCCCTGACCATCATGCAGGACTTCCCCAGAACCACTCAAGGCAGGCAACAGCAGAGTTGCCCTGGCAATCCCACCTAAATGCAGCATCTGATTTCGAAGTTTTATACTTCTGGTCTGAGGAATAAACCTCACCCATTGCCAGAGCCCGTGGGGGCTCCATGTCAGGGTGGCCTGTCACCCGTGGCCATGGACCACAGCAGCCCCTTCTCTTGGGCTTGGAGGTGGTTTTATTGCAGGGTGACTTGGAGCTGTGCAGAAACAAGCCCTGGATTTACCTCCAAGGACAAATGTTTGGGCCACTGGCCCTTGGACAGGCACAAAAGGCCACTGCTCAGGGCATTGTCTCCAGCACGGTGTAGTTTGATAAAAGCTTTTCTCCATTACCAACCTGCGCTGGTTTGGTTCTCTTTGCAAAAAGCAAGGACTCTGTACAGTTTGCTGCTAAATCCCCCCATATAAGCATTTATTTTAATTTCATAAAAGGTCTGCTGAATAAGAAAGTTTCTCCCTTTAGGTAATGATGCATTCACCCTTGCTCGTGGTATGTGATATTCCAATAGTTGACTTGTTTTTACAGTTCAGCTTCCCTATGAAGCCGCTCATGTGCGGTGCCAATGCTGCTGGTGATGAATTTCTTACAGAGCTGACTTGAGCAATGTCTTCCTAAAGTAATCACTATTTATCTCCCCAGCGCCTAGCCGAGTATGTCATCCCCAGGACCTTTCACCGAGCATCCATCAGCAACGAGCTCAAGCTGAGCGAGACACTGCCCTGTTCCAGAGCCTAAGCACATCAAATGCCTGCGTTGTAACTAATTATTTCTATTGGCTGATTGCTTTTTAGTTTGTCCATTTTATAGGTAAACAGATTTATCTTAGGAAGGCAAAGGTAATAATGAAGCTGTTTGTTATTCATTGCCTTCCTTCGGAGGCTGAAAGGCTGAGCACCAAAATAGAGAAGGTTTAGCCTTACAGAAAAGTCACTTGATTTTCACACACATGAATAATGAGCAGCCCAGATTGCCAGGAAAGATCAGGAAAGCCGGAAAAAATGGTATAACCTCCAAGCAAGACTCCTCATAAAAAAGATAATATTAATGATCTGGACTCCCATGCCCATTTTCTTGTGGACCTCTGTGTTTTAGAAAGGAGCTATTTCTAATTGGCAGATCCCTGAAAGGACCTGGGTTTGCAGTGCAAGGAGACCACCATTTAGAGCCCCCTCAGCCATTTCAAGATCATTGGTGTTTTGTTATGTTCAACTCACCCTTATGTTGCCAGGAGCGAATCAGAGCACCTGCATCTCGTAGACATCCCTCTGCCTGCCTGGCAGTTCCAGATATTTACGCCTGGTTTGGACTGCAAAAACCCTTAAAGCTGTATCACAGCACACAGCCCATGGCCAAGGAGATCATAAAAGCAGTGCCTGACCCAGGGAGCTTGCAGCTGGGAAACTGCAAGAAGAAGGGAGGAAGAAGGCAAAAAAGGAGACAGCAACACACTCTGGACTGGTAAAATAAGCTGTGTCCAGACATTCATATTCCTGGTGGAAGCCATATCCTGCCCACAGGATCCTGCAGAACTGGAGCTCAGCCCCAGTGCTGAGACAGCAGAGACGTGGCCATAAAGTGGTCAGGTGCCAGCCAGCACGTTGCTGCTATGGTGACCTGCCAGTGTCGCCTCTTTCTCTACAGGATGCAGTTTCTGGCACATCTCAAGCACGTTCAGACCCTGAAAATAAAAAGCGTAAAAAGCTAAGGGCAGAGATATGCAGAAGTGGCTAGAGCTGCCCTCAGTTTAGCATGACCAGCCTTGGAGTTCTCAATAGGTTTGAGAAGCATGAAGCTTTCAGTAGGGCCTGCACATAGCAGCCCTTCAGAGGGCAAAACCTTGGGTTCCTGAAGTCTCCTCTTTAGGAAGGCCCTTTCTCCCCGCCTTTCCATCCCTGCAGAAAGCTGCTGTCATTGGGAATGTCACTGCTGGATTTTCCTTTGGGAAGGAGGCACCTGCTTGCCCTCAGGGTGGAAGCAGGGTGGGAGCAGGAGGAAATTCTCCACGGGTTCCTGGCTGCTGCGTGAGGGCCGCGCACACGAGCTGGGTCCGACAGGACAGCTTTGCCGTTGGGTTTTGGTTGGCCTCCCATGCTAAGCTTGCAGCTGGCAAACCTGCTCGCCTGCCCTCCCGCAAAGTCCTGCTCCGGCGAGAAGATGCCTCCTCCTGCTCATCCCTGCTTGCCATATTGATTGCAGCAGGGTAGCATGGAGATGAGCCAGGCAGAAAGCCAGCCACCCTTGGGAGTGATTAAAGAGCACGCCAGAAAGCCTGGAAGCGAAGGAGAATAGGCTGACACTCAGGAGCCAGTGGATTTGGAGCAAACTGTACCCCTTTCCTCCACCCCATCCTAGCCCCGTGCCCAGGATGCTGCAAACGGCGCCTCTTCTTCAGCGCAGCGCTGCCCACCCCAAAAATAAAAGCAGCATCATATCAACCCCTGCATAAAGGGGAACAAAGTCCCCAGGATGGGGACAATATCACCATTGTGCCCAGATTTGCAGGCTGATTATGCAGAGCGCAGCCAAGGAAAGGTAAGGCTATGACCCATTGTTTTCGTGCGATCAATTGAATACTGTCATTTGCATTTAAAACGTTCCGGATTCGCACTGTCAATATGCCAAACAGCTGCTCTGGCTTTTCAGCATTCCGTGGTGACAATCACACTATCGTACATCATTGGCACCAGGATCTGCAATACTCTCAGTGTCAAAATTTTGTGGGTTTTTTTTTTTTTTTTTTTTAGGAAAAAAAAATCCCCCCTCCCCCCGAAAATACCCAAACCTGTGAAAAATCCGCTTTTAAAATGATTGCATTTGATGCTGCTAACCAGGCCTTCGCAGATGCCAACATATCAAAATTCATCTCTTTTCTTCCTCTCCTACAATTAAAAGGTAGTTAAGAAAGAGGCTGTTCCTGATAGATCCACCTTCTGTTTTCTCCTTTGTATGCGTATTATTCATTAGCAGTCTAATAAGAGTTTCAAAATGCTCTGTGCCTCTGCCAGCAGGGCATATGTATGTAGACATGTGCTTGTGACAGATAAGTACATAAACAGCATATTGGCACCAGAAAGACATCTGTGCCTAGAAAAACGCTTGTGATATGTACATAAATGACATTTTAGCTCTAGTCAAGTCCTTGTGGCTTTGAGAGGAATATGTGACTGTACTCTTCTCTGTGAATACTGAAAAGGTGCATCTTAGGAAGGAGGATATTTTAGAGGTTTGCTGGGGTACGGCATTGCCACGCTGCCGCTTGCAAAGAGCGTGAGCTACAGGATGGGAGCTGCATGGATGTCAGGCATCATGGATGGCTGACATGGACACTGCAGCAAGATGCACCCCAAAATCTGCTGGTTCAATACACCTTCATGGGGACCGTCTTGCAGGATGGGTCATTGCATGATGTGGCGGATGCCAGTGAAGTCCCTGGCTGTGTGGAGGGTAAAGGTTTGGTCCAAGGACCAAAAATGAGAAGAAAACTCGGGGTCTGTGGCTCATGGTTTGAGGGCGCAGCGAGTGCTCTCAGCAGTGCTTTTTGCAGCCTCCTTTCCTTATCGGGTTGACAAATCTGAACCGAATCCCTTTACTGCAACTGGCATCAACATCACAGAATATTATGTCTATCATCAAAGAAGGGCGCTGGGTCATATTTTCTGGGATCTTTTCTGGATTGCCCCACTGGCCAACCCTCAGGGGTACTCACCCCACCTGGTGTAGGCACACCACACGTCTGTGCACCCCTTTGTGGTCTCAGCTGTCTCTCTTGCAGTTTTAACTGATGCTGGAAACTCAGTCAGGACCAGGAGTTAATAGGTGAGAATTCAAGGAGATTCCCAGAAAAAACTGGAGAATATTTACAGCTACTTTTTGGTAGAAGTGAGAGAAGATGCAAAACAGGAGGCACGTTAGTGTTGTCCACAAATGCAGAGGAGTCAGTTCAGCATCTCCTCCCTGGTGTTAGGGTTGCAGCCAGTTTCTCAGAGGAACCTGAGCCCCCATGGGTGCACTTGAGTCCTGGTGGAGTCCCACTAAGGGCAGCAGAAATGGTACCTTCAGATGTGTCTGGTCCAAGCTTGCTCTGGAAGGTTTGACTCCCCCAGGACTCTGCCGATTCCTCATTTTCTGTGTTTGAAAAAATTGCCTATGGATTTCTGCTGCTTCAGTGAACCAAGCTCAAGAGACATGAGTATCCAGAGCCGCCATTGCCATTAGGACCTGGAGTGGATGGCAAAGCAGCCACTGCAGGTGAAAGTCCCTTAGGACATGGTCTCACAACGCAAATGACGGTGATAAGAGACTTAAACCCATTGCTGTTTGCCAAGGATGAAAGTTATATTGCTCTTTTGTGCCTGATACATGGGGAAAAAAAGAAGCTACCTATAAGTCAGAGTGGCCCCATTAATTTAATTGATATATGTCAATATGTCACCGAAACATCCACTCCCAGGTATGTGGAAGGCTGACACCTGTAGTATCCTCCTAGCTATGAAGACTGCGAGGTGAATTACAGTGGTGGATGAGCTGTTACTTGATCGAAAAAAAGCATTCGGGGTTGGGGGAAAAATTGTCTCCAGTCATTCTCATTTTGCATGTGATTTTTCCTACATATGTTTCTAATCATTAAGAAATTCTGTAGCTTAAATAATGCTCTGAAAGTACGGTAACTGTTGGACTACATTCTGTTGTAATCTTATTGAATTTCACTTCTCTGGAAAAAATAATGGGATACTATATCTTGAAAAACAAATGGTAATTACATTTTTAACAGAATGTTTCTCTTTGTGTTCAAAACCTTCTGCACACAGTTAGACTTCTAGCCAGGGAAGAAGGTACAAAGCATATGGGCCAATTTCTGTCTGTTGGCTGTTCAAGATGCCTTAATATTCAAGCAGTGATGTTTGTGTGTCCATGCAATATGGCATTGTGTATCTACCATGGGATCCGGCAGCTCAGGTGGGGTGCTCACCAAGTCATGTATGGGGGTCAGAAGAGGTGCTCTAGGAAGAAGAGGGGAAGGTGAATTTATCCTTGTAGGGGGTCTACAAGGCCTCCAGGTCCACTACAGATTTCTGCCTAAATTTCTCAATTGCAGTTTAAGAAGAACCACAACATTATGTCCCTGATAGGTCTTGAGCATACATCCACTAAGCATCGGGCACTGCTCCAAAATAACAGGATGTTGCCGCTTGGATCCTGTACAGACTACAAATTAGGAAATGTCCAACACTTCTTCCCAGTTCATGCATGATGGTGATGTGACTTTCTGAGCACATTCGGGATCTGCACATCACTATGTGCTGAGAACTGATTTGGTTAAAAGCCATGGGCCAGCAATAGCATCATTGCAATGAAGTTTTATGACAGGCTGCTGCTGCTGTTTACTGAGGTTAGGAGAACGCTGTAATACGGGAATGCTCCTTCTCAGTTTTTAGTAAATCTGGCATGTTAAGGCCTTTGTGAAGAGATAGGTTTGGACATGTGAAGCTTCAAGGGAAAGTAAAAGGCATGAGGTTTCTGACTAACAAGACACATGTGAGTACATGCAAAATGTGCTCCTACGGCTAAAAATAACATTTCTCCTGTCAACCACGATGCATCCACCCCCACAACACCACCCAGAAGAACACATTAGCACCTTGGCTTTGCACGCAGCCCAATTCACAGCAGCCACAAGTGGTACAGTGATCTGCACTCTGTGCGTACTGACAAATCATATGGCATGAGGAGGAACAGAGGAGTGAAACTGGGCTAGCAGAAGTTGACGCCTTATCATCACAGTCCCTTTGAGCATGCTGTAGGCTGACACCTCCACCAACAGAGCCATCTCCCTGATGCCAGGATTAAGAGCACAAGCCCACTATGCTTGTTTAGCCTTTAGTAAGCAAGGATCGGTTCATCCCATGGGGAAGTTTGGAAGAGATACATCGACCCAAGGAGTTTTAGGAACTCCATGGATGCATGGGGACAAGCAAACAATACTCAAGCATCACTGCTCATAGCTGTTATACAGGAATGGGTAAAATATGGATTGATAGATTTTTTGGTGGATAGTGGGACCCAGAAACCTGTAAATATGATTTCAAAACAAAAGCTGTTGGATTCCAGAGAGTCCTCACCCTAAATAACATCCTACAATAACTAAGGGGCAGGTGTGTCCTACAGCCTGCATGTACTTCTACTATCACTGAAGTCACCAAGGCAATGAAAAACTTTCTCTTCTAAAGGAGAGAAGAGACTAGAGAAATGTCAACATTTTTGGCAAAAAATTATTTCCCATGAAAAAAGACTTTTTCTAAAAAAAAAAAAAAAAACTTTCTGAGAAAATACTCCAGCCAATAAAAATATATCGTTCTTGTGAAATTTTCACCAAGATGTCTAAGAAAATCATCTTAAAATCATTATTGACAGTTTTGCCTCAATAGACATGTAGGTCACTGGCAAAGTACAGTTTTTCAAAGGGAAAAAAGAAGGAGCTGGAAACAAGTTGTAGCTGAAATACTGGCAGCTGGTATGAGGTTGGTTCCCGGACACGGAGGTCACTCTTGGTCTGGCTTCAGCCGTGCCCAGGACAGCACGAAGCTTTATTCAGAGGAGATTTTCAGAAAACCCAGGAGATTTAAATGCATAAGTTCCAATCTCTCCTTTAGCTAGCAATCTCCTGAGCCTATGTTCTCACCCTCTGAACTAAGCTCCTTTAACTCTCATTTAAGTGGCTGGGCAGAGCCTTGGGCTCTGTCCCTCCAGGGCTTCCCCCTGCCTGAACTTCACCTGACTCCAGCAGAGCCTGGTGGCCCTCGGAGCACGTCGAGGGCATTCGGCCCTTTGCAGAAGGTGCTTAGCCCTTAACAGGATCAGCCCTTTTGCGACTCAGTTGGTGTCCATCACCTCAGATGCCTTACAGTTTTTTATTTATGCAACGCCCACCATATGTATTTAGCCAAGTAAGCTGCTTTCTCCTAACCTCAAATGTTTTAATGCTTATAATCCCAGTCAGGTATCTGTATAAAGGAGCTCCCTGTAAAAAGCACAAGGCAGGCATATTCTCCCGTAAGGAAGTTCAGGCACTTGGCAGGGGTGTAAAGCTGTAGCTTTGCAAGATTGCTTTTGTTTGGCCAAATGTTTGAGATGTTGGCATTGCTTCTTGAGGTCCCAGTTTTTTAGCTGAGTTATTCTGCAGGTCTTCTGGCAATAGCTGTATGTAAGAAGGTGGCTTGCCCATGGCAAGTTCTGTCCCCGTTAAGCAATCAGCACCTTAGCTTGCTTGCTCTTCAAGTTCAGCAGGTTTTTCACGTGTTCCTTACTCCTGTTTCAGCAAGATTAACACCAGCACCAAGTACGAGGTCCCTCTCTGGGATGAAAACCTGCGAGTTCATCAGCAAAGATGCAGATTCCATTTTGGCCCATTTTACCTTCTCTGCTGGAGAAGCTGAATGGTCAAATTCTCCTGGTAATTCTGGTCACGTTTCTTTTGATTGTTGACCTTCTGAGAAAGAGGCGTCCCAGGAATTTCCCTCCAGGGCCACAGGTTTTTCCTCTTGTGGGAACCTTTGTGGATTTTAAGCGGCCTCTCCACCTTGCGCTGCAGAAGGTAAGAGCTCCACGGATGTTTATGTTACTTGTAATATTATACCTCTAAGGGAATTCTGTCACTAAACCTGAGAAGCAGAGGCAGCCTCTGAATAACTAGCTATATATATATATGTAAAACCCTTTGAAGTAGATGGCAGTTCTTGGTTTTATCCTTCCTGTCACCACTCCTTCCAGATAAGTCTGATGGAAAGAATCCTGAGGAAGAAATCCTACATGTTCCTCCTCATTCTTCTCATCTGACCATGGGGGCTTCTTCTGCCTGAGCCGGAAGAGTGTCCTTTGATAAATGAAGAGCTTCAACTATACAAAGCATCTCTGAAAATTTCAGTGTCCTTCTCTATGCTCAGAGTACCAGATTTTCTCCTATTGTGTATGTGAAAGAAATATTAAGGACCAAAGTTAAATATCCCTGTGATGACTTCTGTCTCACAGAAAGAAGTGGAGACAGGTCTAGACAGGTTGCCAGAGCCCTGACTTTCCCAAAGGCAATGAGGGTGCGATAAATTATATGTACTGGGAATCTGTGCTGAAAGATGTACATCAAGTTCTGACTTGCTGGTTACATATACAAGTGTCTCCCAAGGGACTCTCTGGGGAGGACTGAGACAGCCACCTGCCTGCAAAGCTTTAGCCACCACCGTGATAATTATGCTTGTACATACAACACTAGGTTGGGTATGTTGGGGTAAAAATAATACCCAGCTATCCCATTCATGAAACTCTTCAAGAGACATTGCCAAAACTCTCAGGCTCCAAAACAGCCTCCTTTTCCTCAAAAACTGTCACACTCCATCAGGAAAAACTATCCTGTGAGACCTGCTGCTGCAGAAAGGAAGCATGGTCAGAGCTGAAGACCCTCGAAATACAGATACTTCATGAATATATCTCTATGTACTACCAAGACCTAGAGTCTAGGGGAAGCAACTACATAACTGCAAAAATTCCTAGGACTGAGACTGAGGCTTCCAGGCATTATGTCATGAAAGAGATATTGATATGGGACATATGGAGAGAATTAGACATGTCCTCAGGATGTTTTGTCAGTAATATAATTAATAGCACTCATTCACATAGTGACTTAGCAACCTATTCAGCCCCAAGCTGGTTTCATGAGTCACCACAGAAATTCAGGGTGACCATGTGTGGCTCTTCACATAGAGCTACACTGAAGTAAGCTTGGACTGAGCTACTTGGCAAAGTGGAGAGTGAGAGAGAGAGGGGACATGACTGCCTTCTCATAGACATCAGAGAATTAAATACTGAAGAGGAGAGACTAGTATGAGCAATATTCATGCCAGGATAATGGCTGTAAGCTGGCTATGAATGCATTCAGGCTTAAAAATAGCAGAAAACTCTAGCCATCAACAGCTGAACCACTTTCCGACAGGGACAGCTGGAGCAAGAAATGGCACTGTGTTTGATGCAAAGTTCATGAAAAGGGATTATTTGTCATGCTTTGCCCTCAGCAGCAAGAGTCTGGACTTGGTGACCCAGGTAGTGCCCTTCTGAGGAGAAGAGGGGACCCTGCAGCTACAGGGCAAAAAGTCCTGTCCTCATGACAAGGCGAGCTAAGGATGCAACCAGCTGGTGAAAGGCAGGTCATAGCTGCTCCTGACCATAACCAACCACCTCTTCCACACTGCAGCTTGCTAGTGTTTTTATGCCATTTCCAGCCTCTGTAGACTCACAAAATAAAGTAGGTTGGATGGGATTTAGGTTGGATAGATCAGGTTGTTTCTAGCCCAATCTCTTGCTCCAAGCAGGAGTAAATTCAAAGTCAAACCAAATTGCTCAAGGTCTGGTCCAGGAGGCTTTGGAAAATCTTCCTCTTCTCGCTCTCAGCCCAATACAGAGAGCAGGCAGCTCAGAGGAGCCTTTCTTTCAGCTCACTCCTCGGTATGGCAACATCTTCAGCGTGCAGTTTGGAAGCCTGACATTTGTGGTAGTCAACGGATACCAGATGGTGAGAGAAGCTCTTGTCCATCAGGCCGAAATATTCGCAGATCGTCCGAACATTCCACTTCTTCAAGAAATTTTTAAAGGCTTTGGTGAGTAGAGCTATGAGGATGTGGGTGCAGATTCTTAAACTATGCAGAACAATAACAATTAGAATGAAAGAAATAGGCTGAATTCAGCTACAGGGTGCCGAGAAAGGTTTGCATAGATGTAGGCAAGAACCAAATTTGGCCTAATAACCTCATAGGTGACATTTTAATCTCTCTGGGAGCCCTTTTATGAATGAGAGAGATTTCAGTGCCCCAAAGCAACCCCTTGCCTGCTCCTAACTAGGCCGCATTTCAGCAGTCTGTGCTCAGGCATTTACCTCAATAAAAAACGGGAAAGAAATGCAAAGCACTCTGTGACTTGAAGAGTTTTCCCCTTGGTTTTAAGTCCTCCTTTACTTCTCTCTGCTCGGGCTGCATGCAGCTCCAAAGAATGGGAACCAGTGCTCCTGCTTGCAGCGCTGCCAACAGCGTGATAGTACTTATAGTATTTTGGCTTACACCTTTTTTTCCCACGCAAAGTGACAAAGTAGCAGATTAAAGCAAATCCATAAAACTAGAATCTTTAGCATAAGCCAATTACTCTTGAATTTTAATTCTCAGGCAAAACTATAGATTTAAAATGTTTAAGGTTTTGTTTGCTTTTTTAATTATTTTTATTTTTTTAAGGACAATGGCCATTTCTGGATCCAGTCACTCCTACATGACATAGAAAGAGGTTTTGTTTTCTGCTTTTTTTTTTTTCTCTATTTACAGGGCTTATATCATCAAATGGGCATATATGGAGGCAACAGAGAAAGTTTGCTTTGTCAACGCTGAAAAGCATTTCTGTAAGTTTTGAGGAAAAAGTGCAAGAGGAGAGCCGGTATCTCGTTGTGCTAATAGAGGAAGAGAAAGGTAAACCATTAACGTAGATGATTATGTCCTAAACATTCAGCTAACCTTTTGCCCAATGAATCAGGGGAAGGAAAACTATTTCTATACAGCTTCTAACATGCAGAGTATTTCTCTGGTAGCACCAAGTCTTTATCTTGCAGTTCTAGACTCTGCCTTTTAGCACTTATATTAGACCTTATCAATACGGGGAAAAATACATAGTAGGTGTTAAATTATAACTTGCATTTTTTATGTGGCTAAGGAAACCTTTGATCTGTGGAATCATAAATGCAACTCTCATGGTATCAAGCTGTTGTACTCAGAGCCGCAGTTAACCTCTGCTTGTCCTTGGTTTTGCAAAGTATTTTAAAACTTGTTTAGTCAGGGTTTCCTTTTGTGTTGTGCGCAGATGAAGCGTGCGCCTTGCTCTTTTGTGGTCCGGCTTTTAAGAATTGCCAGAGGGATATTAGTAAGAATAATTTGTATGTTGGTACATGGGTGATGTTGCACTTCAGCTTTAAATAGAAGCAGATGGGGTTGAGCTAATTCTATAGAGCTATATATAGTAAACAAGAAAGATCTAAATAGGAATCACAAAATTATATACTGAACTTGGCCCATTTTAATAGCTCTTGCGCTGAACAGGCCAAATACCTCATGTTGCCAATTGATTATAGCCCTTCGCAGTCCTAATCAATAAACTAATTAAGCTGCTGTTTTGGGTCTTTCTTCATATTGGTAATGATGGGTAGTGATCATGTCCATCACTCTGAGCACCCTCCGAGTGAAATTATTTTCTTGTGGAGCGGAACGGCCAGCCGTGCTGAGCACAGCCCCTTACACTGAAGAGCGATGCTCCTCACCGACCCACGGCAGCTCCCAGGTAGAGACCGTTTTGGATGGATGCCAGGCTGGTATGTCATGGCAAGTGGCTCTCAGGGATGCCTTAGGAGCTGCAAGACTCCAGGATGCTCTGGAGGACACCGATCCAGCTGCTGGTCGATGGCTCTCCCAAGGGAAAATATATAGTGGACATCATACCACACTTGGCTCAGTTAAATGGAGCATTTTTTTCAGGAAAAAAAAGACTGAAATACAAGCTTGCATTTCCTATCTATAAAACTAACATCCAATATTTGCCATATGCAATTAACCATGCCAATGGGCACAGTCGCCCTGAGGGGATTTGCTGGGGAAAGGGTTCAAATCCTGCCTTGGCAGCTCTGCGTTGGGAAGGCACCATGGTGTGCAACCCTCAGGAGGACCAGAGAGTCAGACCAAGGCAGGATCCACTCCAGCACCTGCATCCACCTTTTCATCCTCACTTTGCAAAGGGAAAAACTGAGGTCCCTGGGGAGGGGGGACGATGCTGTGGGTTGGTGGTGGGTTAGAGCAGACCAGGCATCCTGGGACCAGGGTGCCAACCTGCATCTGTGCTGGGGTGAAAACTACTAACCTGGTAGGCAGCGACTTTTGCCTGAGACTAAACAAAGGGGAAAAAAATAAATAAAACACTGTGCCTCTGCGCCTCTTTCCTCCAGGTCAACCGTTCGACCCTCATTACAAAATTAACAGCGCTGTCTCAAACATTATCTGCTCCATAACCTTTGGGAGCCGCTTCGACTACCATGACAGCCGCTTCCAGGAGCTGCTGCACTCGCTGGCTGAAACCCTGCTCCTCATAGGAAGCTTTTGGGGCCAGGTAAAGCCATTCTGATTACTTTCCAGCTTCACTTGTGCATTAAGTGCTTGGAAAGCCCACATTTCTAAGGTAATCTTGCTTTTCCCTGTGGAAAAAAAAAGACTCATGTTATAAGGGAAATGACCGTGAGTATTGTTTTACATGTTTTTATACATAAAATAAAGTAAGCAAGTCAAAATAACTAGTGGAGCTAGGAGAACTAATAAATTGTACCGTCTGAATGGCAGTACCCTGTTTTTTTTTAACTGATGAAATATGTTTTTGTTCTGTCTGCTTGATGCTTTTGCAGCTATATAATGCTTTCCCCTTGCTAATGAGATGGCTCCCAGGACCCTTTAGGAAAATCTTTAGGCACTGGGAGAAACTGAAATGCTTTGTGAAAGGAGTGATTGCAAAACACAAGGAGGAGCTGAGCCTGGCTGAATCGGGGGATTACATTGATTGCTACCTGAAAGAGATAGAAAAGGTATGGTGGAAAGGGGGACCAGCTACCCAAAGCCCAAGGAATGAGTAGAGGAGACCTAGAGCTATTTTGCTAGTTTGAGTTATGCACAGAAAGTTTGGAACTGCGTCTGTGAAGACACAACTCTCCTAAATAAGTTCCACAAGCTCCCTAAGTCCCTTGATTTCCATTTTCTTTTTATTCCCAAGTGCAAGGGTGACCCCAGCTCTTATTTCCATGAAGAAAACCTGCTGTGCTCCACCCTGGACCTCTTCCTGACTGGCACCGAGACGACCGCCACTGCCATCCGCTGGGCCCTGCTCTACATGGCCACGTACCCCCACGTCCAAGGTGGGAACATCAGCAGGGAACTGCAGATCATTTGGGGAAGGCCAAAACCAGCCCATCCTGGCTTCGGTTGGACACGCAGAGAGAGTTGAAACTCAGAAAACTATTTTGATAAGAAAAATCTAGAAGAGAAAACCAACAAGTCATGACTGTCTCAGTAGAAGCTTCTGGCTTTTTGAGCATAGATCCCTTTTCTTTCCGTTTCCGTAGAGAAAGTGCAGCTGGAAATCGACAGCGTGATCGGGCAGTCGCGCCAGCCGGCGATGGACGACAAGGAGAACATGCCGTACACCAGCGCGGTGCTGAGCGAGGTGCTGAGGATGGGCAACGTTGTGCCCCTGGGGGTCCCCAGGATGTCCACCAGCAACACCACCCTGGCAGGCTTCCACCTGCCCAAGGTACAGGCAGAAAAACGTCCCCTTCACTCACGGGAGCCAGGTTGGTCATGGCACAGCCTCCAAAGTCCTCAGGCTTTGACTTGGAAGGGAACCAACCAGCAGGATCTTGCCCAGATATCCCAATGACATAGAAAATAGGACACCTTTACCAGATGGACATGGTGAAGGTGTTATAGATCTCACCTCTTCATGCAGGAGAACCTGTGGCAGAGCTATGACACTGGTCATCGTTTTCACTTTTATAAAGTTTGCTTCTCAACCTTATACAAGATCCTTTTCACACATATGTGAATATTGGTCCAAGAAGCATAGGGAAGCAAACAGAAGGGATTGGCTAGGTGCACAGAGTATCAAAAACCATCTAAGACACAAGTAGCACCTGGTAAAAGCTAAGTAGCAGATACTGATGCTTATGTACTGTTCTAGCATTATAAAACCAAATTTCACAAGTAAGATAGATTTAATCTTGTCCATGAATATGAGTGGTTGCTTCATGGAAAATAGAAACCGAAACACTTGAGCATTTTTCTCCACATTGCTCAGAATATTTTTCTTTTTCTGATGGAGAATGTGGGCTTTAATCAGATATTTTGCTGCTTTAAATAAACAGCACAATAAAGAGGATTATTATTTGGTTAAATTACTCCAAATTCCCATGGGAACATAAGTTTACTGATGTAAAATTGGCTTATAGTCAGCGACACAAAATACAGCTCCTAAGTGATATAGATATATATGAAAGTTAACATTCACACTGGTTTTCACCCTCACTTAATCGTGTTGGTTAAAAATAACATTTTATTCTTAAGAAAATATGCATTTCACTTTGTGTGCAGACCAGAGCCAATAATAAACCAGCCTGACAGTGTCTTGGTGCTTCTTCTCAGTGTGCCCGTTTCTCACAGGGCACCACGCTGATGACCAGCCTGACTTCTATCATGTTTGATAAAAACGTGTGGGAGATGCCAGACACCTTTAATCCCGAGCATTTCCTGGAAAACGGCCAGTACAGGAAGCGGGAGGCTTTCCTGCCTTTCTCTGCAGGTACAAATGCAGGGGGAAATGTTCTTTTTATCCATGAAATGTGTGTGTGTGTGTGTGTATGTGTGTGTGTGTTTTTAAGAACTCTGTGAAAGCAGGGGATGCTGCTCCTTGTCCAGCTTCCCATCTCTGGTAGCCGCCCACATCCAGCATTTCCATAGTCAAAAAAACCCGCAACAGTTCACGCTGACTGCACTGAGCTGTACCATGGGGGTGGTGGGAGTTAATTTATTAGTGCAAGATGAAAAATAAGGCTCTTCCTCTTGCATTAGCTGCATAAATGGGCTTTTCCTGCCTCCTTTCGCCCGCTGGGCTCCCCGGACAGCCTTGGCGCTGCGCTTCGCGGCCAAGTTCTGGGGAAGGTTTCTGCAAAATGTGTGGGTGAACATTGCCACCTAACCTTGCGAAGGAGAAAAGCTCCGCACCAGAAAGCGTGCGCGGGAGAGGAGGGACGGCCAGGACAGTCAGTCCCCTGCACGAGTGGCGTTCAGACCTGCACCATCCCCACACCGGGGCTGGCCTGGCTGGCAACACCAGCAAATGCACTGGCTCCATCGGGCACTAAACTAAGGGTTTTGCTCATTTTTTTAAGGGAAATCCCTATGTCTGTAAACTTGTGGCAGGATAGGCTGGGTTTTGCCATCACCTAAGCTCATGGCTCAGCAGCTGCTTTCTCCTCCTTTGCCAGGCAAGCGGGCTTGTCCCGGCGAGCAGCTCGCCAGGACGGAGCTCTTCATCTTCTTCACGGCCCTGCTGCAGAGATTCACCTTCGAGGCGCCGGCGCATGCGGCACTGACCTTCGACTTCACACTAAGCCTCACACGCTGCCCCAAGCCCTTCCAGATCCGGGCGCTGCCTCGCTGTTAAGCACTCCAAGGGGCTGCCATGGGGAGAAGGCCCTTTTCCCCATCAGGCCATTATACTTTGGATGTCTCTGGATTCCCGGGACAAGGTGGTCTAGGACGTGCACTCTTTGCTCGCATCTCTATGTTGGCTTGAATGTCCAGGTGGCCATGGCCAGCAGCCAACCTCACTGCCTAAGGTAGCCTCAGCTCTGCTATGGTCCCCATGCTCCCACATTATGTGCAGAGACCGTATCTCAGCCTTGCAACAGCAGCATCCCACTTCCTAATACCTCATGCATGTACTTGAATTTTGAGGAGAGGAAGCTATAGGGTGGTAGAAGCAGCCTCTACCAAAGGCCATGTTGAGCTGGAGCTTCCAGGCAGGTCTCGAACAGCTATAAAAATTTAATGTTACTCTTTGAGGAGGATAGGTTTACCCAAGATGGTTTGTGCTAATAAAAGTGGGAAAGTTGTTAAAAAATCATTTTGGAAGTGCTTGTGCACAGACAAGGAGCATGACAGGCAGGAGGGAGCCAGCAGCTGCCTATGGACAAAGCAAAGTGGCAGCCTCGTAGTGGGAGGTCCCCACCTTCCTCTTCATTCCTTTTGTCCCAGCAAAGATCAGGATTTTGCTCCAGTCGGATCGCCCAAGGATGTTCCCAAAACACCGTGAGACACAACTCAAGCTCACCCAGAGATCACTCCAGACGAGTGTCGAGGCTTAGCTCAGTAAATAAAATAAAAGTGTGCAATTTGTACTGAGTTTTCCCATTTATCTAACCAAACAGTAACTCTTCCAGAACCCACACTGTCCCCTGCGTGCTTTTGTCCAGCATGAACTCAGAAAAACTCTCTTTTATTTTTCCTCTAGCCTTTCATAAGTGACTTGTATGTGTGTGCATGTGTCAGCATACATGGGTAGCAGGAAAATTAAACCACATTTCCTTACCAGTGGATTTAGTCTCCATCACAGGCCTGGTGCAATTGCAGATCGCTGCCACATGGGAGTGTTCTCTGCACAGCACATCCCTCGCCAGAGCTGCGAGGGAGCCCTGCTTGTGATCATTTTAATCTTCTTTTATTCCTAATTAATGCCGTAACTTACAGACTCCCTCCCTTTATTTTGCTTTCTTTTGTTTTCTTTTTTTTCCCTGAAAACAAGGAAATGTGAAAGATCTATATGTGTTTTCCTCCTCTGCAGTTTTCAAAGCTGCTCAGAACAGCACATGGGTCTCCCTCATCTGCCTGCACTCTGGAGTGTGTCTGACCTCTGGTACAAGGGCACAACCTGTGCTGTTTGCTTTAGTTTAGCAAACAAGCTTCCCCTCTTTGGTTTTGCTGTTCCAAACTCGCATGATGTTGTTGCTGCAGCTGCACTGGTTCCCTTTACGGTGCCTCATGGAAGAGAATAAATGGTTGCAATCTTTCTCAATCCTTTCCTTTTCTAATCATTGTGATTATTTGGAACAAAAAAGGCATTTCTAAAATGCACTGATTCCATATCATATCTCCTGGGGCAGACGTGGGTGCTGTACTCACGCCAGGCCATTGCGGAGCAGTGGGAAATCACTGTGGAGCAGCCAGGAAACTAGAGCAGAGCTCCCGGACTGACTCTGCCGCAGCCACCAGCACCAAGGGAAGGAGCCGGGAGCGCAGGGGTGAGTGGGAGGTTACAGCAAGGACTTCCAACCAAGTGTCTCTCGTGTCCTCATGGCAAGTGTGGAAGAATCAAACTGCTTTTTAACTATAACCTCTCTGGGAGGGAGGCAGGGAGGCGTGCCGAGGGGCGGGCTGCTGCACTAGCGGCTTGCTTGCGTAGACCGTTTCCCCGTGCACTTTGCCCATCTCCGGGCGTGGATCCGGGCGGCCGGAGCTGCCAGCATCATGACCCTCGCCATGCTGCACCTCCTGAGCAAGGGCATCTCCAGCATGTCCATACGGACCCTCCTGGTGTTCCTGGTCGTCTTCCTGCTCGTTGCCGACTACATGAAGAGGAAGAAGCCCAAAAACTTCCCACCGGGACCCTTCCAGCTCCCCTTCCTGGGGAATGTCCTCTCCATGAACTTCAAGGATCCCCTGAAAGGGATAGAGAAGGTAAAGAGCCCTGAGGACCAAGGAGATCCCAGGGTGGATGGGAAGGGGCCAGAAGGGTACAGGACACTTACAGTGGAGCAAAAAGGGTCAATTCAAGACAAAGTGGCCCACGAGGAGCCACTAGATGAGCAGGAGGCGACCTCCCATGGCAGGGGAGGGTGGTGGGACATGTGCATAACCTGTGTCCAAGTGTGGAGGAAATGCAAATGTTAGCAGATCTCTGGTCAAAGGGCACAGCTATCACCACTGGTATAGGAATCCTCTGGTTTTGGCTGGGAAGGGAGGGAGACAGGATCTGGGAAAGTGCCACTTAAGTAGAGTCAAGACTTGAAAATGTAGTCTGAAGGGATTTATGTAATATATTGCCAGTCAGCACCAACTTCTGCTCAGTAATTATGATAACAAGAAAAAGAGAAGAGGCCTTTCCATGATCAATCATTCACTTCCTCATCGCAACTTCCCTGATGTTCCCTGTGGCTTTGCATAGGTCCCTAGCAATGCCTCATGATTTGGGATTTCTCATCTGCTTCCACTCCACTGAGCTTTGCTCTCCATAGCTTTGATCATTTTTTTCCCCCCGTAGCTTATTGAAAAATATGGGGACATCTTCAGCGTGGACATGGGCAGCATAACCTACGTCATCGTCAACAACTTTCAGATGGTTAAGGAGGTGCTGGTAAACCACGGTGAAAACATCCTAGATCGGCCAAAAATCCCTGTTGACATGGAAATCTTTACTGAACATGGTGAGTTCTTATCATCCAGGACATGTATTTGGGATAGAAAGCTTAAAAATGGACTCTACAAACCACCTGTCTGCCCATGAATGAAGCCATGTGTGACCACCACAAAGCACGTGACTGCTCTACTGTTGCAAATGGCAGAGTTAACGCTTTTTTCACCTCGGTAACAGGAGCTACCTTAGCCCACAGTGAGGTATTTGTTGTCCTTTTATTCCAGGACTGGTCTCCTCCAATGGACATATATGGAAACAGCAGAGAAGATTTGCCCTCACCACCCTCAGAAACTTTGGCCTGGGCAAGAAGAGCTTGGAGGAGCGGATACAGGAGGAGTGCCGGTACCTCACCGAGGCCATCGGGGAAGAGCAGGGTGAGAACAGACCCACAGCGCTGTGCTGCATGCTGCTGTCTGCCAAAAACACCTCAAAATCAGCTGATTAATGTGAGGAAGCAACAGGCAAAGCAATATTTGTAGTGGCTGTTTCACACGGCTTGCTTTGAGCTCTCCTGAGAAGTGTGAGCACTTTTGAGCTCCACTGTTTCCAAAGGCCTTTTTAGCTCTTTCTACACCCCTTGCTTTCCATCAACCTATGAAATGACTCCTGAACTGGGAGCCAGTGCAGAACCTGCTCTTCCTATTCCTCTTCTCCAGGTCATCCTTTTGACCCTCACTTTAAGATCAATAATGCTGTCTCCAACATCATCTGCTCTGTCGCCTTTGGAGAGCGGTTTGAGTACCACGACGAGCGCTTCCAAGAGCTGCTGCGTCTGCTGGACAAGATGGTGGTGCTGCATGGCCACCCTCTGACACAGGTACTGCTCCCCGGCAACGATGGCCACGTGGGCACCAATTTGTGTAAGAAAGACCTTGGCTGTTTCTTTGGGGTTGGCCTGCAGACTTGTACAGCAGTAATTCATCAACATGGCTTGGCAGGCACGAGGTTTTGATAACGAAGGGCTGTTTTGGTCCTCTCTTACATGTGCCCTTCTCATTTCTCCAGCTCTACAGCTCTTTCCCAGGAATCATGAAATACATCCCTGGGCCCCACCACACCATTTCTGAAATCTCAAAGCAACTGAAAAGTTTTCTGTGCGACATAATTGCTAAGCACAAGGAGGATTGGCAGCCCACCGAAAGCCGGGACTTGATCGACAGCTACCTGCAGGAGATAGAGAAGGTCGGTCACGCAGCCGAGACCTCCCACAGCTCGAGCTATAAATCGGGAGTCGCTAGAAATGAATCCCAGTTCTCCATGTGTGTCTCCAAAATGGCCAAAGTGAAGCTGGGAAGGACTGGGATTTGGTACAGGTTGGAAACAACCACTTGACTTTTGGCGGCACATGTTGGTAGAAGGAGCAGGACTAAATAAAATATGGTCAGACTATGGGCAAAATGGCTGTGCTGAGCGCTAAGATAGGTCTGGAGTGCTGCTGGGACGGGAAGGCAACTGCACCGGACATCTTCCCCCCCTTGTAAGCTGCAGGGTCCGCCCTGCACCAGACCAAAGCGATAGGGCGAGCTCAGCACTGGGCAGAGTGTGCGCGGTCTGTGGACGGCTGCGATCATCCACATGCTGCTCAAACTCCTCTCTG